>HF955065.1:651186-689370 GCA_000582765.1 Phytomonas sp. EM1 | reverse complement strand
CGGAGACGGGCGCGTCCAACGCGCGGACCTGCCGCATCGCCCACAACCGCCGTTCGACCTCCCTCGCCGCGGAGGGTTTGATGGTGCTGTGGTCGATGAAAACCGCCCCGGGGCGGATCCCATGCGCGACCCCGTGCGCGCCAAACACGACCTCCATCACCTCCGCCGCGTCGGGGAGGTTCGTGCAGACGACGTCCACCACCGCGGCGAGCTCCGCGGGCGTCTGGCAGAGCTGCGCCCCGGCCTCGACGAGGGCCGCGCACTTCGCCGGCGTGCGGTTCCACACGTAAAGCGGGAACCCCGCACGCAGGACGTTCCACGCCATCGAAAAACCCATGAGGCCAAGCCCCACATAACCCACCCTCATCTCACTCATGACGCCGCAGCGGGGGGATCGAAATTTGACTCACGGATTCACCTTCTCACTAGTTGGACCTGTTTTTCATGTCAAAGGATAGGGGGGGGGTGGAGAGTTAAAGGGACGGAGGGAAAAAAATACTAAAGTCCAAGAGAATGGGAAGTCTTTTCCATCATATTCAGTTGGATAGAATGAAAAAAAAAGAATATAGAAGAGACACAATGAACATAACTATATATGTATATATATATATACATATATATATATATATATATATACATGTACAGAAGGGTGTCGTTAACGCATTGTTGTAGCGACTCATTAATCATTCATGCCGACTTGCGCTTCGCAGCTCACAATTTGCTAGGAGGAATCTTTTCCTTTAGCTCGACCTGGAGCCTTTCGAGCCTCTTCGAGAGCCCAAAAGTGGTCTTAAAGACGCGCGTGAAGTCCTCCTGCTTCATAGCCAGGAACACGCGCACGTCGATTTCCTCCTTCCGCACGATCCTATTCAAGCTTTGGAGGCCTTTTTTGCTAAATATGGATTGCATCAGCACCACCCCTTGAGGCCCCTCGAGCTCTTCATCGTTTTCCACATCAACTACGCGCTTCGGCAGGGGTGGTTTCACCGAATCGGCGGGCGAACCCACCTGGGGGGTTTCCGATTCCGTCGGCTCCGTTGGGGGGAGGCTCATGGCGGCCCGCGTGAGGACTCGACAAAGACGGCCCAGGTCGTCCTCCGCGGCCCATCGCAGAAAGCCATTCCACACCTCGGCTGAGGTCGGATCGCGTACCCGATTTCCACACCCGAGCTCCTTCACCACCTTTTCGAGAAGCAGTGCACTCCATTTGGGAAGATCGCGTCCGGTATCCGTCTCCAACCGTCTTGCCAGCCGACTCCGTAGCTTTTCCAGCTCACCAGCGGTGTGATCGAGCGAGGTGATCACCTCTTCGACGTCGCCAGGGAGCTCACCGTAGCCGGCGGCGAGGACGTACTGGATGGAGGGCACCTTACGGAGGGCCTGCGCGAAACTCTCCGCCGCCTCACGGACGCGCCACACCTCCAACAACAACCCATCCTCCTCGCGTTGCTCCGCGGCCATCAGGGGTGGGAGGGGAAAGATCCACGCCGCGCGGGATTCCGTTAAAATCTGCGGAAGCCACGGCAACCACCCGGCCGAGGCCCCCACATGCATCGCTTCGAACGCGGGATCGTAGAAAAAAAAGTGCTGCTGATCGAAATGCGGCGGGTGGTGGCGAAACCGACGAGCACCACGGCGGCGCTCCTCACGCAGGGGGTGGGAGGGGACGCTGTAGACCTGCAGACAACCGCCACCCTCCCCTCCCGTTTCCTTTTCCTCCCGTGCCTTTTCAATCGAGAGGGAAAGGCCATCCACCAACTCCACCCACCCTTCTTCATTATCCACCTCAGCGAAGACTATCTCCTTTGCTCCGGTGGCGTTCTCGCGAATAGCCCGCCGCACCCCGTCGAAAAAAGTCGCGTCGGAGAGAAACGCCCGCGCGAAGCTCCCACCGGCGATGCGAAGTTGCGGAAAGCGCCGTCGAATCGCCCTCAACGCCTCCCCTGCGCTCGGATGAACCTCCGGCAGAACCACCAGATGCAACCCCTGGAGCGCACGCGCGTTTACCTCGACGAAACGCGCCGCGTTGTCCTCGCTGTGGACCTCCGGCAACCCGATGAGAACGGTGGAAAGCGTCTTTTCTTCTTCAAAGTGGAGATCCGTCAAGGCGGTGGAGGAGATGGCGAAGACGCCACGACCCTTCCCGTCGTCGTTGTCGCTCTTGAGGAAACGGGTGAGATGACGTCGCGCGCGAGGGGGGGGCGTGCAGGTAAAGTAGCGCGTGGGAGGCGCCCGACGAAGGTAGACGGGCTCCCGCTGCGCCGCCCGCACGAGCGAGGGGATTAACTTTTCCCCTCCGCTCAGGCAAAATAAGCAGCGGGAGAGCATTCAAAAAGGGCCCGTTGGATTGCCTACACTAATATATCAATAGTCGGTGGTCCTCTTTTCGTTATACCTTTTGCCCCGCCGAACCGAGATCCTTAGATGAAATATGGGATAGGAGGAGTTATAAAGCGGGTGATGGGGCAACTTTTTAGAATACGGCTTTGGGGATACCGGTTCAACGACCCGTGCGGTTAATCAACACACAAGATGAATTGCTTTGTAAACGCGCACTGTGAAACCAAATACTGAATTACTGAGGTTTATTACGCCTAAACCCATAACTTACTCACTCTATTTCATTAAAAAGTGAACACCTAGAATGTATTGGAAAAAATATAAAAAAGGTGCATGACATGTGATATACGTTCAGTATTATTCGGACCAAGCATTCGGATCATGGAAACGAGAGGAAAAAATGGGTCTGAATTACCAGATGGAATTTTTTTTTGTTATGAGCTTTTAAAAAAGTAAGGAAACAGTTACACCGTTACACAGATCCCAAATTTTCCTTTTTTTTTTGTGAAATTCTGAGCCTATTCAACACATTCGCCAAGCTATTCCTTTTACTTCATCCTTCTTTTTTTTTTGGTTGGGTTACTTCTTCCATGGCTCGTTCTTCGATTTCGCGTAGAACCCGCCCAGGCCGCCGATAAAAATTCCAACGATCGCGCCGAAAGTCGTTCCGTCTTGGCTTCCACCGTCAATCACACATAACGCACCCGTCGCGGTGGCGGTAGCGAGAGTCGCCATAGCAATTGTTGAGGATAGCGGAACAACGAGGAGGTGAAAAAGCCCAAGTGTTGAGAAGGAGGTAAGGAAGGAAGAGCAGCTGCCGATGAGGATCTTATCCGCGATGCATCGCTGACTTTGAAAGACAGCGGAGGTGGTGATAGATCGCCGTGGGATGAACACACGAGGTTGACGCCACATTCCTAAAACCAAATGCGTCTGAGGTTTTGAATGGTTATCGTTGACAGAATTGTTCTTTTGTGTGTTTAATCTTCTTCTCTTCTTTAAGCACGTAAAAAAAAAAGAAAAAGGTGTATAGGGAGTAGATAACCTGCCTTCCTCTGCTAGTATTGATGTATAAAATACAATTTTATACATCATAGAACGTGAAGTGAACAAAGAGAAAAAACAAATTCAACAATGAAATATACACCTTAGCGGTAAAGAGTATCTCTCCACGTCATCTTCCATCCACTGGTAAACGGACGTGTTAGTAGACTATTTAGAAAACTTATCCATCATTTTTATTCGAGTTATAATTTAAATGTTATTGCCTCCCCTTAAATGCAACCTGAAAGGATTAGCGAGATGAACGTCATCGTAGTTCCTGCAATTAAGCGAAAGGAATAAGTATGAATACAAATCAAAACATCTGCATGATTTTATCAAGTAGCTAAACCAAGGGAGAGTTCAGCACTTATCACTTTCTCTCAATTAAAGCAAATCGCGTGATGTGTACCAAGGGAGAAAATGTTGAAATTCCCAAGAACTTCCTCCTCCAATACTTTTAAATAAAGTGAATTCCATTCCGATTAAAGTGCCCTAGAAGCGTCATGAGCGCTTCTTCGTCTAGCAGACGGCCGCGCTGGTCAAAGAGTGGATCGGCGAGGACGCTTTCCAAAAGCGCTTTAAACGACTCAAGGATTACATCCTCGACCGATTGGCCTTGCATTTTTTTATAGCTAAGATACTTATCATAAAGAGCTTGAACGGATGCCTTGGTGCGAAAAATGGAAGACACCTTTTTGTTTTTCCTGTTAAATATCATCTTCACCATGCCATCCCACTCCTCGAAATCAACATCCGGTTTCGGGTGCTTGGGATCTATCCGGATCACACTGGATTCCACCTTCGGGGGTGGGTTAAAGCTATTTTTGCTAATTTTCATTAAATGCGAGCAGCGCGCGAGTAGCTGGGTGTTCACGGAAAGACGGCAGTAGGCCTCGGAGCCGGGTTGAGCACACACACGCAGTGCAAACTCCCGCTGAAACATCAACACCGCACACTTGAAAGTTGGATTTTTCAGCAGCTTGAATATCAACGCGGAGGAAATGGCGTAGGGGACGTTCGCCACGCACTTGTCGAAGTAAGGGAAGTCCTGCTCTAGGCAATTGCCGCGGATGATCTGCAGCTTGGCTGCAAGCGGGGTACCATGAAAGCGTTTGTGGAGTTCCGCTACCATGCGCGGATCGATCTCGAACGCGATCACCTTCTTCGCGCACTGCAAAAGTTTTTCAGTGAGGTTTCCCGTTCCCGGGCCGATTTCAACGACGATGTCGGTTGGTTTAATCGCCGCCTTCTCCGCGATCGCGGCGATCACGAGAGGGTTTTTCAAGATATGCTGCCCGAAGCCTTTGTTGAAGACCATCCCGGACTGCCCCCCACCGGTTTTGGCGCCAACGGCTGCTTTCTTCTTTTCTTTATGCCCTTGCGGGGAGCTCTTACCTAGAACCGTCACCTTCGTAGCGAACTTCAGCTTGCGCGAGGCGGATTGAACGGGTTCCGCGGAGATCACGCCCATGGGAACGGGGCGAGGCGCCTTGGGCATCTCCTTGACAGAACTCACACTAACTAAAACTAACTAATCCTTAGCTCCCTTTCCCTCACCAATATATATATATATATATATATAAAGAAAATGTATACAGGAAAAGAACGTGATAGAGAGCAGTTTTTTTTAATTTACGCATGTGGTTTTCCTTTTGCCTTCATCACAAGGCCAATAATGATGGAGGGATCCTGGATGAGAAAGCTGAACCCCCAGAGAGGTATGACAAAAATAAAAAAGGTGGCTGGGCATATCTATCAAGACACATGTAGAGTTCCACACAAGGTAGCAATAAGACATGGACGTTTGTTTTTCTTTTTGAGAAAAAAGACTGAGAAACGCTTCAACAGATTCACGCGTAAATCTCAAATTCAACGACTACAGAGAGTCTTCAAGTGCATATGATGCAACCTGTCGTCAATTTATGATTTTTTAGCCTTCCACAAGACTTGAGCACTAGAATGCTATTCTTGAATAGAGGCAAATAAAAATAAAGGAGTTTATATGGAACGGTACTGCGCTGACTGAAATTTGGGTTTATTTTTAACCAGTGCACACCCTTTTAAGAATGAATAATTCATACAACATGGTAAATCAAAATTTGTATGTGTGCAAAAACTTTAAAAGTAAATTATTATTTGCTATATATCGACACGCAACATTTCACCGATTTTACACTTACACAACCAAAAGCTATGTTGGAATCTGATCATGTCAAAATTCGCATGTGCTTATATTCGCAGTCGAAGGGTAATAACTCCTTTAAAGTAAAAAATCCGTTCGTTTTGAGTTCTCAGCTTTCTTTTTTTGGTTGATACGACTAAAAGAAACATTTGCAATATCTGTTTTCAATATTCTCATCTTTATTAGCGAGCGCAATATGGGGCTCCATAGTGCTTATCACAGAGACATTAAGCAAAAACTAAATAAAGTGTTTACCTTTCCACCAGAAAAACGCCTGAAACAGCTAAGAAAGCGCATTTGAACTGAATCCCATAACACTTCTGTAGTTTTTTCGAAGATAACAGTTGTCAAAAAGGCATTGGTAGCCAAACACCTCCTGACATAGTTCTTTCCCCTTACACGATCCATGCAGCTTCGACCTGCTTACTTTTTCCTACGCTTCATGATACCCATCCTCTTTCCCCTCTTCTATTTACTCTTCTTGAAGCAAAACCTTTCAGCATCACATTCCTCTACCTAATCGTTCACCAAAGCGTCAGCGCGATGTTGTCTGTCGAACAGCAAAGCTCAATTCAATCAAAGTATTTCACAACGCAAATTACAATCTCCCACTTTGTTTGGTGCCCATCGCATTCGTATCTAATTTCATGAAGCGTGTGTGGGAGGGGGGAGGGAGGAAGGATTCACTTGGCTAGCACATCCAACTCAAGAGGCGGGCTCGATGACTTCACCACGGATTCGGCTTCCCCCGTCTTCTCTTTTTCATTTCCGTTCTGCTCACATCCGGAGCTTTTCAAGGGGGTTGTAATCCGCCGCGTCGTCTCGCAGGCCGCACATCGCGTTCCCGACGGCGCGTTCATGTAACCACACACGCAGCACGGCCACACCTCCGCTGCGCTCAGTTTCAGCGGTGCTAAATCTCGCACCCCAACCTCCACGTTGGAGGCCTCTAAAGGACTGGAGGGGTCCGGGCTCGGTTCTCTCAACACATAATCCTCCGAGGTCACCTTTTTGAACTTCACCTTGCGCTTCTGGATGTTCAGGCAACGCATCAGGTTCTTCCCTGTACTCTTCTCGAAGGTGTTGAGAAGGGTGGAGAGACATTTCAAATCCTTATCGTCTGCGAATATCCGTGAATACTCGAGCAACGTAAGACGAGAGAGGCGTTGAACCGAGCGGTGCGACTCATCTTCGGCGCGGCGTATGGCTAGGGTAACGATTTTATCCTGCAAAATTGGGAAGCGTGCGAGCGCAACGTGAAAGTTGTAACTGCAGGAGCTAACGAGGTGCTCCAGGAGGAGGAGCGCGGCGTACGTCATGTCAGGTTTTGCATAGTTGAATCGCGGCAGTAGGACCTCAAGGAACTCCTTGGGATGCTCATCTGCTATCGCAGTAGCCTTGTGAAAGGCCTCGGAGGAACAGTACTTCAGAGCCGCATTGATTATGTGAAGGATTCGGTTTTTTATTTCACGTGTGGAGATCCAATTAAGAAATGATTCCATTATTTCTCTTCTTTGCCCCATTAACAGTATCTGTGTATATACATATATATATATATACTTCTTTGATGCCAGAGGATTACCACTAATATAGAGCCAAAGAATAGAAAATATAGGGTATACGGCAAGCACAGGCCTAAACCCTTAGTTGGCTAAAAAACCCTTTTCCTCCTTGAATGACAATTCCCCCCTCCCCCCCAAAAAATACCAGGTAAAAAATGAATGGGTACATTTCGAAGTCAGATATTGACACCATAAACAAAAGATGTAATCAGACCAAAGTGACTGATCACATCCACATATAAAAACAAGGTGACCAAAAGCTAATAGAGTGAGTGCAATAAATACCGCATGATTGGGATCATAAACAGCGATATACCAACTAAACTCCAAACGTTCCTCATTAGTCTAAATAAACCAATAAATGTAAACAACAATGATGCATTCCAGCTCACACTTGAGAAAACGACCTCGTCTTCGCAAGTATCTGCACATTTATCAGACATGCTTAGCCTTTACTTGCACAGCCAAAGGGGAAGTGCTCTCGAACTCATATGGCTCGGGTGAGGTCACATAAGAAGGCAGCCGCACCGAGCCCAGCTGCTGCGAGGGCTTCGCTCGAGCCTTTCGTTCCGGATTTAGGTATTCCGTATACCGTCTCGAGGCAACATCATAGAACATCAGAAGCAAGGCGGCAGGGATAGTACTGAGCACCGGCTTCGAGGAAAAGAAACCGTCATAGACCTTTGATAAACCGTATCGCCGACGCAGTTCTCCAATAAGAAAGCGATAGCCGACTGGCCTTAAATGTATGCGTGAGTTAACCGCGAGTAGCTGCTGCCGAACACGCAAAAAGGGGAAAAACAGCACCTGCCCCACAAAGGCAGCGAGGTGGCAGTAGAAGAAGAGCACCAGAGGGCCGCGGTAGACCCCATCGTAGCGAAGGTAGTTGTACAAGCCGAACTGCACCCCATAATGCGTGGCGTACGCCATCGCCATCGTGGGGATACCGCGATAGAGCCCGAACAAAACCCGCGGTTTTTTCGTCAGCGCCGTCCAGAGGACATCCATCGGACCGCGAAAGGTCTTCGGGGCGTTTGGCGCCTCCGCGGTCGCACGCAGGACGTCATAAGGGTGGGAGGCCACGGCGTAGAGGAGCCCGGTGGCGGCGCCCGCGATGAAACCGCTGCAGGGGCCACCTTTTTCATGGAATTGACTTCGAATGTAGACGAATCCCCCGAGACTAACGGCCCCGCTCAGCGTTCCCCGCCACAGCGGTGGACCCGCCCACCAACGCGTCCGAAAGAGGGTGCGTACGACCTCTGATTGCTTATCGGAAACCCCAATTCGACGACTCTCGCCAGGGACGTCGGAGAGGAAGTAAAACCGCTCGAGCTGGCGAATCGGGCGCTGCGCGCAGGCAACAGCGAAGGCGCTGCCGAGGATGACGAGAGCGTGCTGCGGTAGCGTTAAGTCGGGCTCGGTATAGCCTTGTCGAAGTTGGAGCGGTTCGGTGTAGGGGGTGTTGGTTTTATATCCTAAGCTATGCCTATACCCGATACCAACACTTTGGTTCATCACGGACTAAAAGAAAAACAATAAGAGTAGCCCTTTCCCCCCCTCCTTCACTAGACTAAATATGGTTTGGTTTTCAATTCATGATGTATATATATATTGTGTTAATGAAGATACGATGGGTTGGACGCCCAGGGTTTAGATTGATATAGCGAGTCGCATGAAAGAACATTAAAGAAGGCGAGTAATAGTAGGATAGGAAAGGCTTACACCAGCCTATCTCAACAAACCACTCATTTTCCCATATAGCAGCCCTACCAATTGAAAAGCAAACGATAAAGCATAGTTTCTTTTTCCATTTAAAGCTAGTATTTCAGTATGACATGACTGCAAATGAACTCTTAATATATATACACCTTTTCTCCTTATTGAAAGATAAAATTCATATATATTTATGACCACCACAAAGTTGCAGTGATTATATGAGACATAGCTTCTCCCTTTCTTCACTCTTGATGCTTTACGGTTCAGGAAGGAATCGTCGACATAGTGGGCAATTGTGGCTTTCGTCCATCCATCGCTGTAGGCATGATTTGTGAAAGAAGTGATTGCACGGCGTACGCCAGAGCTCATCCGACTCATCCCATCCTTCACGGAGATTATTACGGCAAATAGGGCAGAGAGGAGTCTCTTGCAAAGCGATATTCTGAATTTCAAGCGAGGCGACGTACCTGTGGCGCCATGGTGCCAACCAATGCGGTAGTATATAGCGATTCGCCTTCCACCGCAGGGTGGTTAGGATGACGGTCTGCAGCGAGAGCACTACCGTCGCCAGAAAAAGCCGATTCCACGCCCCCTTCGGCAGCTCCCACGGCTCCGGAGACCATCCAAGCACGAGCACCATCGGCACCATGCCGAGCGAGGCGCTGCCTAGGATAAAAGGTGTCGTCAAACCTGCCCAGCCGTTCGAGGTGAAAAAGTGAACGACCTGCGGCAGCCAGAAGAGCGACAACGAGATGCCTAAAAACCACGCATTCGTCAGATATTCCGACAATAAATCCCACGACAGGAGACCGGTCTGAATGATAAGCAGGGATTGGAATAGGCCATTATCGAATTCATTAGGGCTGCGGTTGAGGTAGTTCATCTGTTCCTGGTAGATGCTACTAAGCAGAGCCCATTGTAAAACCTGATTGAACAAGGAAAAGACTTCGATAAGGCGCATGAGTTTCCATGAGAGTGGCATGTAGACGGAGAACCTCTGTATCGCCTTGCCGTAAAAGGATGTCCAGAAAAGAAGGAATAGAACCTGAAGCAGACTCACTCGAAGTGTATAAGTGCGGGAGTGTCGGATCCACTGCAATTGGTGCCAGCACCCCCATAGCATCGGTATCGCCTGGAGAAAGAGGAGGCCAATAGCATACCAATTTGTGAGGCGCGACCAGGCGCGGAAGCTCTGCATGCTTGAAGACCAACTGATAGCATCACCACAGGTAGACCACATATGCCCCACTGTACCCGTTGAATTACCGAAAGCGATCTCACCAAGCCACACACAGGAAGTATCGGTGACGTCTGTATAAGTAAGGATGTTTTTACCTGTATCCCGATCTTCTTTTCCAGCGCCATTAGTAGTGTTCTGTTTCTTTTGCTCAATATCGTAGACTCTGTTGAACAACTTGGCGGCCTCCACACTGGTAAGATCGCCACTGAAGTACTTTGAAGTCAACCGGTAGTACAGGTCTTTATCGCTTTCGTTGGTCCATGTGCGAATACTTCGCATCTTGGAGTCCCGTGTGCTATAACCGATACCCATCCACCTTCCCTCTGTGGAGGATAGGTTATCCCATGCTCCTCGAAACATGAATTTTGCTTTCTGTCCGTCCACCATGGTGCCTTCATGCATGAGCAGCGTCCAGTGCTGGCGGCGCACGCCGTTGAATTCATACTCGTTAGGTTGGACAAACACATTTCCCTGCAGTGGCAACAAGGTGGTGCTCGTCGTCGACCAGTTTCGCGTCGACCACACAAAGCACAGCTCTGAAGGGGACTTGGAGTTACAGGGATGCTTAGAGTTTGTTTCTGCTACTTTTTGATACCGTACAGTCTCATTGTTGTAAAAAAAGGCTACTTGGGTAGGGTTTGAAACCTCCTCGGCTGTCCACAAACCCAATGAGGGAAATATATTGGCAAATAACTTCAGTTGGTTTTCCCAGACTCCATTTATGCCTACAAAACCAGTGCTGGAGGACCAGAATGTCACGGAGAACATGGGGCCAATGGACCACAGACCAATACCTAGTAATACTATCCCTAGGAGCCATTGAAAAAGGGCTCTTTTAGTGTTCATTCCTCCACATGTAGTACCCCCCGTTCTATCACCAAAACAAATATTGTATGCTACCTTAACACAATTCTAGACCTCAGGAGAAGAAAGTAATCGGTTCGTGTGTTAGCTGCTGCCTATTCCAGGGGGGCATTCTAACCAATTTGGTTCTGAATCCAAGGGTACCATTTTATTAGAAAGTGTATATGCTTCTATATCACGCAAAAATTCTCTAAGTTGCCCGAAAAGTAGTCTACAATACACTCCACAATTATACACATATATGTCTAAAAAATAGCAAATTATCTTTTTGTATTCGAACTTACATACTCTTTAAACTTTATCAGCTTGCCATTGCTCGTAGCGTCAGTTCTGTCCAATCGGTCTTCATATGCCGCTTCAGCATGAACAGCAAAGGAGAGATAAATTTCGAGTTTTTAATGCGCAAAAATGCTTTAGATCGCCAATTCGTTTTATCTATCTCGTTTATACTAAAACTGTTCACCGTATTGGTCCATACAGAGCCGCGTAATCTCGTCGCCACGATGGTCAAATAGCGTTTTGAAAAAGTTTGAAACCTCTTTTTCGACCTGCAACGAGGTCTGATCTAGCCGACGACCGGGATCCACCAAAAGGGGGGATACCTCATAATGTTGCGTGCTAGCGGATGCATCAACCGACCGCAGCCCCAATAGATTCACCAGTGTTTGAAGTTCCTCGGTGCTGAGAGCGGAGACCAGAGGTTCCGCAAGGACTACCCGTGTGATCGGAGCTTTCATAGTAGTTGTTGAAAGCGTTGCCGAGTACACCGCATGCCAGGCATCCATGGCTAGCGCGACCAGCTCCTCGAGCACCACATCTCGAGGGTCTGTCATTTTCTGACTAATCTCATCGATGGAACCCCTTTCCATCGCGGAATTGTTGATCGACGAGTTCCGATACGATTTGGAGGATTTTGAATTTGGACGATCCAACTCATTGAGGTGCTCATTGATGGCTGCCACGAAGGGGCCGTCTTTTTCATCACACAAGGCCACAAAAGCTTCGTGTAAAGGATGATTCGTGTCGTAGCAGGGATTCTTGGAGCCCTTCTTCGGCGCCGCGTTCGCCATCCCAGGCATTCCCAGGACCTTTGCTTGCCGTCGGTGCGATGCGTTTATATTGAGGGCAAATTCAATATCACGGGTAGCTTCGAACAAATGAGAATCCAACTCGAGAAGGTGCTTTTGCCGATGGCGACGAGCTTGCAGTCTGGCAACCGTAGAGCTCTCATTGTTGAGGACTTCAGTGCGTTGATCAAGGAGTGGGGGAACACGCAGGGTACTGGGATTGAAGCTGTCAGGCTCGACACGCACGCTGCTACACCAAAGAAGCCAAACCCTATTGTTGTCATCAATTTTGAAATAGAGAACCATTCGTGTTATCTGCTTTTTTTCAACCTGATAGAAGTGCCGCACGATGTCTTCACAGAGACCAGTCAAGCAAACCTTCGTATCATCAGCAACCATTGACTCATAACTGTAGTACGCAGGTCCATCATAGGTTGACAAACGTGCTGGAATGGGGACCATACGATCATCCAGCCGATGATAGTTGGTTCGTCTGTAGACACTCGTCATGAGAGGCGACCAGAACACCTGTATCTGATTATTTTTCCGGCTGGATCCATCCCCCTTTGGGAGTACAAATCGTTGCAGCACACCATCCGGCTTACGATGCTGCTGAAGTAGAAAGTCCTTGAGACCTTCCACTGTGAAGAATTCGACGTAGGTCAGGCCTTGGGAAAGCAGTGTGCTGTTCTGTTCCTTTGCCCGACGTGACAGAATGGCATCCCAGGCTTCTCCGATTGGTACCGTAGCATAAAAGAACTGTGCCACCACGTCTATGTTTTTAATTGGGACACCGAAAAATCGAAACATGCTCTGAACATCGAGCATGCGAGAAGGCCGCTTACTGATAGCTTCACTGTCTTTGTCATAGTAATACCATACACGAGGAAAGTTATGCTCAAACACGATTGTCTCTGGAAGATAGATAGACGAGAGCTTTTGCTCACAACCCTTGAGGCTCCTTTGAAGGTACTGATAGAGCAGATGACAGAGGCCGTCATCCTCGATGGGGTGATGCCTAGACCAAAAGTTGGGAAAAGCAACGGTAATGCCCAAGGCTGAGCGGTACTGATTATGATGAGTTGGTGTCCTGCTAGGCAAAGGGGGAGGGGGGTTGTTTAGCATGTATTTGTGCGTATATGTTTCGCGACTTAGCTTTTTATTTGTATATGTATGCGTATTTTACGAGAAAACTATACAATCACAAATGACAAACCCAAAAAGAAGTATCCATCATTTCAATTATTTGCAGAAAGACTGATAAGCATTAGGATCAATTCACGATTCAGCTTTCTACTGCAAGTAGTTCTATTTTAATAGAGAAAACAGGCATGTCTCATAATAGACGCCGTTATGCTTCTGACATATCTCGTTTCCTTAAGCACACCATGAAAATGCAAAAAGCCACACCCCTACATTTGAACCAGTTAGAGTACGCCACCGTTTTTTCTTTTTAAGTAAACAAGTCCAACACAATTACAGAAGTCCAAAACTGTACTAGACACACGCGCCAAGCGTGAACAGAAACGAAAATGGATGAAAAAATTACGAATATGAAATCAATTCCTCTAGCAAAGGAAACCCCAACGATTTCCTTTCAAAAATTTCCCCATTATGACTATGCGCAACATTTCTCGTCCTACCTTCTGTATCTTTTCCATTTGCGTATATTCGCCTTCTTCAGCTAGTCGCTTCTGTGGCGGGGAGAGAGGAGGCAGATGCCGGACACATTTAAACTGATTTTACTTCACTCTTTAGCATACCCTCGGCCTCGATTTCGCCTTCCTCCTTGCTCATATGGCTTACTTCCTCGATTATTTCCTTTGCGTCGCTCATTGCCTCCGCATCACTGCTGTTCACCCCACGTGAAGCATAGACTGGCGAACCAATCATCGAGCCTGGCATAGACTCGGAAATATCGTTGAAGGCGTTGGTACGACTTTCCGGCACGAACCAACTGGTCTCAGCTCCCTTCGCCATGACTTTATTAAGCACATTCTCAAACGTGCCCTCCTCCTGCAACTGAACGTACTTGCGGTACAACCGAAGTGAGGCACGAGCATCCTCAATCGAGTCGTGTTCACCTTCCTGGACTCTCTCGCCCAGAATGTGATACATCAGGAAGCGGAGCGACAAAAAGCGGCCACCTTTGACGTGGAAGAGCTCCAGTGTGTCGATGATCTGCTTCTTTGGCACCACAATATTACACACCCGGAAGTCCTGGCTTAGACCGTGGCCCACGAAGATGACGCCCGCGTCGGCCAGGGCCCGCAGCTTAAGGCACGTCGACTTGAAGGAGGTCAGGTTTTTCGTGGACTGCAGCGGGTCCAGGTCCCCGGGGTGGATCCCGCTGAACTGCGTGACGTAGTCGTCGATCTCCTCCAGGATGTGGACGTAGTCGTCCATGATGGTGCGCTCGTCACCGTCCTCGCTGCTGAGGATGCAGCTCACTCGCGCCAGCCCCATCCGCGGCTTGCGATGGGCAGAGTAAAGGAAATCCGCCTCGTCATCCTTATTGGCCCACTTGAGCACGACATACTCCGCGTCGATGGCGACGAGGTCGCCGGATTTGATATCCGTGTAGGAAGAAAGCGGCGACTTGAACTGCTGCTTTGAGGGGTTGCGCTGCAAGCCTTTAGAGAGAACGTCGTCAACCAGGAGTGGCCCCAGAATGTGCCACATATTCGGGGGAAGATTGTTGTCTTGATGCGCGTAGGGCGGCGCCGTGAGCTGGTCTAAGGCGTAATAGGTTACTACTGCTGAGTACGAACGTAACGCGGGGATGAGATGCTCCAACTCCGTCATCTTCATCGGAGCTGTCACTCGATAATCATTGACAAGGGCAAACAAGTCGTCTTTGATGCGCTGATGGCTTACGAAGTTACCGACATCTTCGATGTCATCCGCAAGATGGATGATGTTGCTGCTCAGCACATAATTGTAGTCTTCTTTGTTGGAGCGTGAGATCTTGAGGCTAGTGGGCGGCTTCAGGTTGTTGTGCTCTGGGTTCAACAAGAGCACGATGATGGGCGGAAGCCGTTTGATCTGCACCTGTTCTTTGCACGCCTCCACCTGTTTTAGGAGGTGCTGCAAGCCCTCGTCAACTTTCAGCGCGGAGGCAGGGACCTCCCAGTAAAAGCGTGGCTCCACGTGAATGCGTCCGTTCAAGGTGAACTCAGTCCCAAACAAGGAAGCTATACAGTTTTCATAATCTGGAGAGGGTGGCTGGTACTTCATGAAGGGGTAACCTTTCTGATCCTGCAGGTCCTTGTGCAGGGTCTCCAGAATCAACCGCTGAGCCAAATGCATCTTCGCCACGGCGTCATCGCGATTTTTGGGCTTCTGAAATACTTCTGAGAGGGCGAAGTTGCGGATCTGACGAAGGGTACGAATCAAATTGCCAACTTGCACAATCGGTGGTAGGGCGGCTTCCTTTAGCCCGCTGGCGCTGGAAGTCGTGATCATGATATTCGCGAATATGATCGCAATCTCACAGGTCATACAGAACTCCCTTCTGCATAAGTGTCGCATGATGACCCGCCGGATAGGAAACTCAGGCGGTTGGCAGAGGTAAAGCGACTGCAGAATGGGAGTCAGCCAGCACTCCGGGAAGCTGTTATCCATCCCTGCAACGTGATGTGGAATTTCATTATAGCTCCTCCAGTCCAGTTTGTGCTGCATACTATAGCACACCTGGAGGGCGTCTTCCATCGGGTCGTACTCCCCGGTGCCCCCACTACGTGAGACTTTATGCTTACGTTTCATATCCTTGCGGAGCTCAAGCAGAAGCTCCTGCACCCTTCCAGGGTCATTTCCAAGTTGCGTGTTGAAGGGGTACGGATTCGGAATGATGGCAGAGAGCTTGTCCTTGGTGTCGATCAGGTAAGAGTCCGCTCGGATGAAGCCCCACTGGTTGGGCACAATAGAATGGGTCGCGTAGGGGCCAAGATTGACGCATTGTAGTTTCTGCGGTACCTTTAAAATCATGTAATCATCCTCTGGCCAGTTCGACGCGAGGCCGAGGCTCGCCCGCGACTCGTCAAAGCCGTTGTCGCCATTTGGAGAGACCCAGCTTTGGGTGAAGGTTGGTTGCTTGGGTTTTACAGGCTGCACAAAATTCGACATAATGTACTCCTCACGCTTAGCCGGGTGCGAGAGGGCAAGGAAATGACCCTTGTCGTTCCCGATCACAGCACACATCCGGTTTGGCGAAACGGAGACGGCGGTGGAGGAGCCTTCAATGATGCCGCCTGAACTGTATACCGGTTTTTCCAGGTCAAGCTGGATGATATGGTAACCCTGTGGAGTGAGTAAAAATGCGCGATTCTGTGTCGATCTGAAGGAGTCCTGGTAGAGCCTCATCTGTGTGATATTCCCTGGAAAAATATCTTTGACCGTGAAGACCTCTTCGCCAAGCTTGCGCACATCAAAGACCTTTACAAAGCTCGTGGCAGACCGCTCCACAAAGGCGGCGGCGACGGTGTTCTCGAAGACGTCAAGTGCCATCACCCGGTTACGCGAAGGCGATACAGTTCCAATGGTGCTTAGGCTGTTTCCATCGAACACGTTGATGGTGCCAGAAGTGCTACCCGTCACTACCCACTGATCGGACTGCTTTAGGGATACGATAGTTGATTCTTCTATCGGTACTGTATATCGTTTTGTTTCTCCTTCTTGCAAGACGAGTCGTGTGAGGCCGACATCACCGACAAAGTACATCGAACCGGTATTGCTATTGGTCTGAAAGAGGTCGATGTAGTTTTGTGTGTCGGAAGGCAGTGGCAAGCACATTATGGGTACACCGCCACGCTTATAGCCTCTTATAGCCTCGCGGTCAGGTACAGTGACCATGCATTCCCCACCTATATGTAAGAAGCCAATGCTCGAAGGTGATCGCGTCGATGCAGAAAAGGATGAATACACTGCCCATTCAGTTGTCTCGTGAGACTGCACCGTAAAACTCATAAGATTTCCAAAACTATCACAGACCCAAAGCAGCTCGAGTTCAGGATCAAACTCGACAGCGGTAATAGCGCCAACAGAGGCAGCTGCCCCACCTCGAAAGATCCATGGAATACTCATTCCGGATGCTTATTGATCACGACGCCAGGAGTAGCTTAGAGAGTGGCACAGCCACTTCCCCAAGAAGTATACAGAGCGCTTTTCACTCCGAATGTGCGAATGCACTCACAAAGTTTAACTTATAGAGGAAGGCGACGAGATGGAATACAACAACGGGGTGTTTTATTATTGACGATTGCGTATATTATTGAGCTTTGTATTTATCTTTATCTATCTATCTATATAGTTAGATAGATATCCTTCTTAAAAAAATATTTTTACCGCTTTGGTTTCCCTCACGTCAGGGGCCTAAAAGATATTGTGTGAGAGAGGGCCAACAAAGACGCAATCGAAAATCTGAAGTGATTAAGATAAGGCCAGGGACAAAATGACCCATGCAGAACGGGTCTAGCCAGAGTAATCGATTTTCTTATAATGCTAGATCTATCTGAAATGTTGCGATGTTTGTTCTCACGTTCTTGTGTGCACCTGCTTTGGCGAAGTAAGGCATGCATTTGTTTAGAAGAGGGGAAGCAAGGGGAAAGGAGGAAATGAACTCAGTCCAAAAGGCATTCAAGATTGTTGAAAGAACTTTTCATGCGAAGCAGAATAGTAGTCTTGTAAAGCAAATTAAAGTGTCTCTGATGAAAAAACAGAAACAATCAACTGATGGATTAAAGCAACAACACCCTCCCAGTGGTAACCTTTTTAACCGCTATAACTTCTTGCGAGATACTTTTCGAGGCTTCTGAGGATCCACCGAGTCGCTCCGAATGTCTGATGATTGAATATCGGCACTTGCCATCGTAGCCGCACGGGCAGCGGGGGTTTGCGTTGCAGGGCGCGGGGCATTACCCATCAATGGTACACCATTATAGGCGTCAAAGGCACGCACCGGCTTTCGTGGATCCTTTTTGTGATGCCGGACCGCGTGTTTATGCAGGTCTTCATGGCTAAGAAAGAACCGACCACAGTTCGGGCACGCCACGTGCGTTTCAATCCCAAGGTCCGCCAACGTGACTCCTTTGTGTTGGGCGGAGAAGTGGTCGTCCAGGGAGTACACATCGGAGAATATGCGTTTGCAGGCTGGGCACGGGTGGGCCTGAGTTGGCAGCTGGTGCTTGGTGACCATGTGGCTGTGCAGGGACTTGGCCTGACTGAACCCACGTTCGCACGCACCGCACCACCAGCGGGTTTTGTCCGTCACAGGGCCAAGAAGATCCAAAGCGCTCACAGCGATTGTCCTCGTTCTCTTGTGCTTATTCACCGTATGGTCGTCCAACGACTCCTGCGTGGTGAATGCGCGATAGCAGATATTGCACACAAATGGCTTCTCGTCCTTCTGCGCTTCAATGATCCGCTCCACGTGAAAGGCGGCATCCTCGACAGGGTGTTTCAGGCAGATATGCGCGAATAGTGCCGAGGCTGTAGTGTAAACTTTGGAAAGGTTGCAGAGGTCACACTTGACGTAGACTGGTTGGGATGAACCGGCTGTCCTCATGTACTTGGAGATGTTAGCGGTCGTTTCCACGTCGGTTGGCGAGGTTCCGTCCGAATGGCCGCTTTCCAGATGGTTCAGCAAATCCAGCTCGCTCGCAAACATCCTGCCGCACAGCTCACAGGGAAAACAGTTCTCAGAGAACTTCAATCCTTCATAGGTGACCGGCACCTCCTTCGGTCCAACGCCGAGGCGGCTATTCATGAAGCGTGGAACGCTCACGCCGACCTGCCGTGGTGCGGCCACGATAGGCGATTCCACCACCTCCGCAACCGGCACCACTCCAGCTACGTAGCGCGTCGGACGGACGACGTCGTCGGAGGCTCGCGAGTTTGAGATCCGCGCTGGGGGTTGCCGCGGGGTCGAAGACGCCATTGGCCGCTTGCCGCTCGTGGGCAGGGGGATATGCGCCTCCACATTGTCCAAATCGAGCTCTGGATGCTCCTTCATGACGTGTTTGATGAAGACATCACGGGTGGGAAAGGGGTCCCGCTTCAAAACGCACCAGTTGCACAGATACGCACCATTTGGTGTGACAGTCGGAAGCAACGCAAGTGATGGCGCTTTCAGCTCCTTATTTTCATCATTTAGCACCTTAAGCGAGGTGCCAACGATTTTTCGATACAGGGCAAGTCGTTCTTTGCAAATGCGCTCACAATGGTCCGCATCAAGCCCTTTATGAACACTGGTGAGATGTAGGAGCATGTCGTGAAGGTAAAGCTCCTTGCTGCACAACGGACATGCCACATAGGCCAAACCTTCATGCGTGTGAGACCTCGGCAAGGCAAAGTTAACAGACTGTTTTCGAAGCAAATTCCCACTCGTGAGTAGCCGCTTTGCTGAGTCGAGTACACATTCCTTTTTTTCGTATTGATGGGGCCGTCGAAAGCCCCAGCACGTTGATAGAGAACAACGCGAGCCACAAATGGATTTGATGTGAAGCCGATATGGACCCGCAGCTCGAAGCCACGGCTTCATCTGCAAATCGACCTACAGAAACAGAGGACGAGGAATCCTTAAAAAAAAAGTCACTAAAAATAGGTTTGAGTTGCAGGGTATCCCATAAAGAAACTCAGATTTTCATACAGGGGCTGTGTAGTGTTGCCATCCCAGAGTGAGACGAGATTAGACAGGAAGAAAGGAAAGAGGAAAGGGTAGAAAGCAGTTGATGGATCGATGAGATACCATCGCATGTAGATTATCGTTCATGGTCAAAGTTTCAGATGGGGATGGCGCAAAGCGAACGCTTCACCAACTCTCACAGCTTCAACACAACCCGCCTTTCTTTTTTTCTTTTTGGAAGAGTCTGCACATATCCATTAAAGTCCCGCACGAGTCCTATGGGACTAATACACAGATGGTTGTCACACACACACTCACACACACACCCATACACAAGGGCTCAGAACGACATTTTCATGGTGCTACTTGATGTTTATTCATTCGGATTAAAGAGAAACTCCATCTGGTGCTTATGCCGTGGGAAAAATTGCCCGGTCATACGGGATCCCGTGCGATGCGTGTTCACATAGGACGTGTGCCATCGCCGCGTTGGAACGCGAATGTCCCTGCCGAGGGCGCACGGAACGCACCACGCTTTGTTATCCTTAGTGTAAAATTGATTGTGCATGATTCTGTACTTACAGTTCCAACACTTGAAGCAGTGAAAATGGAAGAAGTACCCCTCCGGCGTCGGCACGCGAGCGTTACCGGCGGGTACCCACACAAAGCTATTCACATCCTCCGTGTTGATTTCCTTATCGCAGTTCATGCAACAGACCCCGTCCGGCACCACCATCGGCCGGTCGACGTCCTCCGTGTAGCCTGGGAAGTGTGGACGCGAGCGGGCCTCCTCGTGCGGGGTGGCGGTGAGGTGGCGCGCCTTGGACTGCATCCACCACCGTCGGCTGTGCTGCGTGCGCACCTTATGCCCGGAGGTGGGTTTGCCGTGCATGCCGCGCATCCCTTTCGGCAGGGCAGGGCTGGCGGAGGGGACACTGCGATCCGGAAGGGCCGCGATACCCCCCACCGCGTGCCTAATCCAGCGCCGGAGCATGACTACCACAACACACACACACACAAAAAAGAGTTACCGAAAAAGTCTCGGGGCCTAAAGCGAGGTCCCCCCCCAAAGTACTTTTTCACACCTTCGAGGAGACTAGTCGATATTTTAGAAAACAAGTGTAGAGAAGAAGCTTTTTTAAAAATGTACTTTGGCTTCACTTGTGTGTGTGATTGACGACTAGTAGAAAGAAAAGGATTAGTAAGAGATATTCCTTCACTCTCAACCAAGCGCATTTAAAGGGCAAGATTGTAATGTCATCCGTGCAAATATAGCGAGGGATGAGGGGTAGTAAAGGACTAATCCGTATATTTTATTTATTGGTTTCTCTTTTCTGAATCATCATCACTGACAGGGTAAGCAAATAAAAAAAGAAATGATAAATATTTCGAATTCTTTATAATATCAAAATATGAAAAATAAAAAACAAAAAAGAAGTAAAATAATAAACTCTATAATTGGAGTTTTAGTGGAACCATGGTTCCACTAAAATACACTTTGCTCACATTTGAAGGAGGATTTGCGAGTGCGTCACGGTCTTACGCGTAGCCGTAGAGGATGTGACCACGCTTGCGCAGGGCATTCACAACATCGGACGCGGTTACAGTGCGGCGGTGGCCGTACTCGGTGTAGGAGGTGGCATCACGCACGACACCCTCCACGAAGCTCTTCAGCACACGTCGCACCTCCTCGTAGATCTCGCTCGAGATGCGCTTCACACCACCACGGCGGGCAAGGCGACGGATGGAACCACGGGTGATGCCGCGGATGTTATCGCGAAGGACCTTCTTCTGGCGCTTCTGGCTTCCCTTGGCGTCAGCAGACTTCTTTCCCTTGGCCATGATTGAATATAGAATGTAGTTTGAGTTAAGGCGAGTAGTATTTAGCGAGCTAGTGGACGAAAGACTAGGTAAATAAGCAAAAAACAAACAAACACAAAAAAATAGGGCATAGAAAAGTGAAAAGAATAATTCCAAATGACAAGAGTGATCATTGATCGCTTTTATATTTTTTATTTTTGAATTATATCTATTATTGCTCATATATGTGCATCTTCAGGGCATTATTTCATTTTAAGTAACTTCCGGCGAATAGAAGAGTAAAAAGTATTACCAAGTAAGCTAACAACGTGGTAAAACAATTCTGATGCACAGTGGCCTTGACACTCAACTTTTTACAGGTCGTAAAAGTACTCCCAGATGTTAGACCTCGAACGAGTCGCGAAAAGTTCTGAAATGGAGGAAAGCAAGAAGACAAGAAGGATTCAAATACCTCTAAACAGGCAAGAATGTGTCGGAGGGAAAGCAATCGTAAATATCATGACAACAACTCATCCCAACATAGAAAGTGAAGACACTCCCTCTATTCCCTCTTGGCAAGATCTGCTGATGTTTAGAGCCACCCCACCCCCCAATCAACTGATTTAAGAGTCGCTTGAGAAGCGAATTGCTTTCGAAAACCGACGTTTTAAAATGTTAACACACGTTGAGCTATCTATCTAATCAAATTAAGAGTGAAATGTGTTTAAGTGAAACCTATTTCGCAAATTACTTTGGTTACAAATACTCCGATATTAGATATTTGCGGTCTTCCATGGAGACGTGTGTCAGGTTATCCTGCTCAAACTCATCTTCACCCATCCACTGGAACTCTGGAACGACCTGGTACGGGTTGCCATCCTCGTTACGATCCCAGTAAAAATGTGTGAGCCGGTCCGCATCCACATCTTGAAAGTCAAAGTGTTTAGACGCGAATCCACCCTCCGGATCGTTTTCGATGGAGGTCTTAAACCCATTCTGGGTCGTTGCCGCTGCTCGCGGCGGGTCCGAGATGGTACGACGGATAGCGCAGACGCTGCCATGCATTTCACCCACCATTGCCGAGGGGTACCTAGCGCCGTGCACGCGTGAGAACAGGCGAAGGCTTTGATAACAGCCTCCACTGCCCACGACGTGCGACGGAAGATTCGTGTGCATATAGTATCGAGCACCTGAGATGCACATCTTCAGCGAAGACGCACTACACAACCAGCGATGCATTTGAAAATAGGATTTCTATTTTTGTTTCTAAAAGAGTTGTGTAGCTTCCCCAAGCTTCTGAGTAGTCACTTTTCTGTTTTGTGGAACAAATGGTTATCAAAATCGAAAGTGGGGGAAAAAAGACTATGTATAGAGTCTAAGCAGAGAAACCACAGCCGTATCCCTTTCCAACCCGCTTTTTTTTTTACATAAACCTAAGGAGACACTATGAAGTAGACCATTCTTCTCACTCGTGATAAGCTTAGATCTGGACGAGTCCCTAGTGATGGTTTCCTGATCTTCGGCTGCTTTTATATCCCTTATTTTAAAGAGATCTTTTCTGCATTTAGCCAGCCTGATATTCAAATCAACAGGGTTGCCATGTACTATTTATTTGAAGATTGACAGAGTAGCCAAAAGAAACCGAGAGAAAAATCCCATGCACCATGCTAATCCCTAAAAATGGGATTTTCAAAATCGACATACTACCCTGTCAAGGCAACAGGTCGCACGTTCTCTCGCGCTGCGAAAAGCTCGTGGTACGCTACTATGTATTCTTTGTGAAGCATATTCAGCATTCAAAGTTGCTCCTACATTGCATCCGCGACCGGTGCACGTGTCTTTCCCAACCACAATTGATTTGACTTCCTTTCTAGATTCGATGAAGTGGATAATTTGTCATTCTCCAACCTTGTGAAACTATCTAATTAGATCAAAAAAGATTGAGGACCGCCAAGCATACCGTTAGAAACATGATTTATTAGCTGATAAATACAGGACACCATGTCCAACACTTACATGAGAGTTAGTTGAACATTTTTGTTTGATTTCTATTCACCATTTTGAAAAAAAGAACAATAAAGGAGGACTTGGTAAAGTCAAAATCAACCTAATTCCGATGATGAACATGTTATATTTCCTTCTTTTCGCTCCAGTGTAGTAGTGGCGCAGAAGCCCCCCCAAAAGTCCTCATCAAATGGACATATCGCAAATAAGCCAATAATAATTCGACGAAGCACCATTACAGCTTCTACTTCATTTCCTTTTCGAAATAAAAAAACTAGTATACATATATAAATATAAATATATATATATGCATAAACATTGGAAAATCATGTTGCACAACGAATAAACCCAAATCACGCTAGGTAACCAATGAAAGCTTACAAGTAGGTTTCCAAGAATCTACTACAGGTCATTGAAGATGTCGTTGTCATCGTCTAAGTCCTTTTTCTCTACCTCTGCCCCGGACGGCGCTGCTGCATTCCGGTCCGGTGTCGATATCTCCCCAAACAGCTGCTCAAACTCCTTATCGATATTCGCCACCACTGGCTCGAGCGGGGAGCTCGGCGTCGCATCCTTCCCGTCCGATCCTACTAAGTGGGGATCCTCACCCTTGGCATCCTCCGCGCCCTTCTCAACGGGTGACGGGTTTACCACATGGGGGGGTTCCACCCCTCCCTCTCCCGCCTCTGCCGCCGCCGTCGTCGCGACGACTTTCCCCTTCACCGGCACCGAGGGGATCGCCACGATGAGGTCGAGGTCCTCGTTGTCGTCGTCGCCGCCGAGGGTGAAGATGTGCGACGGGGGCGCCGGTCGAGGCAGAACACGACCCTGCAACGGCTCGGAAGCCCCTTCTCCTCCTTTCCCTTTTTCCTCGCCGTTATGCGCGGAGGCTCCCGCTTCTGGATGGGATCGAGGCTCCGCGACGAGGCGTTCTTGCAGGCGGTGGACGAGCCCCGCCCCCCAGGCGGTGGCGGCGGAGAGCCCCTGCACGGCCCGCCCCTTCACCTCCCCGACCTCCGCGGCGGCGCGGGGCAGGAGGGTCTGCCGCATCTCATTGAGCCCGCTTAACATCGACTGCACCGCAGGGGCCCCCATCGCGTCCGCGACGAGCTCAGAAACGGCCGCGGAGAGGCTCTTCCCGCCCGCCTCCCCGGCCTCCGCGGTGGACCCGGTGAGACGGATGAGGTTGGATCGAATGAGCGTGAGGAGGCCCTTAAACCCCCCAGCGGTCAGGCTCACAAACGGGAAGTGCCGCTGGACCAGGTGGAGGATGACGATGGTGAGGAGGTTGGCCTCCTCGACGATCCCGCGACCGGTCCCGAAGACGGAGAAGTGCGCCCCTTTGGTGGGCATCAGGCGGTCCACCATCTCCTGCAGCCGATCCGCGTCGAAGCTGACGACGTCGCCCACAAACACCGCGGTGGGGAGTCTCGCGTAGTCGAAGCTCGCCTGGGAGCGGCAGTCGACGATGATGTACTGAAGCGACGTCCCCTCGGCGGGGTCGTGGGGTTTAGCGGAGAAGCTTGAGGCGATGTCGGAGCGCTCCAGTGGCAGGCACGGCATGCCGGCGTAGTACGCCTCCAGCTCCTCAAATGTTTTATTGATAGAACCCATATCGGGATAAAGGCAGAGCCCGAGAACCCGCCGTGTGGATTGAGGCGTATTGCGGTGAAGAAGGTCGGCATTCTGCAGCAGGGTCTTGCCAGACCACACCGGCATCGGTGCGAAGCTGCGGCCATCCACCAGCCACGGATCCAGCGCGGCTTCTTTTACCCCTGGAAGCTCCATTTTGAGAGTATCCAGCGCATTCCGGAGTACCTCGGCTTCATGGATGCTGAGTAAACTCTGCCGATTAGCGATAATGTAGGCTAAAGCGACGAAAGGGTTCAGGACGGGATCTCCTAGCACCAGAAGATAGTCTATGGTTCCTAATGCCGCGCGATATTCCCCGTCCAGTACAAAAAACTGCCTCACCCAGCGCAATAGCAGTTCACCGATCGAGATATGGCATTGATCGAAGTGGATGGAAAGGGCGGGATCGTGATATTGAAGAATCAGCCGCAGCAATTGTGTCGTCGTCTTATCATAAGGCTTGGAGGACATAGGTATCGCGAAGTCTTTGAGCAGTGGTTGAATAAAATTGAAAAGGAGCTGCAGCACTGTATGCCCAGAGGATAGTTGTGCGTCCGATAGAACGACCGCTACAAGGTTTAAGAGGGAAAGGTTCTCTTCGTTGGGGAAAAACTCCGTCTTAGAACTCAAATAGCACAGAAATCCAACCACCTCACTTTCTTCCAATGGAATAGGTTCTAGTAAGGCCATGAGTGTTATGGCGGCAGCGTGGTAATCATCCGTTGCCTCCGTCGCGAAGGACGCGAGCGACTCCGGGATCGGCTCCAGCTGAGGCTTGTTATCCAGCAGCAGCCGCATGTACAACTTCGCGCGTCGATCACCCGTGAGCAATGGGGTGAGGTTTGGCACCGCCATGCAGGCCCGTTGGAGGGCAGAAAGCCGGACGGTGTGGTTCAGATGAAACCCACCGCTGTCCAGCTCTTCCAAAAGCTCCTTTGCGCTGTCGCGCCTGCGCTTCTCTGGAGCATCATGGGTGGCTGGGGGAGGCCTCGTCTGGGAAGTTGCTTCTGGTTGGACTTGCTTCGTTTCTTCTTTACTCATATTTGGATATGTATATAGGGGTGAATAATTTTTTTTCTTCCTTTTCACACAGTTTCTCACACTAATTGAACTTGTTCTCAAGTCTTTTAATAACAAAGCTAAAAAGATTTTGAAAATTGTTTTAATAACAGATTTTTCTAAACAAGGTAAGGAAAAGGTGAAATATTAGAGAATTTATATGCTAGAAAAGGATTTTTGATTTGAAATAGGTACCATATTATGAACTCTGAATCCACAGAGAGGTCGTAGTTATGAGAGGTTGTTTCCGAACATTGATAACCGGATTACGTACATCCACATTATCGCCCAAATTTTCCCCATCAATGTTTCACAGCGACACCAGGACCATTTATTTCCCGTTCATAGTTGTCCCATTGTTCCATCTACAACGCATCTCACGGCATGCATTCAAGATAAGAAAACACCAACTGTTAGTGACACCACCCGGTCGAAAAGTGTAGCACCCCTCGCCAGTTTAGGATACAACTTTCCTCACAATCGCCAGGGCCCTATCGAGTGCGGCATGTGCTTTTCTCGGCGACTTCAGCATTCGACGACTGCAGTATATTAGGCATAATACTCCCTCCCACCTTCTCACACGCAATCTTATCCTCTTCGTGGACAAAACCTCCGGGGCTGCGAAAGGACGGCTCCCAACAGATTTCAACCGGCGTACCCACCACGTCACCTCTTCGTGAAGAAATCACATGGGTGAAGCAAGAGTGATCTCTAACATAATCATGTCAACCTCGCTGGCGAGCTCCGGTTGTTTCTTTGATGGGAGGGTTGACGATGAAGAGACTTTGCTGTCATGTGGAGCGAGATCCTTTGCAGTGACCGCACCATGAGCTACCTTGGATAGAACTTTTTCGCTGCCAGATAGGGCATCACTGATTCCATCTTCCGGCATTCCCATTGGGGCTCTGCGTCAGGAGCCGTTCAGATTTTTGATGTCGATCGGTTTGTCAGTCTCGACATAAGGAAATGCCTTCGAGCACAGTTCAAGTTTTTCCTTGACACGCTGCAACATAGGCTGAAGGGTGTTTCCAGGGGATGCGAAGGCGGTTGAGGTACGCCGGAGACTCTGCAGAAGCGCTGGCATCTCATTGATTGAAAACTTCTGCTTGGCACCCGATGCGTCAGCCTTAAGCGCCGCGCGCAGATATTCGTAATACTGCTGGAGAAAAGGGTTGAATGTGTTGTTCGGTCGTAGAACCTCCCTGCCAACCGTCATTTCGTCCACCAATGCCGCCACCAGTTGTTCTTCGTCGGCACTGCACACCACTTCCTCGTGTTTAGGAAATTGATAAAGACTTACATCATCAGCAAAGGGAAGCTTGCCAAGGAAGAGCGCGTCTCGTTTGGCATTAGAAGATCCAATGCAAACTCCAAGAACTGGGTGAGCGTCGCGCATGCGTACAAATCGCACAATCATAGCTTTTCGGGATTCAACCATTGCCCGCACCAGTGCTGAGAAACCTTTCTGCCCGACATAATCTCCAGCAAGTGCTAGCACCACTTTAACTCCACCCATGAGAATATAAGGCGGGATATCATCCAGTGGAACAAACGCAAGTGCCACCAGGGAGCGCATTCCTCGAATTTTCATCGCTTCCAAATCGGCCTCTGTGATCGGTATACAATTTTGACCATAACGAATAAATTTGACGCAATCCTCGATGGCTACGAGGTTGTCGGCGCGCCTGTATTCGAAGCTCCTGGAGATCGCCTCGCCAGCTTGGGTGACGCGTTTGAGAGCAGACGGTTTGGCATCTCGTGTCTTGCAGAACATCTGTGTCGCGATGCGGATATCGCCAACGGTGAGCACGACTTTAAGAAAAGGACGCTGCGGCATCGTGTTCCGGTGCACACCCTCTTTCAGATTCTGAATGGCATCCTCCAGCGATACCACCATGCTGCGCCCCCCGAGGGAGGCGCATAGAAAACGTAAAACACATTCATTCTGCGCCTTTGCGCGGAGACCGTCCCATTCCGCTTCCACATTCCCCATGTCCTTGCTGAAGTCCACTGCTATCACAACAAGCGCGATGTTTTCCTTCTGGAGCAGTTTCAGAATCGAGTAGACCTCCTCCTTCCGGGCGACCTCGTCCTTCGCATCGGTGATGAAGTAGATGGTCAAGGCGCCGCCTTTGCGCGCAGAAAGCAGGTGTGCGCAGATGGCGATCGTCTCCAGCATATCGCACGTCTCGTGAGATGAGAGGTCGCCGGAATTCAGCTGGCGCGACAGATCCAGCAGCGGCCTAAGGGTAGCCACCGTGGTAGGCTGCATAATATCGTGCTTCACGATGATGTGCTCGTACCACCTCCGCGTATCGCCGCTCCTGAAGAGCGGATTGAGGGTTTCCTTGGTGCCAGCGAACACAAGGCCTAGCTCATCGTGCGGCGTGTGCACCATGATATCGAGCGTGGATCGTATGCACAGCTCGCAGCCCTGCTCGATCGCGTTTCTGTTCGCGCAGGCCACATCTAGGGCAAAAACTGAAGCCGATTTTGTTACCATATTTTCGTTTTTGTCCGAGTTTTTCTTCTTCTATGGATTGACGAATAAACCACCAATGGAAAAGTGTAGACGTACACATGTATGTATGGGTTTATACACACGCATATATAACCAGAAAACATATTTTTACCCCACGAAAAGAGGTGAAAAGCCACAAATAAATTCGTAAGATGCTATTTTAGAAGGTATAAGCACAAAAAAGAACTGAGTTTTACTCCGTCTGAACACCCTGTCTGCCGCAATGTTGCCCATGCGTATGAATTCCCTCTGCTCGATTGTGCCTAGCAGCAAATAGTAGGGTTGAAAGCCTAGCACTGGAGCTTATGTCCATGCTCCGCCTACTAAAGCATCTAATTCTTTTCGCCTTCATTTAGACATTTTCGATTGTAAAGAATAGTTTATCCGAAATCAAATAAACAAAGAAAAAACATTTAGCAAAAAGTATTTTAAGGGTGGGGAAGGATTACAACTTGCGAGACAAACACCGGGCTAAATTATTGCTACACAATCATTAGCCCACCTCCCCATTGCATATATGCTTTTCCACGAATACGCGTCCTCCCAAGCGAGAAGGAACATCTGCGTAAATATTTTCCATCTTATCATTTGCATACATCAAAAGTTATGCATTCATTTCCCCCTTTTTCCTCAAAACAAACAAAACAGATGGGAAAACATACTTCAACCAAATTAAACTACCTATGCACAGTTTATTCGTGAAAAGTAGGAAGATAAAAAATGTAATTCCCTTTAAAAAAAAGGCCAAAACATAGATATATAATAATTAATTTAGTCACGAAGTCAATGAGGTCGCATATTTTTCATCAAGTATCGAAAAATGAAATAAATGAAAAAATGCAATGATAGATACAAAAAGAAAAGTATGCTTAGGATGATGCGCGACCCTTACCACTTTCGTACTTCCGCTGCAAGGCCTCCTTCTCAGCCACCAGCAAGCGTATCGCCTTCTGAGCCTTGGACTGGTAGGCAATAAGCTCAAGCCGTTCCGCGCGGTAGGCCCGCAGCTTCTGATTCAGCTTCTCGACATCCTCACTTGACCCATCGAATAGGCTGTTAGGGTCCGAATTATTGCTTCTCGGGGAAGATGGGCTCTCCTGCATGTTGCCGCCCAGGCTTAAGTAATCGGTTCCCTTCGCCTCTGCCAGCTCGATGCTGAGTTTATCCACCCGACTGCTCATCTCTTTACATGTGAGCTGATAACGCGCCATCGTGCCCTGCAACTTTTGAGCGAGCTTGAAGCACTTGCGCTGCTCCACGGATAGGAGTAGCGCCAATTTCATCCGTTCCTCGTCGATTGAACGGATCGTCTCATCCCGCTTTGTGATCATCTCGCGCGTTTTCATAATCACCTCCTTCCAGTCCCTATCACCAAGAGACGCCAACGTGGCATTTAGCTTATCCTGAGGCATCCCAGACCGTAACGCAGCATTTTCTCCACGAAGCACCTTGTTCTCCGCGGTAAGGGTCGATACTTGCTCCTCCAGAGTTGAGATTTGGTACTCGTACACGTTCCGTTCCTCCTCCAGGGCATTTTCGAGGGTCTTGTCGTTCTTCGCGTCGAGCTCAGCCATAAGCTGCAGGTAGAGCGCCTTGTAATCGAGTATCTCGTGTCTTATCGCATCCTGCTTGATTTGGCTCGCGCGCTGGCCGAAATTTATAGCACTTAGGCTTTCATCACTGTTAGAATCCGACGGACTGATGTTGACTATAATAGAGGTGTTGCCATTGCCCATTAGCGAGTACTGCAGGATACGCGTCAGCTTGGATTCACGGAAAGGAGCATGCTGCGATTTCTCTGTTAACGCGTGCACCACTTTTCCAAGCACCAAAAGACTACCATTGATATGCGTGGCCTCAACTAGATTCTTGCCATCGGCTTGAGATTTGCTGAGGCGCTCGCTACCGGCAAGATCGCAGAAAATAAGACGTCCCTCCAGAGATACACACGAAGGGTTTAGTTCATCACTGGCTTCGATCTCACTTCTCACAGCTACAGGTTTTACACGCGATGACTTATTGATAAGGAATGTAAACATCGTATGAGAGCGGGAACTCATCTTATTCATAGAGGTGCTTGCTATCTCTCTCCGACTCATACCGAGCTCAAACAATTTCATCGTGGCGTCGTAGTTCGTGACCTTTTTTTCAATGGGCAATCCCGTAGTTTCCTTTACCAAGACGACATCACCGTCCCCTTCGCTGCCCAACTGGATGCGCACACGACCCTGATCATCGTCTAACAGGTCTGTTAAGATTTCATTATGCAACTGGACGTAGCTGAGCATGCATGTGTACTCGTGATCTTTGTCGGCCGCAATGCGGTTCCACACATCCATTAAGGCTCGTTGCAGCATACCGAGGTTCTCAGGCGTACCATCGTCATTGCTGATAGTGTAAGTCTTACCAGACCCAGTTTGGCCGTACACAAAGAGCACGCCATGCAGCCCATCAAACGCGGCATCAACAGCGTTCTTGGCAAAGGCATCATAGACTTCTTTTTGCGAGCTTTTAGGTTTGAAAACACGATTAAAAAGGAATTTTTTATGAATTGGGTTGCCGGAAGATTTGCGTGTTATATTGATTACACGATCGTCAGTAGGATCGTATGAGATGTTGTCAAAGGAATGCCCCTTCTCAATTGATGTGGGAGGTCTGACGCGGAGAAATACCGAGATATTTTTGGGCCCCTTTTTAGTGGAACTCCGTACCTTCATAATTCCTTTCGGTTATATAAATGTATATATATATATATATCGTTATATATGTATATAATATATTCGAAATACTTTTATTAATTCAAACTGATAGGGCAAAGGGCATTCTATTTCTCACAAATCTATGATAATAAAAGAGTTTATAGGGTGACTGAAAATCTTTGGCATGGCTCTGCAGCTTTTGAAATCGCCCCAAGACACGAATAAGGTGCTGATTGAGTGTAATTGTGTAAGCAAACAAACATAATAATGAATATAGATACTGTGGCATCAATGTATCATAGAATACATTATTTTTTCATTGTCTTAGGAAATTATGCTTTACGATCATATAGTTAGTGTTAATAAGTGTCTATGCTATCAACAGCTAGACAATTTATAACCACTATTGCGTAGTAGCTCGGTGGATTGGTAGTGATTCGTTTACTATGGAATTCACTGGAAGCGTTGGAACAAAGTTCATAATACCTTTAATCCATAGCATATTGATGTGCAAAGCTACAAAACACTATACCATTTTCAAAGAGATTCTCTACAATTACAAAAGTAGAATAATACTTGCTTCGAGAAGTTTAGAATCGCGCCCAGAATGCATGGGGATATCCTCACGTTTCAATAATTTCAATTTTTGTTTCAGGATGGCAAGGTTAGTCATAGTGGATAAGCACTAGATGGCCAACGTACGCTTTACACTAGAAAAGATTTTATTGCTTAGATATTCCTCATTCCTGAGGTGTGTGTTCGCGGATCGCTGTGCAATAGTGTCAATCAGTCAAAAGCTATGTTTTGTTAGATACTGTTTTATCTACCATGCGGGTGATATATATATTATATACATATATATATATGTATATATATTTGTATCTCAAAAGGCTTTCATGGTGTTTTATTATGAAAAACTTTCCAATCACGGCTTATCCATCACGAAAGCACTTCATCCTGACTTGTTTTATAGGCACAACAATGGGGCCACAGATGATAAACAATGCTTAAAATGATATACAGGTGTTAGAATAAATAAATTATCAAATACATGCCAACTTGAGAATAATTCGAACTACAGTGTTCGCAATAAAAGGCTTGATCATGAAGAATAGCCGAATCGATAAAGTTACGCATTTTTCGACACAAAAAAACGAGAGCATTGGAAGATATCAATAGTTGCATAGTTCATCCTTTCACGATATGTGTTTCATTTTCATTTCAAAACCTAATCCATATTTGTAATTCCATTTCCCACATTTATGTTGTTCGCTTTGTATCTTCATTTTTACCAAATAATACGATTCTCTGAGCTCTCTTCTCAGATTGTCAGATACAATTTTCCCTGTGCATTTTTAATTTTCGTTTTTAGCATTTAGCCTTTTTCGTTCGGCAAATTTGTCAATTTCTAGAATGAGAAACTGTCTAATAATTTCACTAGCGGAGCTATCATATTTCTCGAAGCTTATGTTTAACGGTGCAGTGGTTTTTGAGCCCTCCCATTCGGTTTGCAAATTTAGTAATTCCGCCAGCCATGGATGCATGATAGCCTGACTCGCCGTCAAGCGGTCGTTCGGCTTATACTTCAGTAAACCTAAGATGAAGTCCTCAAATAGCTCGTATTGCTTCCTCGGTGATAATGAGGACATTTTTGAGTGATCATCGGCATCGTAGGAATCATAAAAACTGTCTTCATTGAAGCGGTGGCGAATTTGCGGAATAAACTTTTCCAGGGAGGAGCGCTCGTGTTTTAATTCACGCACAAAGTGCTGAGAGAATTCGGTCTCAACCGCGGGCATGTCTCGCTCGATGTCGAGCGGCCCGAGGAGGCTAGTGATCAGAGTAAGCTGGTGCTTATAATCTTTCCCGGGAAACAGCGGCATGCTGGTGATCATTTCCACAGCTAAACAACCTAAACTCCACAGATCCACGCCATAGCCATACTCTTGACACCCCAGAAGAAGCTCCGGCGACCGGTACCACCGCGTTACGACGTAAAACGACATGTCCTTACAGATCTCCCGCGCCAGACCAAAATCACACAGCTTCAGACTGAGATCTAAGTTTATCAAGACATTGGCGGGCTTCACATCGCGGTGCAGGATGTTTGCACTGTGGATGTACTGCAGTGCAAATAACAGTTCCAATATAATGTATTGACATTGCAGCAACGTGAGCTGTTGTTTCGAGTTCTTCAGCACCGTCTTCAAGTCAACCTCCATCAATTCCGTGACTATGTATAAATCGTTAAAATTCGTCGGGTCAGTTGGTCTAAAGATGTCCTTAATGCTGATAATGTTTGGATGGCTTAGAAGGTTCAAGATCTTTATTTCCCGCAGAATGCGATTGGCAACAACATCATCATCAAAGATTTTATTGTATTTCTTGATGGCCACATGCTCGTCGGTACTAGAATTGAAAGCGCTACACACGATGCCATAACCGCCGTGACCAATTATTTCTTTCACTTGGTATTCTTTGGGCACCTCCAGGACGTAGCGACAGTCAAAAGTGTACAATTTATTGCCGAATTGATTCGGCCCTTCTTCCTTTGTGAGCATTTTTTTTCCCACGGTCCTTCGTATATATCTATCTATCCATATATATATATATATTCCCCTCTCTGTGTATATACGTATATAATTTTCCTTGTCCCAATTTTCCGTATCCAGACACCTTGGATTGTAACTGCTTCGTCCCTTGCGTTGATCGCTCGTCGCCACCTAGAATTCAGTTTACGCTTAAAGGATTAATAATCTAATGGTTGTTCTATTTCTAACGATGTCACTACTTCAATGATAAGTTCAAATAACAATGAAAGAAACTCTGACGAGAAAGTAATTAGATAGGGTTAGGAGTCGGTGGGGATACTCAGAACATCCTCTTAAAATAACAGTGAACAATTCAAGTTGAAGTGATGAGAGCTTCGCGTACAGCTTTTTTTTTGACAAGATTTACACGGCAGATTAATAGTTCTAATGCTAACGAAAACGGAATTTAACCGACTCACACCATGAATTTTCGTATTTTTTTCAACTGTTTTAAAAGAGTTGAGTGGTTTAGTTTTCCTTTTGATTGTTTCGTGCGGATCGAATACTATGAAAAAAAGTAAAATAAATAATAATAAAAATGAATTCGTGTAAAATGTGAGTACCTATAGCACAACACTGGAATATAGTTAAAGAGGCCATAGATGTTCAGGGATATACATTTTTTGACGTTTGTATGCGTGTTAGATCGAAGCTAATTACTGATTCACATAGTAAATAATCTATAAGTACGCGCACACATGTTTCCCCCCTTAGAAAGCATCGACCTTTTCTGCTCTCCTTTCCGCTTCAAGTGTATTTCACTTGTTAATAAACCCTATTTCCACTCTATTGTCTCATACCCTAATCATAAGGGTCATAATATGGGTAAAAAATATAAATTAGAATCACAACGAATATCCCCCAAACGCGAACTGACGCAATAATATTTGTTTTAGATTTCCTCCTTACTTTAATCAGAGATTTGTGAATAAGAAGAGTAGTAGGGGATAGATCAACGGAAAAAATAGTCTATAGTAATGACATGCGATCAGTTCATTCAAAGAAAACCTGCGATGAAACTTTACATGCATCTAACAAGGCATATAAAACCAACTTCCAAAGTCCAAATCAGAGACTAATCGGGATTCCCAGGAGCAAATTAAAAAAAGGTAGAGTAAAAAATTAGGCTCGCGGCCTCGATTCAACTTGTTCCTACCCTTGGCCACTTTTTTGGTTTTGTTTTATAGCTATCAATCATAACCTAACGTCATTACGTGCACTTTCAGCCATACAACTTGGGCAAGACCCGAGCCAATGACCTGTAAAGGGGACACTCAAAGCATCCCTTTCCACCGGTTTGTGCATTTATAAAAGGTTTAATTTTCTTCTTTTGTATTCCGAAATATAATATTAATAACAACCAAAGACCTCCCCCCCCCCCCCCCTTTCCTCCCCTAGCAGCAACACCCATTCCTACCTTTACCCGCTCCCCTGTGCGAGTGCTGTGAAGAAGGCACTTTCATTCCCGGGGGCGGGCCCCCGGCCGAAGAAGGTGCGTTCCGTCTCCAGATCCACATCATCGCTCAGTTCGAATGCCGTGCGCATCACTGGGGGCATGTTTCCAAGCATCTTTCGATCATGCATCTGAAGCAACATGTATCTCTTCTGGAGGGCCTCTGCGCATGTCAGATTGGCAAGTTCCGCCATCTTCGTGTACGCCACACGACAGCCGTCGTGGTTGCGCGCGAAAGGCGGCCCCGGCACAAACGACCTGGCGCCCAATTTTCGCACCTTAGAGGTACCCTCAGCGAGATGGACTATAACACATGAAATATTATCTCTGCTGCCGCGGCGGATCGCTTCATCACACACGCGGCATGCGATAACTGCGAGGTCATCCCAACACTTCGTCATCTGCTCGCTAACGAATTGCGCAACAGTCATGTTTGTGAAGTTTCCCTCAAAGACGCCATCACAGCAGATGATAATTAAATCACCTTGTTGGCACTGCACCTCCGACACGTCCGGCACCGCAATCACCTTTTGATTCTTATAGTTCTTGCCGCCAGCTTCTTTGAACATGGCATCCCCAAACGCGCGCGAGACGGCTAGGTCACCTTCTACACGGTTGCCAGTAACAAAGCCTCCACAACGCTCGATCCGAGCGCGCTCCGGAGGATCAAACGGCTTATGATCCGCCGTCTCGAAGATGATATTCCCATTACGTACAACTAAAATGCGTGAATCTCCTACATTGGCGACCGTCAGATGACCATTCTTGCGAAGGATGCAGAATGTCCCGGTTGAACCACCATCGTTGTGGCGCTCTAAAAAAGCCTTGTCGATTTGCACACACACAGACTCCAGCATTTCCGCGGTGATGGGCTCCTTCAGCGATTTCAGCTTGGCTGGTAAACATTCAGCTACGTACTGACTGCATTTTTCGTTGCTGTGCCCATCAAAAACACCAAAATACGCAATATTTTCCTCAATGCAGTTCATATGCGCGTCCTCCATTGTATAACGAAAACCGTTCATAGACGCGCTGCCGGAGTTCACAAACGAGTTGCCTGACCGCTCCACTACTTTGCTAAGAATTGGCTTTGGAAGAACACTACCCATTGCCTCAGTTTTACTTGACGTATTAATTCTCTTTACCCGCTTTCCTTTTGATTAAATCTTTCCTACCTCATTATTGGAAACCATAAATAAAGAGAAGTGAATAAATTATCAAAACACATCGTTCTTCTAGATCTTTTTCGCAGAAATTTACGCGATACAACGTTCAAAAATTTATAGCAGCTGCATTACTGCACAATACAGAACAGATAAGCACAAATCCCATCTAATTCGTGGGAAATTTTTTGCACTCAAACACTTCGGTCATTCAATCTCACACCACGAATGCGTCAAGCAAAGAAGCAACAAACCAAATATTGTTACAAAATGGGTGAAATCCTTAAATTTAAAAACAATTTACAGACCCTTACCTCACAATTACCCGATAGAAAATAGCGTTAACGTATCAATTTCTAAAAAAATCAAGAACAAGATCACAAATAGGAAATCACAAACCCTTCAAGAGATGGCGACGACGACAAATCCATTTGCAGCGCAAAGCGATCTAGACAAAAAAGAGAGTAGTACTAATACTGAAAACAGAAACGTCAACATGAGGGAGGGGGGGTAGGGGTTGGCAAAGAGGGTATAGTACGAAGCTTAACGGCGGATTGCATCCAATGTTTCTTTTTTTTCTTATGATTCAACTCCATTCCACTGTGTACGGTGAGTACTGCACATCGGCTGAGTTATGAGAGGTAGCATGGTAAACCGAAGAGAAGGTAAAAAATAAAAAGACTGAAAGTAATGAAGCCGAAGCCCCACTCACCACCATTCCACGTGACGACAATAGTCGCGCAAACTATCACTGCCCTATGCTCTACACTGTTCAGTGAAATGTATAGAATGTTCCTCATTCATTCGTCAGTCAGACCATGTTTTTTCAATATCAGTTAAAAAATTGTTTCTGGGCTCGATGTACAACGTATCCGCCCAACCACTTAAACACCAAGGTAGTCATTTATTCCCAAGTACATCAAAGGTTATAAACCATGCCATAATTTGCGCATTCCTCCTCCCTATAGCTTTGCACATACCTGCCTAAGCAGGTGGGAGGAGAGTAAAAGTAATTTGCCATTTAATATTTCTGCTTGTTCCGCTGTTTACATCAGTGATTTTGGTATTCCAACTTCGCTCAGTGCTGCAGACTATTCGGGGTCCGTTGAACTCTCTCCACGGTGGTGGAGAGCTGACGCTCCACTTGTGAGCCTTAGGCTGCCTGGTTCAATTGCGGCTTCACAAGCTTAAGCGTGCGTAACATAATATCTTTTCCAAATGTGATCCCCTTTAGTCTCATGAACCTCCAAGATCTGAATCCCTGCTCGGTTCACCGCCTTCTCGCTTCGCCTCCTTCCTGCAGTGTTGGATCATAAAATCGATGATTGCTTTGTGGTCCTTCGTGCCGCGCTGGTCGTTGTGCCCACCTTGCACTACCTTGCGCACGCATTGGTCCTGAAAGGCCTTGAATACCCTCTTGGAGTGCTCCGGGGACACGAAGTCATCGCTCTCGCCATGTATGATCATCGTCGGCACCTTACAGTCCCTGGCGGACTTGACCGTGTCGATGTCGTCGATATCGAACATGGCGCGAGTGGTGACACGCTTGCGGATTGCCTTGACAGCACCACTCACAACAAGATTTGAAATCCAAGTTAATGCTGACGGAGTATGCTCAGCCACAAG
>HF955065.1:620926-637320 GCA_000582765.1 Phytomonas sp. EM1 | reverse complement strand
AGGAGAAGTTATATAATTGATTATTGAAATGTTTATTATGCATTATTTATTTAATCGTTTTGCATTTTTAATTATCATATATTTATTAGTTTTTTTTGTGTGTCTCATTATTTCTACTTGAATTCTTAATTATTCTTTGTAAATTATTGATTTAAGCAAATAAGCATAAATGGTTTGTGTACTTTGAGTTTATGTTGTACTGGTTGTTCTTGTTTGTATTTTATTGTTATTCATCGATGCTAGTGCCCTTTCGTATCTGTCAAAAAAGTGCAGCTCTAAAAATAAAACACTAGTATGGCTAATCGTCTTATTTTTCTCTTTAGAATGCCGTTTCAAATTACTTTATGCCTTTCCTAAATCTAAATCAGATTCATCAATCCCCATTGACATTACTTCCTCCGCGAGCTGTTCAAGCTCTGATACCTTTTCGTCGACGAACGCATTCATAGTATTATCAAGCTCGGCTTGTAATTCTAACAGGACTCTGTCGTCGAGACCACAATCCTGGAGAACTTTGCCGGAATTGGTTCGGGCATGTTTAATTCGCTGTCTGAAAACACTGATTAGGGTCCTGATCTCATTAGCGGTTTTATCTCTACGTGCTGTGGTGATGGGTGGCACGACAATCTTCACCTTTGACCCCTCCTTTGAAACTTGCATGCTCGAATCAAACCTCGAGACGCACTGCATGATTGTGTTTCCAAAATTATTGTTATGTGGAATTATCTCGACGGTGTTGGCGTCTATTTTTACAACCTGCGCGACCTTCGTGAGCAAAACGGAGTGTCCCCCTGATACCTCGATTTCTAGCAGCTCTAAGCACTTCACCATATTCAAAACTTTCATCGCACTGATGTTTGCCCGATCCAACGTCTTAGCATAGATATGCTCTAATTCCCCTGGAAAATCACTATTCACCATCGTCTCAGCTTCATGAATGAGTTGCTCCTTGAATTGCTTTTGATCCCGTGTTTTTTTTGTCCTTCGTTCCGCCCGCTCTTCAAAGGTCAACCGCCTTGCCTCGCCTCGATCGTTTTTATATACATCCTTCAAACAAAGAGGCGTTGCAGTGCAATACACGCGTCTGGCAAAGGCAGTGCCCGAACTAAAATAGTGCATAACCGAAGAAGACCCTAGACAGGAGATGCTGTCACTGACCCGTAATGAGGCGGGCCACGAGAAATTTGAACTACGTAGGAGAGATGCCGGGCTTGACCCTCGTACACTAAACACCTGTTGTAACGTTAATCCGCCTTGCCTCATACCTTTTTACTGTCTTGATGCGTATTCCTACCTTTGATTTGCCACTACTCCCTTGCCTGACTTTATGAGCAATTGTTGCTTATGCGCGCCTTGCCTTTGTTTTTCTTGCTGCGTTGTCTACTAGTAGAGAATCAGAGATACGGCTGCGAGGCAACAACAGGATTGCTAGCCGCAAATACTACTATTTATTTTCTCACACGTAGCAGCAGGGGTGATAAGGAAAACTCTAGTGCAGTAAAGCAGATAAAAAGAGGCTTAAACATATCTGGGAAGCTTCACATCTGCATTTAATTAATCTCAAGAGACACACAAAGTGATCTTTATATGTCTCACACGCATAGACATAAAAGTATCTTTGAATTAATTAGACAGGTATTACTCGTATGAGTTGATTATAAAGAGGGTTCAATTATTTCTTCCACGGTATGGATCCTGCTCATATCAAAATCACACACTTTTAGGTTTGTATTGCTAGCCATAGAATTTCCAGACAGACTCAATCTATTAACCCATACCGTTATTTCATGGACCGTTTAATAATGAAATTAACAACCACCATAAATCGAGAATGGACAGCGCAACAAAACAAATCGCACTACAGAGTACAAGTGTAAGATAAGGGGGAAAAAAGTCTAGTAACAATCACTTTGGTATATTTTTCCCGAAGCAGTATTTCCTTTTCTTGTCGGACAAAGTTCATCATCGTCAGCTTCACCAAAGAAAATACAAATGTTGTCTGCTTTCATTACTATTTTTTATCCACACAATCACATCTCAGCTATTCAATTTACTTTCATAAAGCCAAAATGTATGGATTCAAAAGTTATTATTCAATATGTATATGAACAAATGTATATGTCAATTGACGATTTTCGTTTGTAGGGATTTCTGATCAATTTTTATGTTTTTTCGATAGAAACAGGGTATATGGAGCGAGATATTATGTGAGCTATATCGCGAGACTTTTGCGAGATGAAGATGGAAAATCAGCATGTATATTATATGCACATTTTTCCTCTCTTAGTCGCACACTACATTCTCCATCGACAACTGCATTCCCAATACCACGTTTATCTTCACATATACACGCATACATATATATATATATATATATATATATGTATATATGTTCAAATTACAATTCAGATTTCAATATGCCTCACGCTAGAGATGCCCCCCGAGCTAGCATTAGCTACGGATTCTAGTACTTTTTCCATTGTCTCTTTTTATCAGCCTGGGCCTTGTTTTGCATCGCCTCATGTGGGTAATAGGTGGTCGCAAAGGCCCCCTCCATCAGATTCCCCCACAATTCGGCTAGATCGCGTGTGAGCTCCGGTGTTTGCTTTGTTACCCAAATCTCTAAGATATATCCTCGTTCCCGCACTTTGAGAGCGATTCCGTTGATTTGAGCACGCACCACAGGGTTCCAGGAGTCGCCAATGGTGCGGCAAAGCAGAAGCTCCCACGCTTCATTAACGCGATTGGAGCTAACTTTCATCTTGAGGATTCCACCGTTGCGATTCGCAGGGTCCTCCCATTTCGGATCAATACCATCTCGGAAGAGGTACACCGTGCCTACAGACATCTCCGTTGGCTGAGGGACATTGTTGAAGACCCTCCAGAAGGTAGGAATGCTCTCAATGCGAAAGACCAGGGTCGGGTTGTAGTTCTCTTCCTTGATGTTCTCCCCCCACGCGGGGAGGTAGAAGAGCGACCACACGTCGTCGAGCATCATCTCTATGTTCGCCTTAGCAGGATCTGCCGCCAGCACAAGCGGCGACGGCTTGCTCAGGACGACACGCGTCATGGTGCGCCGCGGTACGTACGCTGCCGCCTCGACCTTCAACGCGCTGGACTTGCTAATCGCCAGGATCTCCTCGTTCTTAAGGTTGAGCGAGACTGGGGCGATCAGGGGGGAAACATTCGCGCCGTGACGCAGCTGCGCCGGCTTCCCTGCGGGTGTCCGGACAGCTGTGGGGGCGGGCGCCTGGGCGCCGCCCTGATGCCGCTTCTCCGCCTCCAGGTCGGCAGTGGAGATCGGCAGGATGTTTAACCCCGCGGTGCCATGGGCGTCATCCGTGCGGGCGCCGTTTCCAGGTACGAATTCGTCCGCATTCGGGTTCATGTGGCGGATGGTGATCGGGACGATCGCCGGGCTCATGCGGGTGGGCACACGCTTCGACAGGCTTGGGCTGCCCCCTGTCAGGTTCGGCGGCGAGGACGGAGGCGCCACGCTGGAGGCGAGGTGACTAGTCGTAGGGGTGTGGTTGCTCGCATACAGCGGCGCTGGGATCGGCTTCGTGGACAACGCCGTGTTGCTTACACTAAATACATTCCGCTTCGCCGGCGCTGAGGTCTCGTGTAGTGCATGGTTCGCAGTGGTGCCGGCTACAGCCACCTTAGAGGAGGGCGGCCCGGATACCCCTGTGCCGGATGGGCCAGCTGGGGCCGATTTCTGTAGCCACGAGGGCGTATATGCGGATGCGTTGAGAGAGAGCGAGGCCATTTAAAATAACAATGGGAACCTTTTATTTTCCCACCCACTCAGGCGCAATAACCTCCGATGCGGAAGAATACGTGCTACTAGAAAACAAGCGCAGTGCAGCGAAGACAACGACAGCGACTCAGCAAATAGTGAGTCCACTGTACCGCTCTGTCTTTTTATGACAAAATATCAAACTCGTAAGGAGTTAGGTATATGAAGGACCTCACTGACTGGTTCGAACGATGCTTCACGCTTGGTAATCGGTTTTTGTTTGGATTAACTTGATCTTATTGCCTTTTTATTTTCTGTGTATCTATTATGCGCACGCAAGCATATATAAGTAATACAAGTGCAGGATCCAATGCTAATAATAAAAAAAACACAAATGGGAGAAAGGACACTAAAACGATTATACGCTAAATTAACGTTTTAAGCTTAAGAGGAAAAGCCTACAACGCGGTTGAGATTCCAAAAGTTCACTATCGAATCCCAACGGACATATATGGACGCGATTTATACCGTCTTCCCGTTATTATTATTTATCTTCTTACTGGATGAAATTTAAGTACAGGAAAATATATTATGCGTTCTAAATCATAAATAAAGAATTACCGAAGATATATTCAATTAATTCGGGCAGTGCAGTAAAATACAAAGTTTATTCGGCGTCTCGCACATGCAGGCATGTTATTTTTTCTAAGAAGGATTCAAATAATAGTTAATATGCTTTGCTAAATTCCTGCGTTTCCCCTTTTGCTGCCCTTCTTTTTCCTACTTCACTTGCCTTAATTTCGGATCCACCTCCGATTGGTCCCTGTTGAGGATCCATTTGAGTCATTTTTCCCTTTCTCCGTCATAGTCCACAAAGGGAACTCCTGCATACATTGACTGCACTTATTCCTTTAACTCATGATCCTCCCCCATGTGTTATGAGTTGAGATACCGACTCCTTTATTTCCGTTTTTTTTTCGTTTTTGAATATAGGCTCCTTTTAGGGTGTCACCCGTCTCGGGTCGCGTGGGAACATGGACGCCAAGCGCACGTTGCTGAGCCCGAGGTAGAGCATCACCACGCGTTCCATGCCTACGCCAAAGCCTCCGTGAGGCCATGCCCCCAGTCGAAAGCTGTCCACGTAATCCTTGCACGGCATGAGATCCACCTTCAGCGTCGCCGCGCGCTCCAACAGCATCTCTGGAATGTGAATACGCTGCGCACCACTAGATATTTCTTCGCCGCGTATGAACATGTCGTAGGAGTTGGTAAAACGGATGTCATCCTTGCACGGCATTGTGTAAAAGGGTCGCGCTGAGGAGGGGAAGCGGTCCGAGATGAAGAAATCCACCCCATAGCGTTCCTTGACGAGTTTCCCGAGGAGCTTTTCATTTGCCGTGTTAATGTCGTCCGTGGGCTCCAGTTTCTCTTCCAGAACCGTGTTGAGCAGTCTGATGCAGTGCAAGTAGTTAATACGCAGCATCCGACTTTCGAGGTTGTTCACACGCGCTTCATAGCAGTCTGTAGGCTCCATGCTCTTTGAAATAACCCCAACACCAAGTTCAACTATCTTCTCCGGGCTCATCTTCCACACCAGCGGCTCAAAAGGGTACTGTTTGCAGATGGCATTCAGCTCCTCCTCGTGTGTCGCGAGGTGCTCAAACATGTAGTCAAATAGACCCTCCGCGAGGTCCAGGACCTCGTAGTAATGCTCGTTAATGCGCATTTCCACATCCAATCCAACAAACTCGGTGAGATGGCGGTGCGTATTGCTGTTCTCAGCACGGAACACTGGGGCCACTTCGAACACGCGGGGTAGATCGCCCTGCAGAGCCATCTGCTTGTACAGCTGCGGTGACTGCGCAAGGAAGGCGTCACTGTTGAAGTACTGCACCTTAAACACGTTGGCCCCCCCCTCACTCGCGGAACTGATGATCTTTGGTGAGTGGATCTCAAAGAATGCGTTGTCCAGCAGGAATTGGCGGAAGTACTGGCACACACGGGACTGGATACGGAGGATTGCCCCCGAGGCGGGGGTCCGCATATCCATCCAGCGGCAGTTCAGCCGCGTGTCGAGGTTCACCTGCGGGCCATCCTCGGCCTCCCCACGGCTCGCATCCTCCAGGGTGAAGGGCAGCGTCCGCAGGGACTCCGACACGACGTGGATCGTCGACACCTTCAGCTCCGAATTCGACACCGTCGCGGCGGTGATCGGCGCATCAACGCGGTGGACGGTCGCCTTGACATCCACGATCGACTCGCACGGGATCTGAGCCGCGAAGTCGACCATCTCCTTCGGGATACCCTCGCCTACGGAGGCCATGGCCTGAATAGACTGCCCCTCATCCCGCAGCAGCAGAAACACCATCTTACCTGTCTTGCGCGTGGTCGAGACGCGCGCACGGATGCATACCTCCTGACCTTCTATCCGCTGGGATATGCTCGAGATTGGCGTGAATTTGATGCTGTTGTGGGTAGTTGACTCCACTATCGGTGCATGCCCAAATACCTTCGCGTACTTAGCGAGCATCATCGCTTTTTCTTCAGCACGGGCTTTCTCTTCCGCCAATCGAGCCAGCTTCCGTGCCTCCTTCTTATCGATTTTTGGGACAGCACCCGCTGTCGCCGCTTCGTTACTGCCGTTTTTGTCCATTATATTCTGAAATAAAGAGTTTTTATGACAATCACTTTTTTTTTGCTTTTCACGTTTCATGCAGGAAATCATAAGACAACGGGGGAGGAGAGTAGAATAGTAAATCATAAGCTTCCATACCGTCCCCAAAGCACAATGTATGCAAGAGACGAGAAGAATGTAAATAGTAACGACAGAAAATTAGCCATGTGAAGCTGAAATAACTACGATCAAATAGATCCATGAATGCATATTTTGGACTACTTCCTCATACCTTTCCGCAAACTTGACTCTTGTAGAAACTAAACACCATACCGTTACGTCTGGGTTCAGTACCATCAGTTGATTGAGAAAGCCTAGTGGATACAACCCTCCTTACACGAGTTAGATTACAGATCGATGGCTATAGCAAGCAGAACAAGAATATGGTTCTGCCCTTGAGTCTTGGTGCCATGCTTCTCCCCTCTTTAGTCGCCCTTCTGACGCTAACATAGCACGCATACCCCCAAGAAGTGATCCCCTCGGAAAAAAAATGCTGCGCCTCCTCAAAAATTCCGATTGACGTACTTTTCCACATCGCTTCCCTCTTATATACGTATGATGGTGGCTGGTCGGCAACTATGGAACTCTCACCCTGTCCTTCTCATGCGCCTCAAGCGATAAAACATCTCATAGGGACGTGTATTACTCTCCCGGTAACACACAGCGATTAGGGCTGTAGCGTGAGCATCATATCCATTTTTCTCGATGCCATTTCGTGAGTTAATGGACGACTACGCTTGCTTATTTGTAATATATTTCTCAAGTTTCATCAAGGAGCACAGTTGCCGCAGACAGTAGTGGCTGTGAACATTGTCCGATTCCGTCGGTGCGCACCCTATATCAAAAGCCAGATGTGATGTGAGTGGGAGCTCGAGCCAATCAAGTCACATGTTGATAAGATTCGAAATCCCAATAGGTGTTACCATTTGCTGATTGGCTGAGCTTAAAGCTACGACGAGCTCCTCGATAGATACACTGCACTCCATCATCTCTCTCTGCTGAAGATGCTGAATGTCCTGTTAAAGGTTACGAACAACATCTAGAGGCTGGCAATACGATGCACGCTCGACGCGAATCTTTAACGTGTTCCTTTCATCTTGATTCTCGATCACAAAGTTGTTTCGAAAGCGAAAAACCCACCCGAACACATTTGAGTGTAAGTGTTGCTTTAGAGAATCTTATACCAGTTGCAAGGCCGCCGCAAGATTCAGACTCGGGCCTAATGGGTGCTTTGAGGCGTTGTTTGCGACGTCTTTAGGTGCGGCGCAGGTACATCTGAGGGAATGCCATTGCGCTTGAAAGGCTCCTGAAGCCTGGAATTGCTTGGATTAACGGGATCCGAGCCGTTACACGTGGGGCGAGGGGCTTCCGTCTCACCTATGCAAGCTTCGCTACCACACTGTGCAGATGCATCAACGCTGCTTGCAGTAGAAGCTTGTCCATCACACGCTGCATCTGTGGGAGCAGCAGGCGGTGGGAGCCACATGGAAACACACAACATATCCTGCGATACGGACACGGATCTGCCATGAGCACGCAGAAATCCTGCAAAACTTTTAAATTGTTGCTTTACTTCCTTCTTCTGCTGCGGTGTTAGCTGCTCGTAGAGCGAGGTAATGTTCACCCAGCGCGGGATGTCAGTATTGCACACCTCGCGTTCCACAAGCGAGGCGATCTCTGGGATAGGGGACTGCTTGAGTGTGAAGTCATTGAGAGATAGGGGTGCCAGATGCGGGGGACGTCTTCGGATTTTCCCGTCCACAACCTGAAAGTCATCAGGGAACTTGCTGGCGATCGAGGAGAGCCCACCTTGGCAATCAAAGTACGAATGAAAAAGAATATCGTCCGGAATATTTTCCTCGACGTTTTTGATATGCTCAAAATCAACCGGAATGAAGGTCACCAGCTGATCTAAGATCGGCACGCGTTCTTCCAACTGTACCCGGATAGCAGGCGGCGCGGACTGCGGATGGAGCGAAACACCCTTGTTGGGGTTCTCAATAGAGTCCATGCTCACGATGAACTCCGGCTTAGCGACATAGCTTTCAACGACACCGATATCTGTCATCATGTACTTCTGATCCGCAACACCGCATCGTGGGTGACTAACCCCTTCTTGCAACCGAACATGAATGCGCGAACCGCTTTCGAGGTTACGCAATTCGAACAAAAAAGGTTGGCGTCGAAAGAAGCTAATCAGCTTCCCGCGTCCTTGGAAGTGGGCACGTATTTCCTCTGGCATGATAGCCGCGACACCTTGAATCGGGACATAGTAAGTGGGTACGTACTCAACAAAAACTGAAAGAATTTCATCCAGGGTCTTCCACGGCAACATCGTCGTACTCGAGGAAGGCACAGATGGTTGCTTTAGATTCACTCGAGCCAGTGGTGGCGGTGGGGGCAGTTTATGCTTGCCCAGAGGTGGCTTCTGCGGGCGCTGCGGAGTCAATTGAATTGCTGTTGTGTGAATTAGCCTCCGCGCAGGCCCAATCGCGAGATAGGGGTTCACAAAGGAGGAACGAAACGTCCTAAGTGTAACTATAAAGTAGTTAATCTTAATCATTCACGCAATGTCTTTAGCTGCAAAGAATGATACGGGATAGTATAGAAAAATATAAAACAACAAAAGAATGTACAAATAAGGGCCAAGTATGTAAAAACGAGTTTGACAGTGTGCAAGGTAGTCGTCAGCATAAACACTAATCACGTTGTCTTCCTTTCTTCCCTCTTCAGAGGACGACGGAAACGACAAAGGGGGTGTTGAGGGAGGACGGAACCGCATGCAAGAGAAGACAACAGTATCATCGAATCTTCCAACTGTGCTTATTTACACGATTAGATTTTTTTTAGGATGTTATATTTAATGACGCAGTCATAAGAGAGAAAAAACAAAGATTCAGGTGCTAAACCCATTGAAATAGCCTGAAACACACACACACATAAACCACCGCACATCCTCCTTTTACCTACGATTCCCTATTCATGATTGCGTAGATACCGCCTTGGTGCGCAGTGCGGCCGCTATTTCCCTCCGGATTTCTTGTGTGATCATGTAATGGAAATGCACGCCACACACCTGAGAGAGTAGTTGCAGTTGTTCCACCTGCAGATCGTTCTTGTAGCGCTGCGTGAAGGAAAGAAGCGTCTGATGCCATAGCACCGGGAGCGGCTCCTCTTTTCGATGTGTCTGGATGAACCGATGAAAGTAGGAGACCAGGGCGTCAATAGCTTGATATGGCAGCGCCATTTTCTTATCGATGAGAACGCGCAAAAACACTGCACAGGGCCCCGAGAAGGGTTGTTGTGAAATCTTAACTATCGTGACGGCTGTGGGCACTGGTGGGAGGTGGGAGCGCTGCAGGACGCTCGCCACGATCAAGGCTTCCTTCAGTGTGCACTCCTCGTCGGTTGCCAGTGGGAGGAGGAACCCTTTGAAAAAGGCAACAGGCTTGAAGAGCGCCTTCCGCACCGCCATGTACAAAGCCGGGTGCAGTTTATGGTTCTCCTTGATGTGATCATGGACGATGGGCAGCAGCACAGAGGCATAGAAGCGTTGCGCCATGCGCTCGTTCAAGTTGGCGGCAAAAACGCGCGTGGCTTGGTATGTGGCGTGCGGCGACCACTGATCCGGTTTCGTAAGCATGAGCAGCTGTTCCCAATTTTTTACGTTTGGCAAAATTTTGAATGCCTTCGGAACTTTTCCGGAAGTGTATCGCTTCATGACACTGCCAATCGCGGTGTATACACGGGCAACACGCGGGTCTATTCGCTCTTCGCCATCCTCCTCATTGTGTTGCAAGACATCCGCAGACTGTGACTGCGCAGCAGCAGTAATGCTCGATTCCTTTTCCTTGATATGTTCCATGATGATGTCAGCCAGTTGGCGATTTTGAACTCGCGATTTTGGTTGAAAACGTTGCAGGATGCGGGCTTCCTCTTCATCGATACCATAGAGGTCGCCTGCCATCTCAGGAACCTCGGACGGCATTTCCGACATGTTCGATTCTGCATCATCATACTCTAGCTCCACCTCTTGATCGTCGTCTTCTTGCCCCTCGGTCTGAAAGTAGCCGCTCGTTGAGGTGGCACCCTCAAGCATCTCCCGCAACCCAACGTCCGTTGCTGTCACCTTTTCTTCATTACCATCGTCGTTGAGAATCTCCCCATTGCCAATCTCACTTGATATGCTTTCTAGTTGAGCCTTGGCTGCTTTGAGGATTCGTTTTGTTGCGCGGTTGGATATGATAAATTCATTATTCTCAGGATCTTCTTCCAGAGCATCATCCGCAGCTAAGGGCCGCTTCAGAGTGGCAAAGCGGTCCACATGGAGATCTTCACCAAGGGGGTTGCTGCGCTTACTAAGGCGTTTCCCTTTCTCCCTTCCGGGCATTTTACTCACGCTTACTTTATTTGAATCTCAAAACTTATTTTCGGTAATAGAAAGTGTAAATAAAGAAGGGAAAGCCTTAGTGAAAAAAGAATTGCCCCAAAGCCATTTTATCACTGCTCATTAGACATTCACAGAAAAGTTACCTTGGCCCTGAATAAAAGGAAGAAACCATTTCGTTTGCTAATTCGACCCCCAATGACATGATAACATTTGAGTTTGCGAAGAAACGAAGTGAATGTAAGCAAAGTATCTAAGCTACTACAGACATTGAGAGATAAGTACAGTCGTTCCCCCCCCTCCCATAAAGAAAATTTTATGAGAGTTTCTCGTTTAAACCTTTCATAAGTAAAAGATCATTAATCAAGTAGATTTGAAGCTGCATCTGGTGACCAGATAAGCGTTAACAGTGTTCAGTCGGAGTGTTTCATCCGCTCGGGCAGCCTCTGGAGAGGCCTGTCGAATGCCCTACCCGTACCAGTAACTATGCCTAGATGCCTCCGCCGTTAACGGGAAGGAATGCGGGCACTTAGCTTCGCCGAATGGCTACTAGTCCGCGGCCCCACGAAGAGGTGGCCGGCATATACCTCTGCACTAATCAAGTCGTGGACACGTACCAATGCAATCCACTTCACCTTGATCAATCATCTTCAAACACAATCAACCATTTGCACATAAAAGCACACAGGAAGAATGAGCTGTTCTACTGAATGTCACTACCCATGCATCGTGAACGCTACTTCATCGCGAGCATCGAAAATTCCCCTCTCGCTTACTGTTAATACCGTAGACGAGGAGGTTTAACGATCTCATTCCGTGGTAATTTCCCTTCGCGGAGCCTGCGCCTCAAGCTTATTTTTAAGTTCCTTGTAGGCCTGTACATCTTTGGCTCGGCGCTGAAGGTCGACTTGTACACGTCGCAGCTTTTCTTCCTTTGCCGACAGATTGCTATCCCGATCTTCCAGAATGCGCAGCCACGATGTAATCTTGTGGCCAAGCTGTTCCACTTCACCGATATGATCCTGAATGTCCTTTTCTTGTACGCTATGCTCTGCTAGTTTAACCATGTATTTTTTTTCACGCTCACGCAGAGCCAAAGCACACTCATCATTCCGCTTTCGCAGTTGCTCATTTTCATCATTAATCAACGCGCGTGCCTCTTGCCGCTCTTTCAAATCTTTTCGACGCATCTCAAGGCGCTGACGTTTATCTTGCAGCTTCCAGCGACGATCCTCAACTTCTTTTAAGGAATCCATAGCCGACTCGCATTCCTGAATGAGCCGCCGAGCGAGCCCTTCAACCTGCATCCCTGATGCCTCCTTAACCTGTACGAGAAGTGGGCCATTCGGCGGATCGGCGCGGAGATCAGCTTCTTCCCGAACTAGTCGGTCGCGCACGGCGGCGAGGGAGGCAGCTTCTTCGGACTGCGGCAGATCCGGTGGAAAGGCCGCGATCCCCGTCGCGCGGTACACCTTCTGCATCGCATGCACCACCGTCTCCAAGTTTTGGAAGGCGACCTCCAGCTTATCAAAGGACACCCCTTGGGCTAAGCCCTTCTGGGGGTGAGCATCACCCGAGCCTTCCGCCGGCACCTCCACCTTTGTGAGGCTGAAAGCTCCATTTCGGACTGTGACACCCTCCTCGGCGAGAGACAAGGTTGCAGAGGCCTGAGAGGCAGGCTTGGTCTCCGATTTTTCTGAAAAAATTAGAGGATTAGTCTCACTCGGTGTGGTGATAATTTTAGGATCACCATGGCGCGAGTGATCGCGACCGGGCAGGCGCTTCCCGTCTGGGGGTTCCTGAGGGTCAAGATGCTTCGTCGACGTTCGCAATGGTGTGAAGTGAATGCCCCTTTGGGTATCTTCCGTGTTGGCACGCACTCCTCCCCTAACGGTCGTGCGCTTTAGGAAAGCGTGGGAGTTTGACAACGTTTCTTGAATCGCTTTCTCCATCGAGGGGTTTACACTCAGAATTTTTTCTAAAAATTGGTTGAATGCCTCTTCGTCGCTCGAAGAGCTATCGCTGCTGTCCCCGCTTGTTGAGGTATCTTCCAAACTCTCTTCTTCTTGAACGATTTTATGCTTATCCTCCATGGGGTCCGCGTCATTAGTTCTCGATGGAAAATCCCACAAATGATGCGCCGCGGTTGGACGCGACCGCGACACACCCAACGCCTGAGGGACGATTGATACAGGTGGCGCGCGTCTGAATGGAGAGACTTGAGTGGGGCTAGCACCTCTGAAAGGAGATTGGTAGATGGTACTACTGCGGGTGAATGGCAGCGACGCTTTCCCCTGAGTATTGTCATTAACTCCAGCGGAGTGCATCGAGGGTGATCCACAGGAGTTGGAGGCTCTATTTTCTTCGGCATCTATAGAATTGGAATGCAGTTTTGAATCTAGAGTTGGGGACTTTGCGGTGGCCGCCCGTACCGGCGGCGTTACGAATGCTGGCTTCGATTCGCTCTCGATGTCAACATGTTCTTTCGATACCGACGCAGTGGAGTCCGTAGAGGATTTCTCATCAATATCTAATGCCTTTTTAATAGGGGAGGGCTTCTTGTTTTTTTTTGCGAAAATATCTGTCGCGCTCTTCAGCACAGTTGACGTGCCGCCGCTATTGCTGTCAATCGTCTTCTTTATATGAGAGGCTAATCTGGTTGCACCAGGGAGTTTCTGAGAGGTGGTGTTCGATGTTGTTGTTTTAGGGGGTGAGCGATGTGTACCCATGGGGATATACGGATCCGACACTGCGTTCCCGGCCTTGAATTGCTTACTCAGCTTAGCAGCCCCGTCACTAGTTGTGCTAGCTGATCTCGTACCCATGGCCCTATTTATAGTAGCGTTGTACAATTCCAGCCTCTCCCGCAATTGCTGAATACGCATGTTGGACGCATCCTGAGACTCAGACTTCATCATGGAGGAGCGTAGTAAATAGCTCCACTAGTTCGATAAATGAGGTTTGGTTTGTAGAATGAGCTTCTCGAGTTTATTGCCACTGAAAAGGCTCGTGAGGCGTTCAAAAACGAAATAGGAACGGTGTATATGTCAATAAAACGCTGTGACCCTTCGTTCTATTGATATTGTAAAAAATAAATGGATTTGAGTGTGCTTATCTGCTGTGTTAAGTAACTGGATGATCTGTTTTCTAAGAATCAATAAAGAACACTACAATGTGGGTCTCGGAGGCAAAGCAAAGCAAATATAGTGCTAAGAAATGTCAAGAGCAGTATAAATTTAAATAATAACGGAGGAATAAAAAGGGGCGGAAAAAAAGAGAAACTAAGAAGACCAGTGCGATCCCTCGGTTAACGTGAACCCATAAAGTGTTGCATATGAGATCAAATAGTTTCGGTCATATGTATGTATACTTAAAAAAAATGATCTAGTTAGGATTTCATGAACAAACATAATAACAATAGTAAAGCCGATTTCTAAAGAAAGGCGAATAGTACTGCATTTCTATATCGTAAAAGTTAATCTAGTGAGGAAAGGAAAGGGAAAGTAACACGGGCAAAAAGATGCAGTCCAATTCTTTTCTTCATTGTACGATCAAAGTCAAAAATAATATTAATACTAATGAGATGAACAACTGAGGACGTAGAATCTGCGCTTAAATATCACGCTTCACCATCTATTACACGATTTATAAAACCGTAAAAAAAAGTATCTATTCCCTTGTTCACCTAAACTCTCCCCTTTTCTGTCTGCTACTTCTGGCCCCCCCTTAAAACTTCTTATTTATTCACGCTTCCCATTTCAAAACTGACTTAATTCATGTGTATATATCATTTTTTCCACCTCATTATACCATACTGTCGGTTATTTATTTACTAGGGCACGTGCCTCATCCAGAAGTTGCTTTTTGTTTAGTTCTTCAGACACATGCGCTACTCCTTCAGAATGCAAAAACTTCAGCAGGTCGGCCTTTGTGAAGTTTAGAAGGCACTTTTTTATCGAGTTTGTTTGGATGAACGTAACCATCTCGAGGTGTTGCTGCCACTTTGGATTAGAGCCCTGACTGGATGTCGAAGAGCGTGTCGAAGCCAGGGAGGATTCAGCCAAAGGCTTGTCTGGATCCGGTACGGTAAGGTGTTCTTTTTGCGATGGAGGCTGCGAGGGCGACGCGCGCTTGTTGGAGGACTCCTTTTTCTGTTTTTGCTCCGCAGGGACAGAGTTCGTCCTGCTGCGCTTCGCGCCTGCCTTGCTATTCGACTTCGTTGAGGGGGATGTCGAGGGCACGCGCGGACTGCGGGACCGCTTGACTGCGGACTGTCGTGGGGCGGGTGGCTGCGGGGTCGACAAGGCCGACTCGGGCTCTGCCGCCACGGACTCGGACTTTTCCGAAGGTGAGGAGGAGGAGGAGCCGCGGTGCCTCTTCGTCGGGGTGACGCTCTCCAGCTTGTCGGGGCCGAGAAACAAGACGGACTTGCGGTGCGCGGTCGAGGCCTTGCCATCCTCGTCGGCCCCTGGCCCCGCGGGCTCGTCGATACCAGGGGAGGTTTGTCGGGTGGAGGCCGGCGCCGGCGACACGAGGTGCTGCGAAAGCCGCTGGATGGAGCGGCAGACCCGCCTGAGGAGGGAGGGTGAGGGCGGCGTCTCGGAAGGGGGGCTGGCGGGACCGTCGGGGCCCTCCACCGCCGCCGGGGTGGGTGGCGGGCAGGGCACCGAGGTCGAACGCGACCCCCGCCTTGCCGTGGAAACCCAATTAAACCACCCATTGGGTTTCTGCGCCGCCGGTGGGCTTGACGGGGCATTCGGTAAGACGTCCCCGTCGCCAGTGGCGGTCAGTTGGGTGGCCTCAGATGGACTCTGCAGAGGGGTTCGCTCTTCGGATTGGGTTATGGGAATGTGTGGTCGGGGCTTGTGCTCTTCTAGCACCCTATTCACTAGTTCCTCCTGCTCCTTTGCCCGCGTTAGCAGGTTTTGCGCGCGCTCCAGGACTGTATCACATCGGCTCGTGATATCTTTCACAAGTTGCGAAGTCGTTTCCACAGTTTTGCCGGCCGTTCCCTGTACACGTGAGTGAAGCCCAGCATCCGCATCACTGACTGCGTTTGAATGCGCTTGTCGCGTTGCGGGTGGTGATACGGACGCTCCAGATCCCCGGAAGAGGGGCCTCGTCAGAGACTGCGCCATACCAGGGAAGCTTTGGGGTATCATAGATGGCTGCGGCTCCGGTTTCTGAGAGGATGCCCTCTGCTCCCGATCCTCTTTAATAACGTTGTCAAGATTCTGGCTTGAAGCTGCACGCTTAAAGAAGTGCATGTCAGCGCTCCCAGACTTTTAGATCCTTCAAATTTGCCTTCCTCTTAACTTCTTTAATGAAAATGCTTAGCAGATGGTTCGTTTTATAGCCTCTTCGAAAAAAGTTCTATGTATACTTCAACGCAAAAAAAAAAAACAGAAAATACCACTTAAAAAAATTTGTGTAAAGCTCGAAATAGCAAAGAACTATAATCCTGCGAGCCGCTTAGCAACACCATCTTCCATTCTACCATATCAACTATTTCACTACATGTACCTTGTAGATTTAGAATCGCATAATGATATATATATATATATATATATATATATATATATATATATATATAT
>HF955065.1:584814-620906 GCA_000582765.1 Phytomonas sp. EM1 | reverse complement strand
TACGTACTATATATATATATATATATATATATATATATATATATATATATATATATATATCTTTCGTTACTTAATCTCCTTCCAAAATTACTTCATTTATACTAGTCAATTTTCTTATTAGACTCGATATTTCTATCATCAGTGACATTTGTATTCGTATGAGTGTCCACCTTCGCCTCGTGTGTATCTTTGTCCTTGTCATTGTCCTGTGGCGTTTTTACACTACCCTTAATAAATATGAGCATAAACATACCGAATAAAATGATTAGATTGTGGATGACAAGTACTAAAAGACAGATAATCTGGAGTATTACTGGGAACACATACCCCACCACGAGTCCGACAACAGGCACAAAAATGGTATAGGCGTATAGGCTCCAAATGCGTTCCAGGGTACTTGTCCCGGGGGTAAAAGCTGTTTTATGATAAATCGAGTAGATGAGGAAATATTCATTGCACGCCTGAGTGATAAAGTGAATGAGCATAAGAGGCATCAGAAAGTAATTTACTGCACACAGCCTAGCACTGTGATACGCTAGATATAGATCCGGTGCAAATATCCAAGAAACCCAGTAGACAAACTTGCGGAAACGCAGTCCCGCACCACCGCCCTGTGAATTCACGGCTGCGTCCTCCATTGCACCATCTTTATCCTCAAGCTTCCCTCCTGCACGTATTATGTCTATATAAAAATCGTGGTCGAACAGATAGGTGGTGAGCATGGCTACACGTGAAAAGTATAGTGCTGTAGTACCCTCAACCCATGTACGTACACTGTGGCGCTTCATGTAGGCCCAAAAGTCACGCTTTCCTGTGATTGTGGTTGTATTGTGACAAGAACATTGCCCACGCAGCAGCTTGATGTGGGCTTGGATTTTAATCACATGCAGGGGGCTTGTGATCGGGAAAAAGCTTTCGAAATCTGCAGGCTCCATTTCCAGCAAGGTTGGCCCATCGATTAGATGCTTGCGTATGTAGTTACTGTATTCAGCGTAGCCAATTGTATGGTTCATCCACTGCACCACATCACTTACAGACCACTGCAACACTGGCTTGCTCTCAAGACGATTCAACAAACGAATTGTATTTAGTTCGCCGCGCACTGGTGCCGTACCAAACTGAGCTAAAAGGAATAATGCAACCAGAACAAGACACGCAGCATTACGGTAACAAACCATCTTTTGCTCTTTATTTTAAGCCTATAACAATTTTTCCTTTTGTTCCCCTTTTTATCATAAAAGGTGGAAGAATGACTAAAATATCTTACGCATCAAATCTTTAATCGAGTTTAAAGTTATCATTCCACAAATACTAACATGCATTAATATCGAAAGAAAAAAATGATTGCACATGAGTTGAAATTATCAATTGACGTTAAGCAAAAGAGAATGGTCTCATACATGTGGTTTGAGTTAGCAATCAAAACATCGCCTTTTCGATTGGTAGATATTCCTTTACAAGCGTTTAGATGTCATGCCACGACATCTGGAAGCTCAGCAGAATCATAACACCTTTTTTCTATTATACATCGACTGCAGCAAGCCACAGTTCATTTAGTGTTTACATGAAAGCCGTATGCATTTTTCTATTTCTGCGTAGTAGATTTTTTTTTTTTGTACTCCACTTGAAGGAGTCATTTGCCGTATTTTTTCCCCTATTTCGAGCGGCCACTGTGCTTGTTGGTGCCTTTAGCTTTGCGCGGGGCGACCTCCTGCAGAGATGGGTTGATAGGGCCACGTCCGAGGCACAGCTTCACCTCCACCTCTAGGTTATTCGCCGCCTTGTACAACTCCTGTAGACGAGTTATCTGAGCCACGACTCGAGCGCCACAAAGTAAAACCCGCTGTAGGTATCCCGCCATCCCAGAATGGGAAGCATGATTGGGGAAGCTAATCTTATTATGATGACTTTGACGGCTACTAGAAGGGGATACCACCAAGTACTGAGGATTCTGCATAGACAATTCTGACCGGTTCAAGTTGTCTCTGTCCATCAAATCGGATGTTTCCGGCGATGCGATGGATGACGCTTCGGCCGCACGAGCATAGGCTTCCAAGGCCTTGCGCAGCGCATCCTGGTCTTCCCGCAAAGATTTGAGTTCAGCCTGCCGGTCCGCCTCGCTCAACAGCAGCCTACCCGTCAACATCAACTGAGAGCAGTAAAACGACGTTGAAGGTAACGCTAGCAAGGGTCTGGGCTGCAAAAAGATGTCCCCGAGTTGATATACACGTGTTTCAACCCTATCCTTCGACTGCTCTATGCTAGGCTCGACATGTGCCCCATGTATAGCCGAGGTTTTGAGGTTGTCCAAGTTCTGCCGACGACTTCCTTGGAGTTCCAGTGAAGTTCTACTGGCACTCTCTCGTCTACTTCCCCGACCTAGAGTACGTATTCCATTTACAATCGATAGCTCAATGGTGTCGTGGACTTCTACATGAAGCCGGATCGCCCTTGCCAGGTGCTCCGACAATTCTTCGCTGATGGGAATATCCCGTGTAAAGGTGGCACAATATGGTGGGGGACGGTAGACATCTCCGTTCTCCTTTGCTAGCATCGGGACGGGCCCTTTGCCCCTTGTTACCGCGCTACCACTCGTCGCCGCATGGCCTTCCATTTTGCGCATTTGAGCCATGTTTGTAACCGAAGGAGACATTTTGCAACCAGAGCGATCTGAACCTGCGCCCCGAGACGTGGAGCCACTTGTCGGAAAGTTTGTTGTCAGCGCAACGTCTGTCAATACAATGGGCACGTGATATTCAGCATTATTATTGGGATCGACTATAGGCCCCCAGCCACCCTTTAGGCTAAGGGAGGACGTATGAGTGTAGAGCGGCACGGCGTGATGCACCGACTTGGAACTCCCCGGGCAGAGGGCCAGGCTGTGCAAAGCCCAGAGCTCCGCCAGGGTATGATGATCCCCCTGAGAGGGATCGCGGGTCGAGGAGGGATCGAAACATGGCACCACACTGGCCACCTGTTGCCACACGTCCGAATGGGTAGGAAGCAGCTCATCCATGGATGTGACAGTCAAGGGGGTATGCGATAGCGAAGATATCTGACGAAGGGCGACGATTTGGGCCGAGACAAACACTGTGTTAGGGACAGCATCAGATTGACTACGAGCCAAGAGCGAAGAGTGCAAGGGAGAAAGGGCAACAAATGCATTGGAACACTTTTTACCTTTTTTGGGGGATGGGCGTTGCTTTACAGAAGGTTGAATGGCCGCGGCGATAACATCTGCAGGTAGCGATGCTTTACGTGTTCTTTCCTCTGAACGTATGCGCTGTCCATCCAACTGCATTAGTCTCTGACAGGCTTTTACTACGAAATGACGGTATCCATCGAGAAGCGAGACAGGGTTCTCTGCGAGGTAGATGTCCACCAAAGCTGTGTGCTCTTGTAAGGATGCCACAACGTCGTCGAGGGAGGCTAATCGGTTCCCCGTAATATCTAGCACACGTAGAGAAGGAAAACAGCGTACGAATGAAAGACTTGTTAGACAATTGTAGGAAAGTCCCATCACGAGCACCCGTGAAAAAATCGGCTCTGCAGAGGGCCCGGCCAGCCTCGGCACGGAGGCGATCGTTTCGAGGCTGCATGCACTGGCCAGCACCGTCTGGCAGGCAGGCGGCACTACTGGCAGGTGCCTGAGGCCTCTGTTGTTACTCAGCTGAAGAACGCGCACCTCGGTGTAGTTTACTATCTCTGCACTTACAGCACATAGGTCTAGTTTGCTGAAGTTTAGCTCGACAAAGCCTTTCTGCAGGGCGGCGAGGCCGTTTACACGTGTGGTCGTCACCCCTTTCATTACACCATGAAGGCGACTACGCTCACGTTCATCTAGTCGTCCCCAGCGCCCCTTGAAGTTCAGCACAGCATCCACCAGGCCTAGGAGGTGACGCAGATGCTCGCCCACTAAGTCACGTATTACATTTGTTGCCTCAACGTTGCACCGCGTCGGCACCGGAAGTCCCTCCAAGGGTGGAAGAAGAAGGGATAGCAGAAGTCGTTGGTCCTTCTCGTCGCGTGCGAACGTGTTCTTTGGGTAGCATTGTGTGGTGAAATTTAAAAGGGTATCACACAAAGTATCTTCATGGATTAGTTGACGCTTGTTAGTGATACTTGTATGCCACGCCAAAAGCCGCTCTGGAACAACCGGCACCAGAGCCATATTCGGGATATTCCATCCCTGTTTGATACGACGTTGAAGCTCCATTCCATCTTCCTGAAGCAAAAAAAAATCTTTTGTTGTAGGACATCCGGTATAGGTAAAGAAAATGTCCTCCAGCACCGTGCGAGTTGTGCGAAATGCAACACGTGAGCTCCCTGGAGCACGAAATGGCATGAAAGCCGAACTCAGAGACGAGCTCGACAGTCTGCTTACATATTGCAAAGGTTCATTTTTGAAGCCATCACGCTTTGTATCCGTTCCTTGTTTGGTCTCAACTATAGTCAACATTTTTTCTAATGACCTCAAAGAGCTTTCGACATAATGAAAGAGATTAGATTCTAGAAACAACAACGCTTGTGGGCAAATAATAATGAGAGAAGGTCATAATGTTTTATATTAAAAATAGATGTATTTATTCATCATGAAAAGTATTTGTTCTTTAATGTTATAATTAACTAACAAAACTATACGCAACCTGACCACTCATTCTTCAATCCCTTTTCCCCATATCGCAAATTTTTAAGAAAGCATCAGGAATTACTTTTAAAAAATGAGTCTAAAAATTTCATCTAACTAGTAATTCTGTCTGCTTTATGTCCATTTTTTTCTATAACACCTTTTTTTGTTATTAAAGGACAAAAAATGCCAATGTCATAGCAGTGATGACTGCTCAAAGAGAAAAGGTCCGAATTGATCTATATGACACACTGATTTAAAGAGGTGTCAAACGAACATTTGAGCTACTTTCGTCGAGAAGACGCGGCTACATCGAGAATCAAATCATTTAGGTACCTTTTGACGCGCTTCAGTTTTTCTTGAGATAAGCTTCCTACCAGATCATCGGGCACTACTGTCACTGTTGGCCATACCCCTCTCTCATAACGGCTCTGAGCAGCTTCTAAAACTCGATGCAGGGCCATGGCCCATTCTTTGATGGGCATTTTGGACCGATCACCAGTTCTCACCATAGACGCCAAGATGTACGCTTCGGGATACAGAAATGCTTCAAAACTCTCCGAGGAGGCATCCACTGAGACGAGTGATTGAAGATAATCTTCAAAGGCATTACCATACGGCACCGCAATGGCCCCATTGGATAAAATGTAGGACAATAGCCCTTCCAAAATAGTGTTGACCGACGGCAGGCAGTCCGAGAACCGGCTGTTCCATTGTTCTTTACCCTTCCGAAGATTCAAAAGAGAAGGACAATACAGCTGCGGGAGTGAGCTCTGAATGTTACTTGTGTCTTGCGTAGCCTTTTTGTTCGATTTCCTCGACTTGGAGGCGGTGTCAAGCTCGTGACGATACCGTTCCAGCTTCACTATGTCATGCAGGACTAACAGGCTTTCCAGTAATTGGAGACCACGTGCTAGTCGCCACTCAAAGGTAGGCATTCCAACCAGAGTCTCTGTCAGTTGTTGAGCCTCAGTGGAGTGGATGTTGGCTAGCACAACGGACTTCACCACAAGCCAATCAGTGCTGTCGGTTAGCAGATTCACTTTTTCTGCGTAGAATTTCTGAGATGCGTACCAAAGCTCCGGCCCTTTTAACGTCAAAAGCTCGATAATGCTTTTCTGCGTCTGACATTCCCTAAGCTTCGAAGCACACTCGTGTGGAATGATGAGCCAACGAGACAAGGAGTTTTCCTGATTCTTCTCAAATTCGCACACGTCCTTCATGGCGGGCCACGAAATATACGTAAATACATTGGTGCGCAGTTGACTGCAGTCACGTTCGAGCCGTGAGTAGTGCTCCATAGCCGTATTTTCCCAGATAGTTAGCTCCTCCAGTGCTAAGCCGCGCACCAACGGCCAGTAACCTATATGGGTCATTGTGTCATGTTGCACACTCCGAAAGGCCAATTGGTGAAGTGCCGCCGTATCCACCAGCCCCAGCATTTGTGCAAAACACACCGAAAAAATGAGCCAGCTCGGATTGTTCATGCGACGATCCACGTGTCCAAGCATATTAAGCGCGTTTACAATCCATTGAAGGTCTTTATTGTGGCTTAAATATCCCCGCAGGGCGATGTTGAGAGCGACGCTGATGTACCCGTCACACAAACCCTCCTCGCTCCAGGCGAGTGATGTCGACAGGGGCTTTGCGTCGTTGTACGCCGAGACACACGTTTGCATTAACGCCTGCATTTCTTCTGTAGCGGGTTGCGACACAGTTGTGATGCCCCACGATGCAACAAGACAACGTAGCCCCAAAATACGGCGGTAATGATTCCTTACCCGGCTAGCCTCATCGCCGTCGTCGATTGCTGCCTCCTCGTTCATAGCCCAAGTGTGGATTGCCACGCTCGACTGACTTGTCAAAAAGGTCGAAAGGTCTAGGAAGCAAGACGGGTTGCGGTAGAACTTCTGCGCGTAAACCAGCACCGCCGTCTGAAGAGCAGCAGCATCAAGGCGCTCCAAAAGCGAAAGTTCCGCGAGAAAAGGTCCCCGATGCAGCCTATGATCGTCTTGGTCGGCCTTTTTAGCCTGGAGCTCCCTTGCTAGTTGCAATGCGTCACTTAGAATATTATCCTTCGTGGAGCAATCAATAGTAACCACCTGGCATGGTTGAGGATGCTCTAGCACCAGCGGCTCCCCAGCCACTTCCGCTGCACTGGCATCACTGAGGGTGTTCACATAAACCTCGAATGGGGCCCAGTTTTCTGGTCGACGTTTCCAAAGAAATTTGGCCACGGCATTAGCCTTGGCAAGCTGCCCTTGGGCTTGCAGGATTCGCGTCAGCACCTCCAAACGCGTCTCAAGCACCCCAATCCTAGAGCCGTTTTTACTGCAAAGAAAAGCAACTGCGTCGTCGTACCTCTCCTGTTCAATCAGTACATCGACATATGTTTGCACGGTCGTCGGAACGATGACACCTTTCTCTGTCAGGATCGCCACCTCGAGGAGCTTTGTGGCGAGCTTGAGGGCGAGGTGGTCCTTGCTACCTCGCGGCACTTGCCCAAGACAGGCTTGAACTAACCACACTTGGTACTTCGAATCGTTGAACCGCCGATAGAGTTGTGTCGCGATCTCCTGAACCTTGGCGTAATCCCGCACCCGCACGTACGTTAGCGCCAAAGACTCCAAGGCGTTCCTGTCATTTTGAGAGACTTGAGTGCGCTCATACATGGCAGCAAGGGCCTTCCATGCGCAGCACCGTTGCAGAGTGCATTTCAAGGCATTAATTGCTACGGGATCGGTGATGTCCTGAGTACTGAGAGTTTCTGCCTTCTGTTTTGCGATAAAGACTTGATTATTATGAAGCAATAAACATGCTTCAGCAACCTGCACGCTCTTGTTTTGGGAGTACTTGAATAGCGCCTTTTCTAATGCTATCTGTGCCTCGGATATCTTATTAGCACTGATAAGGTCAAGAATGCCCGAGGCGGCTCGTTCTGCATTCATTATGCGTAGGGAACAACCTAATACACCACAACAATTGAAAAGTTTTAACTTTATCGAGGAAAAATCCGATGTAAGACAGTTAGGAAAATGAGGGGATGAATTACGATTTATATGTCCACGTTCATGTAGAGAGATGCGCGAAACCACAAAATAAAATGCTATTTCATTATCTTCACCTTTCCACACATTAACAAGAAAGGTAATGCATGTATTCATAGACCACTCAAAGGGGAGTGACACACTACTGGGATAATGGAGATTGGAAAAAGCTATATTCATTCTACACTGTTATCATGTTTTCACTTTTCAAATTCATTCTTATTTTGAACTGGTGGTGAGGTTAGCGCTGCGATAAGTAAATCTTCATCGATGCCTGGATACACGGATAGCTTGCTGAGATCAAGAGTTTGAAGTTGACCGCATAACTGTTGCAACGAAACACAGTAAAGGTAGCCCCTGTGCATTAAAGCGTTTGCTAACTCAAGCTGATGATCAGACATAAGCCGCCGATTGGGTACCACTATTGTTGGGCACCTCGCATTCAGACACTCGAGTATCGTCCCGGCACCAGCGTGTGTGATAACCAGCGACGCATTCAATATGTACTGCTCCAGCTTGGGGCGGTAGGCAAAGGCCTCTATGACCACTCCTCCACTGGTACCCCTCCAGACACCACCAGGGGCATTAACAGGATCATCGTACCGCTTCATTGGTTGGTTTGTTGGTGGCTTGAAGTCCATTGCACCATACTGAAGGAGAAGCTTGTCGATCCCAAAGTGGACTTGCAATGTCTTGCACACTGCTGTATCAGATACTGCGTAAATAAGCTCGTCGAAGCGAGTGGAGCCAACCGTGACGAGCGCGTGGCCTCCCGTCATGGTTTGCTGGTGAAGCGACGCGACTTGGTGTGCATCAGCCGTATGCAGCGCCGGTTCAGCGGCATTTTCATTTCTTTTTGTCTTGTTTCCTATGCAATATAGCTGACCCCGCCATCGAATCCGAGCCGCAGCCACCTGAGCAGCTTCCCAATGAACCGTAAAGATATCGGCCAGGAAAGGGGCAAGAAGCTTACCCGTGAGGGAAAGATGTTCCACACAAGTGAAGGATTCCAGATACACGACAATGGGTCGTCGACGACCGTACCATGGGCACCATGCGGGGAGTAAAAACCCAGCTAGGATTACCGGTAGGCATACCCCAGGACCGTTAGTCAACAATACGCATGGCTTTTCTCGATACACTACCTTGAGGGAGCTCCAGAATGCAAGGAGCGTTGTCCAAACTGAGGTGAAGTAGCTCTGACCTACTTCACGAGCCCGAGGTATGACGTTTAAGATGACTCCGCGCTTGAATGAACTACGCTCAAAATCCCGGGCTAGCTGAGCGGAATGCTGATCGGTGTTGCTTACCACATAGAAAGGCTGGCTGTTCTCCCAGTGAGAATGTGGTAGAGCCTTCAGTATACGCATCATCTCGCTTGTATGGCCTCCAGATCCAAGCACAACACCAACTTTCAGAGGGCCGCCGCTATCCCGTGTTCGGAGCGGCGGTACTACGCGCTGCGCAACGATTCCCCACATTAAGGATCCCAACATAACACCGATCAAGATCGTGGCCAACAAGATCAGAAAAAAGGCCATTTGTTCCTCCTTTGTTTTTCCTTCCGTTAAAGAAAAGAGATAGGTACAAAGATGAGCACCTTTGTAGGAAGCTCAGCAAGGATGGTGAAATAATGTCTACGTCGCCAGTGGTAGCTCTGCGAGGATTTGAATTAATGTTTAACCGCAAAAGTTTTACACTTTGCTCCTCGTCCACACCATGAATGGTTCGTCAAGCGCACACAAGGATTTACCACAAAATATTGCGAGACTTCATTCCTCTCTTTTCAATTTTCAGATCCGTTTTGAACCGGCGGCAGGGGCGAGACGCCTTTTGACTACCCTAGGTGCGATCCACGTGTACTCGAGCATTTCTTCTTCCGCAAGCGAGGCCTCAACGCCGAGCGCGTCGCGGCGAAGCGCGCCCAGTCCCCCACGTCCCTCGTCCAGGTTCTGTCGAACACCGTCGACGACCTGACCGCCGTGCGCGCCGCGCCCCCAACGCCGACTCTCATCGCACCCAACATCCCAGCCAACGCTGATCACGCGATCGTCGAGAAGCGTGCCATGCAGCACCTGCACCGCCATCGCCGCCGCCGCCTGGGCCTCGAACACGATAAAGCAGAACCCGCATGGGGTGCGAGAGCTCTCACTGAGGCCCATCACGATGTCCCGTATCGCGCCACAGGGACGGAAGTGCTCCATCAGTTGCTGCTCTGAGGTGTAAAAGGACAGATTACCAACGTAGACGGTGGTACTGTGATTTAGGCAGACTTGACGATGCGCCCGAAATTCGCTCTCAGACCGCAATGACTTCAACAACTCCCGCCGGTCAACATACGCCATAAATGGCGTAGCGTCTACAAGTATCGATGACATGACTTATGCATATATCCTGGATAATGTATCTGGAGAAGTCCTATATGATACTCTTAGAATAAAGCAAAAGGTTAAAATTTAAATCTACTATGTTTGTTGTATTTCTTTAAATCGCATCAATTTTAATATCATTAGAGAAAAATACACTAGTCATATATAACTCGTCTGATCTTTTTTTGCAAGCGGTTAGGATAGCGTTACATGCTTTCACTAGCTGAGCTACGAACACTTAATCCTATACGAATCACCCATGCTAGCATTCTTTTGGTATGTTTTCAATTCCCCCTTATCACACAGAAGCATTCTCATTACCTCTTTCAGGCTGAATCGTCCCCCTTTTCTCCAAATACTCACGATAGCGCTTCCCTCGCACATTGGAACCATCATTCTCATGTGAAGCGGTGTCGCCAGCACGGCTCGAGCCATTGACGCCATTCATTGTTGTTTCCTCTCCAGGTAGACCCGCACCAGCGAGCGCGTAACCCAATTCCGCCTCCACGAGCTTGCGACCGTCAATTAGGCGCTGTCGCATTTCGGAACCTTCGATATCACCAAGATGATAAACTTCGACACCCACTATATTGAGAATGCGGCCCATCAAATTGAAGAACACTACTGCCGCAACAAAAGGAATAAGAAGAGGAAAGAACTGGTTGACACCCTTACCCAACAAGACGCTGACATCCATGTTGCGTCTGTACACATGACCGTACATCACATCTACTCCAGTGTCGGGGTTCGAAAGACCGGATATTAGCAAAAAGTTGAAGGACAGTGGCATCAGCAGGCGGATAAGGAAAGTTTCGTTGAAACACAACGAGGAGTTATCAGCGATTCCAGGATAGATAGTATACGTGTTGAACACCTTAAAGCGAAATACTGTCCAATACGCACAATACGCCATGTAGAAGAGCAGTATAATACTAATAATAAAGTGGATATCGCTGTGCATCAACAACTCGATCACCCCGAGCGGCTTTGACGTAAGCTCACGAAAGGGTAAGACCAGCTCACTCCACAGGATAAGCACGGTCAAAATAGTAGTTATACCGCAGCCCGTTAGATAAACATAACGGCGAATACGCATCCACGCCTTCTTGATGGGGTTATTGGTGTTACTGACACCACGAATTATAAGATCTAATGAATTACATGTGCGTACGGCCGACTCCCAGCGGTAATTGGCTCGATTGACCATCTTGATGGAATATTTGAGACGTTCGTTGAGGTCTTCTAAGTGCTGAAGTGAGACGTCTGTGCGACCCCGTGTGGCGGGTTGCGGTCGTATACGCTGTGCTGCGGTGTGATATAAGGGAATCTCACGGTCTGCTTCGCAAATACTCTCCAACATCTGCTGTAGATGAGGCCGATTCTCATCCATCACCAACGGGTCGATGTCGATAAGCTCGGCTTTAATGGAGGCTAGGTCCATTGAGGCAAAGTCAAGTTCTTCTTGAATATCCATAATCCTGAGGAGTATGCTGTATAGCATCTTTCTCGGATTTGCATACCTCCAAAGTGTACGTGGGACACCAACCAAGCCGGCTGGCATGAATATGATGAGCATGAAGAGCCCCCAAGCGTTAGCTAGCGATATGGCTAGGCTTAAAATACTCGAAGTGGAAATGTACAGACCCTTCGCAATCATAATATATATAAATAAAACAAGAATTATACTAACAGCAATCGAATAGAGCCTCAAGTTGACTTTAATAGAATGCACAATTGCCTTTTTAACTGTGAAGTCCCCGACATCCGTGTAGGCTTCCGCGATAGGCAAGATAATCCAACCAAAGGTGTAGGAAATAGCGAAAATGATAATCCAAATAACCTGCATCCACGTTTCTTTTCCCTGATTAGGATTACTATGCACACTGAGAGCGGAGTCCACATCAAGCGTCAGGAGTGGAAAAGGCACCATACACGTATACAACGTGATAATATGACAACCGATGCAATAAATATTCATTTTACGAATGGATACCTTCGTATAATAGCGATAAACCAGTAGGCATACGGGAAAAGCCGCTACGAAAAAAATAACTGTAGAAATTATATACCCCGCCGACATGATGCTTTGAATTAAATTCAATATATATACCTTGATCCCTTGCACTGAAACTTGAAGAGAGAATCTTCTTTATTTTGAGATTAAGGGAAAGGTTGACAGTTTAACACAAAAAAAGAGAGCATCATTATGTCAACATGCACGCAGTCCTTATACTTTTCAAACCAGTTCGTTAGTTTTTTCTTTTAGTATTATATATATATGTATATACTATTTAAAAGGAAATAAATAACTAAAAGAAAAATAATATTATTTTAGAGACCAGTCTATGGCCCAATGGAATCCCCTTTAGCATAGCTTACACACCACTATCTTGAACAACCAAAAAAGAGGCAAGAAAGGACAGACCCTAGTAAAGCAAAATCACTTTTCTCAAAGCGGACTTAATTACGTAACATCAAGGGGGATAACAACACCTATCAAAGAATAATAGTGGACCCTTCTTATGAAAGGGATGCGTTGCGCGTTTTAAGAAGCCTCCGCCAGTTCCATTGACACAATGATCGAGTCTCTCTCTGTCAGTACCCGCATGAGCTCTGCTCGTGCTTCGTTGACCTCCATTGCTTTGAGCTGAAGTGCTAGGCGATTCTTTTCAATCATTTGCTTACTGAGCTTTTGCTGGAGTTGCGAGATCTGTGCCTTACTTAAGGACGTTTTGGCTTTCACATTCACGAAGGGACCCTTTTCTTTGGCTTCTTCCATTAGTCTAGCCAGGTCCTGCTTAACTTCTTTACACTTGTCGGGTATCTCCTCATCACTGATAGAAAGCACCAATTTCAAGCGATCCTTTTCCTTACTTACTTCAGCGACGTCACGATATAGCTTGCCAACCTCCTCCTCACTGATTTGTGAAGTCGCCTTCCCGCCCTGCTTGCCACCTTTTTTGGTGTTAAGCTCACCTGGATTCAGTAACACTGCACCGTAATTCTTCAGGTGATCTTCAAATGCCTTCGTGTCGACCTGGCGCGCTTTCTGTGCAAGAAGCATCTCGTTCGCTTTCCGCTGCTCAAGAAATGCCTCTGTGCGTTCCCGGACCAGCTCCCATTCAGATTCCGCCTCTTTCTCGGCCTCTTCCTCGGCGATGCGTCGTTGCTCCATTTCATCTGGGTCAATCTCATCCACCTCTTCATCAGAGTCTTCATCGATCTTTGAGTTGTAAACCTCTGCAACCCACTTCTTAGGACGCTTTTCCTTCTCACGCTCTTTCTGAATGAGTATGCCTTGTTGTTCTACGAGGGCTGCCTCCATATTCTTGAGGACTTCCTCATTAACGGCGTTTGGAGATTTGAGGAGGGTGGTGATGATGGTGGAAGTGATGACGTCGTAAAACTTGTTATCCTTGTAGCTACGAATAAAGTTGGCAGCAATCTCCGCGAAGGCCAAAGCCGACGACTTGGTGGATTTGAGCTCCGCAAGTTGAAAAGTGTAGCGGTCCCTGTTGACGGCCATAGTTTAATGTGGTATATGCGTATGTTGGGCACGAATTATATGAGGTTAAAATCTTTACAATATGAAGGGAAAAGTAAACTGCTTCTTTACCGAAAAACAATAGCACAAGCGAAAACAAAGGGATAATACACGGTCATCGATGCACATATTTTAAAAGATACTCGGGAAAACCGAACATTTCAAACATGGAGCAACCCCATCCTATTGTCTCTTCCTTATTATTGCCCTATTCACTCAAACGAACGACAACCCTCGCCCCCCCTCCCTCCCTCCCTCCCCTACCACGTTTTTAGCCTAGGTTTGCCGCCCCGGTGTCGGTTTGGCGCTATCCCGTTTCGACCCCGGCAGCGTCGCCGGGCTGCTCTTTGGCACCATCTTGTAGCCCACCGTGACGGTGGCACCCACCGCGCTGTCCTGGACTCGGACGTACTCCCGCGGCGGCCGTGGCGTGGGGGCGACGGGGCCGACCGGCGGCACGTAGGCCTGAGGCCGAAATGGGGTGGGTGTGAGGGTGACCTTCGCGGTGGGCCTCGCGGGCTGAGAGGGGGGTGGACGGGCAACCGACGGGGATGGCGAGGCGGCGGGCGCGGGCGGTGCCGTTCCTTCCGCGGCGGCGCGGCGCAACGGTGGGACGACGCCCCACCGCGGGCCGCTGGGGTCCTCCTCCGCGACCGCCTCATCCATGACGCCTGGGAAGAGGAAGGTGTTGCCCTCCCCACGGGGGGGCTCGCCCCATTGGCCATGCCCGCGTCCCCACTGCGCGCCGGGTGGGATCGGGGCGTTGAGGCCGGGGATCCGGAGCTGCGGGTAGGCCGGGGGGAGACGCCGCATCTCTTGCATGCTGGCCAGCCACGGCGGCGGGGCGTTGGGGGTCATCCCTAGCGCATTGCGCAACCGCTCCGAGAGCTTTCCAGGTTCGAATTTCACCTTGGGAATCCACTTCCCTTCGTAGAAGATGTCACCGAAAGGTGAGAGATGGGTACCGAACGTCTTCAGCTGCAGCGGCGTGCCGGTAAGGAAGCAAGTCATGAAGGCAATTTGGTCTGGATTCGCGCGCTTGTCCTTGGTTGCGCGGAGCTTATCCACGCCTAGGGCTTGGATTTCCGGAGGTATAATATCTATTGCCTCCTCGCGATCGGCTTGCAGGCTCATGAAGGAACGCAGCGTATTCCAATGGTTCGGAACCGGAACCGTTCGCCGTTGCGTCTTCATCAAAACCGTAAAAAAGGGGTCCTCAGCGTTGCCATCATGTTCTTCCACCATGTCAGAGGCATCAGGACCATACTGAGCGGCCACTGCGAGTTTCAACGCTTGCCAGGACATTTTGTGATGTTTTCGACTAGATGCCTTTGCGGATAGTTTCTTTTTAGATGTGGCTGCTGCAACAAGGGGCGCAGGAAGCTCTACTCGGTCCTCGTCATTTTTCTCATCAGAGTTATTTATAATTCCATCAGAGGTGGACATGCCTGTTGCTGCCGTTTGCGTGGGGGATACGACACCTCGCTCGTCGAGAGTGCCATTGCCTTCCTCTGGAGGCAATACATATACCACGTTCTCTTCAGGCTTCAATGACGCTCCAAGCAACTTGCTTTGGATGAGCGCAGCTTCCTCGTGAAGACGCTCGCGCCTTTCTTTTCGGACCTTTTTCTTCTCAGCCTTTGTTTTAGTCATAATTGTAATGAAACTACTTTTCACCCCTTTCCACTAGAAAAACAGTGCTTCAGACGCGAAATGGAAGGATATCTGAATGCACCGACACCATCAAACAGCGACTCTAGCATTTAATCATGTGCAATAGTTTATGCGCAAATCATTGTCTATTTGCCCAGTATATACACAAACACACACATAGACAAACGAATGTCCGTGAGGGATTCAAATAACGCACGATATATTATTTAAACAAGAAGATCAACTGTGTGTGCTAGGTATTCTAGGAACCTGCTTTTTCTATTTCACTTTACTACTAACTAACACGGCACTACAATGAAAAAAATACCAATAATGGTCAGCAATACAGAACTTCTAACGCAGTAGTTATTTGGAATGAAAGAGGAATAAACGAATAAATGAAAATACCTTTGGACAATTCTTTACAGTTAGGACCTTTTTCTTATAGATCCCACCACGTAGCTATCCATTTTGAGCTTACTGAGTAACTCTCTGAAGGTTATATTTCGTGAGATCAGAAATTAAAGGCACTTGGTTCATCGTCATTAAGCTCATCCGAAATTTCTTCAATTCACACGAAACGCTTTGAACAAAAGCGACAAAAATCACGCATAATCTGTTCTTTACTTTTTTTTTTCGTGTCTAAAGGTAGCTCAATATAACTGGGTTTCTTTAAGTGTTAATTTTCCCTCCTCGTCTATAATTGCCTCACGGCTGGTGCTGCAGAATCCTTTTTCATCCACCATCTCCGTCATGAGCCCGGCGTTATTGTAGTACCCCGGTGTAATGTGTGGCCCTTTAAGCTTTAGGTTGCCCCGTTGACCGGCGGACAGGATCTTGGCATCCCCCGTCCCACGGTCGCCGACGACCTTTACTTCTACATGCGGCACCATCCCCAAGGGGCCCTCACGCAGCGACCACCACGACAACATATAGCACGCCTCCAACGGGCCACGGAACACAAAGACATCGTCAAGGCTCAAACTCTCGGCAAGCTTTTTGATATACTCCACTGATGTTGACTCCTCGACTACGTTTTCAAAGAGAACGACGTACTTCAAATGCTCAAACTGGTCGGCATCGAAGTTCCCGGCGTGTTTGAGGATGAGATCGAAATCCGCTTTGGTTCCTAGGAGTGTCTCGACTTCCTCCACGCAGAGCTTCTCAATAGCGTTAATAGCGTGGTCGTCTGTGAACATATCAGAGTGAATTTGTATGAGCACAGCACCGGATGTGATGGCCGCATAAGGAGCAATGATTGCACCGATAGGGTTTGTGTGGTGATTGGGCATGACCCCAAAACGAGTTTCCGCCATAAATTTCAGTAGCTGACTGAAAAGAAACCCGGCGTTTACGCAGTTTCGGTGCGAGAAGGTGATGTGTAACTTATCCTCCGCTGCGGGATGAGGATCCTCGAGAGCCAGGACTGGGTCGTCCGGGTGCAAAAGAGCTGAGAGTCGTCGGAGTCGTTGCTCGTAATAAGAGAAGGGACCCCAGACCAAAATCTTCCGCATTGGAGTAACGCCTAAAAGATTCATGTTATGATCAGTGATAATAACTTTCTTGAGATAAAAGAACTCTTGCGAATGCACCCATTGGAATTTCTGCCCGGGATAGGACAGACCCAGATCTGGTATGACGTTGTAAATTGTATCCCAGAAGTGCATGTTCCGCTCTACCAACTCACCATGCTTCTGCTCTGGAACGTTAATCCACTCCCGTGCGATGAGGTGACGCGGTTGAAACTCGTTCAAATAAAAGCGAAGCTTATCTGCGCTGATGGTTGTGTGGGGTACAACGCACGCCAGAGCCCCAATCTTTGCGCAAGCGAGCTGTAGAACGAGCGTCTCGCAATTGCAGGGCTGGATCACCAAGATGCGGTCTCCCGGCCGCACACCGGTCTGCAGCAAGCCATGCGCAAGTGCCTCGCTGTTTTTGCGAATATCCGCGAAGGCCCAACGCACAGCCTGGTGCTCGATCCGAAGAAAGTCTTTATAGTACATCTTACGAGACTGTATGTTAACATAGTAGCCTATGAGCTGGTCCAACACGGGGGTGTCCGAGGCCCCCTTTATCTCTGAGTATGCCGGCTGATAGGGCCCGGAAGAAGCGGCAGTGGCAGCCGAGGGTGCGGAGTGAACTCTTTCGCCTGCAGCGGTTACCGCACCGAAGCGCACCCCTGTCGCCCTTCTAAGCACGTTGCTAGTAAAATACCTTAGCATGATATATTACTGGAGGAATAGCTACAATAGTTCCTATTCAAACTATATACTTCGGCTGTTATTCTCTTTTTACTACTCCTAACGAAATGCTACCTACCTATCTGCTATACCTGAAAATAATGAATACCTTCCCCTACAAGCCAACAACCAAGGACAAAGAATACTACTACGAACAGTATGAACACTTCCTATCCACCAAGTACAACCCAAGGAATGAAAGGAAAATTTTAGGCAAGAATTGAACAAATAAATAACAATAATAGACACCAGTTGTACTCATTTCAGCTTGCAACACTACTGTTATAGCTTTTCTAGATGCCTCCCTGAATGCGTTAGAGATGGACCTATTGTCAGTGATTCCTTGTATTTTCCAACTAGAAACGAAAGCAATAACAATACTGTCAATGAATCACTTTACTATATGCATACCTTTAACAAATTGCCACTACATATAAGAGTGTTCTGCCCTAGTCCCCTTTTTTCTTTTCGACGATACAATCAATAGTGGTTACACAGTGTAAGCACAAGTGAATGCTTCACTACTTATCACATTATGCAGATCCGGAGCGAATGATTTCAATCAATGAAGTAATTCGCCATTCCTTGAGTGCATTTCGACACAATGCGATGACGTTCACCTTGTCTGGGCCCAAACGCAGTTTTCCTGCCCATTGAATGAAGGAATTAACCTCGTTTAAGGCAGCCTTGAGCTCCTTATGGTTGTTTAAGCGTTTTGTGTTCTCATCTAGCAGCTCACTATTTACGTTGTAGAGGGAGGTGTAGGCTTTTTTCATGTTCACCATATCGTCCAGCAATCGTGCGTCCTCGGCACGCACGAGGAGTGTTTTCACAGTAGTGGCCGCGTTTGCCATGTCCGCGGCTAGCCTCATACGAGCAGCGTCGAATGCTTCAACTCGCAGGAGCTCTTGCCTCAACCGTTCTAGTTCTTCTGGGAAGTCGCACTCGGTTTTGAATGGGTGGGCACCCTGTTCCGCAACCCCACCGACTACATCCGCACCCAGCGATGCGATCACGTCGGCGCAGCACCCCATGGAGTCGGCGCGCACCGTGATAGTCTTGTAACCCCCTTCAGGATTGTTTATTTCGACCACCACCGAGCCATCACCGCGTGCGCTCACTAGATCGGCGCGCAGTGCCGATTTGACAGGACTATCTAGGTCATATAGGGCGAACCCGTTCGGGATGCAAAAGTTTTCCCGAAGCCACGTCTCCAGAGCGTCCATTCGTAGATTTTCGCGATAGGACATCTCTACATACCCGGCAGGTTGTGAGGGAAGAACAGGAGCCTGGGCTGGAGAATTCTGCTCCGGCCGCATCGCGCGGGGTTGATAAGCTATAAAAGGCGGAATCCGAAAGGACAGTTCGTGAACCTGGTAATTCGCAGCAAACGCGCTGCCAACCGAAACATGTGCGTTGACCGTAGTAGCGACATTTTTGGTGTACTCCACCGGGCAGACCAAGCAACTGGATGGGCTGTCCGCGTAGAAGCAGACGGCATCACTTCCCTCTTTTGAGAGATTCGTATTGTCGGTGCACAGAACACAGCTCTGGATAACGGCGTCTTCAGGGGCATTGTGAAGGCTGAGAACAATCTCCAACATTTTACCACCCCACCGATAGCGCGCCGTGTGGGCGACCCGTAGTCCCGCCTCTGGAAGTGTTAGATCCTGCTCCCCCTTTTGTTGGAGTGACAGTTGCTCCTCGATGCCGGATAGTTGGGTCTCCAGGAGCCGCTGTTGTTGCACCAACGACGCGAGCACCTGGGTATTCCTAACTTCATCTGCCTCCTCTAGTTTCGATGACGGCAGCGTCAGCCCCCGCACGACCCCGTCCACTGTGCACACCAAAGGAATGGGCCTGCCATCCTGCCGGTAGTCTTCGGAGAGGACAGCCGCAACGGGAGCGGCGTAGGTGCCGCGGTATAGCACCTCCCCACCTCGATTTCCACTTCCAGTCCGGATATCGCTGCGCACCTCCACGCGGCCGCTCTCGTAACCGATCACCAGCTCCTCCACCCCGTCATCGTCCACGTCACAGAAGGCGGCGGAGACCGGTACGTGCTGACTTTTCACGCGCCACACCCGCTGGGTGTGCTGGTAGACCCCGACGGTGCCATTATCGAGAAGATAGGCAAAGCGCCCGGCAGGAGGGGGCGGCGAGGAGGTGCTGGAAGAGGGCCCGTCATACCCTCTTGTCGAGGTCACGAGCTGACGAACCCGCCCGGCCTCAAGGAGGCTCGCGACGACCTCCTCCCCGGCGAAGACGCGGATCTCGTGATCCTCCGAGGCGGCGAGCAGCGCCGGGGGGTCGTCACGGTCGCCCCACCGCAGCAACGCCATCGCGCTGACCTCGTCGCCGGTGACCGCCCAAAAGGCCTCCCCGCCCTGCTGGTCGAAGCCGTAGACGCTGCAGTTGGAGCCGACGAGAGCGAGGACCTCCCCGGTGGGGCGGCAGGCCACCGCCCGGACCCCATCCTCGACGTCCCGGTGGAAGACCTCCCGCCCCTGCGCGACGTCGTACGCGAGGAGGCTCGTCGCGGCGGCGAAGAGAAGGGCCTCCAGGGGCTGCCCCGGCACGGCCGCGGGGGCGCCAAAGGGGCCGGCCGCGAGCCCCGTCGCTTCCTTCCCGAAGTTGAGGAGGTGGAGGGAGCCCTCCCCGCCCCCCTTTGGTCCCCCCACCGCCTCACCGGGCACGGAAAGGGAAGAGAGGGATTCGCCCAGCTTCGCCGACCGCTTCGTCAAGGCGGTGTTGGTGTTGTTATTATGTAAAACCACCCGCTGCCCGGTGCTCGCGCAGGCCAGGCAGGGCGCCGGACGCGGGATACGCGAGGCGGAGAGAGACGCGGCAGACTCCACGTTGGATGGGAAAAAACGCCCAACCGTAGCGAGCCCTGGAAGGAGCGGCACGTTCAGACGTCTCTCGAAGGCATGACTTATTTTATAATAATTTTCACCACCAGCAGACATTTAGTCGTCAAAGAGACTGACAAACCAGATGAACTTTACCAGAAACAAATAAGATTCTTGTCACTAGGCCCTATCAACAGAGCTCTACATAATGCCACTAAAGGGAGAGCGATGATAATGCTATATATACATAAATATATATAGCTATATGTGGGATGACCTAATGAAACGGCTAAGGTACAGTAAATGAAACTAAAAGCTCTAAATATAAGTCCCACAAGATGGTCATAGCGTAAAGGTAGTGTTTGTAGATGCCTTACATTGCATACTACAAGGTGAATAGAATCATTTTGAGATGTCTCTGAAAAAGGATTAAATCGTCCAAAAGGGGAAAAAATGATGAAAAATGTGACAAACACATACAAATCGAATAAAGGTAACAACGTTAATAATTATAATTTTAAAGCCTATCATAAAAAAATAATAAGTAATAGAAAGCATTGTAGCCCCAAGCACTGCTTGGCATATTTTCTACTAAACTCTACATATTAATCATCAGCTTGCGCCATGGAAGTTATAAGCTTTTACACAATAAAGGGATTCTTCTGAATTTCTTCTTAAAGTATATTAAAAGTTTATCATGGGAAATGGTCTAAACTGGCAAGGGGTTAAAAACGTAAAAAAATGACAGGATACATTGCAAGGGTAATGCATATTCAGAGAAATAAAGCAACTCCTCTAATAGCTATTTAAATACACTTGTTTGTATTTTCTAAGATAAAAAAAAGGAAGGAATTGAACAAAAACACATGTTAAGTAACAACGATGACTTGTGAATCTAAGCTACACATACTTGAAATGATTTCCTCCGAGTAAGGTAAACACTCTCAAAACGCATAGCAATGTGCATAGAGTGACCTCACTCAAATTAGAACGAAGAAGAGGCAAATTATTACTACCGAATTTTAAAAATATTCAAATAATTAAGTACGCCAATATCGACTCCGGCATAATCGATTGCATTAAGTTAATTTACCAGACACTAACGCTAATTAGACAACTCAGGGATTGACAAGCTTCCGATACAAACTATGAGATGAAAATAAGACAAAAAAACAATTATTTAAGAAAGGGGTGACACAACATTCGAGTTTGGTAAATGAATCCACTATCTAAAATCATGGCAATGTTTTCCTTTACGTCTCTTTATTTTGTAAAATTTGAATCATAAATGACGTATAAAATAAGTACTAAGGGGAATTCTGTCGAATTTTAGATGACTTTCACAGCCCTGTTGAGATCCCTTTTGCATGCAGTATGTAAAACGCTATGCTTATTGCCTGCTTCATACTTATATCAAGTGTGTTGAAAGAGAACATGGTTTCAACTTTATAAGAGTACTAATATGCAATACTGCCTAGAGGAATAGTCTGTAAGCACAACATGTATCATCACTGAGGTTGAGTATGAGAGCATGCTCGTTGCAATTTTGAATTATTGCGTTCCCAGAGTTTGGTATATGCAGTTCCATAGAAGTGTGTCTTTCGAAAAATTTGAAATCATCTGAAGGGTGAAAATTCCCTACACTCCAGTACCATACTCATAACCAGCGACCGAGGATGTTTTTTTCGCCTTACTATTCAAGCAACTACCAATTTTTGTCGCCGCATCGCGGCAATTCCCTTTTCGATGCACGATTCCACGCAAGGGAAGCTTTGCAGAGGAATCCATACTAAATCTTCCCACCTTCGGCTGCATGTACCCCGGTGAGCGGATGCTAGACGGGGAGGAAAGCGTCATCGACTCCATGGAGCTCGGAGGGTGGTTCGGGACGCGGCCCCGAGTGAGGTGCTGCGCCTTCATGGGATGCGTCTCCCCGATGCGGGAGGAGATCTCCCCGCTGCTCGTCACGTCTCCTTCCCCGCAGTCTAAATCCGCGACGCCGGAGGAACCGGCCCTCGGGAGGTGCACTACGATGGGATTGGTGTCCTTCGCGGGCGACCGCCGCCTCCTGGGCGCGCTCGGAACGACGGTGGTTGCCAACGCGTTACGCGCCACTGGGAGGGGTGGGATGACGGTGCGGGGCTGCGACTTCTTCGAGCGGTCGCGGCCCCTCGTGTTGGACTTCTCTGACGAGTTAAGCAACCGCTTCTTCGATTTCTTCAGCACGACCGACGTCCGACTGGTGACGGAACTACGTTTGAGGGGTTCCCCCCCGAGGATCCACGGATGTGTCTGGAGCTCTCGCGCGGAGCACCGATCCTTCGGCTCATGCTGCGTGCAGGCCCGGAAGAAGTCTCTGGCGCTTGCGGAAGCGTGCGCCGGCATCTCGTCGCCCACCTTTCCTTTGATGATTGCGAACATCACAGCCATGTGGTTATCTAAAGAGGAAAAAGGCGGCTTCCCGACAAGCATCTCCACCACGCAGCAACCCACAGACCAGATATCAGCTGCATAGGAGTGACCACTGCAAGCAATCACCTCAGGCGCCATAAAATTCGGCGTCCCCGCGACAGAGTCAGTAACAAGCGTCGTGGCCAACTCCTTGCTCGTGCCAAAGTCACCCAGCTTGAGAACATTGTCTTTGTGCAAAAACAGATTATCCCCTTTCAAATCTCGGTGTACAATACGCTGATTGTGTAAGTATTCAAGCCCAGACAGGAGCTGTTTAGTGTAATGCCGTGCCTGATCTTCGGATAAGGGACCAGAGCATCTTAGCTGATCCCCCAGAGTACCACCAGGAACGTATTCCATAAAGACCTTAATACAATTACCCTCACGCGCTGCGCCTAAATAGTTTATAATGTTAGGATGCCGAAGCTTACGCATAACATTAATCTCTCGCTCCAATAACTGGAGTTGCTTTTCCATATCTTTCGAAAAATCTTTCGGAACAAGAATCTCCTTGATGGCAATGGTGCGACCTGTATCCAAGTCGATTCCACGATACACATCGCCGGAGCTCCCTCTACCAACGCGCATTTCTTTCTTGGCCTGCCACACGTGCCAGAGCTTATCTTCTGTAGGAGAGTTCATAATCTCGGTCGAAGAACCGCCAGTGCAGATTCCGTCAGATAATCCCTCCTTTGTGTCCTTGTCTTTTTGATCTAGAAAATCCTGACTGTTGATGGGCTTCCCAGAATCCGTGTGGGTATTTGTATCGCAAGAACTCGTGACTTCCATGTAGTTTTTCTGCGTAGTTGAGGCCTCCCCGATACACGTGTCATTATTCTTCGTGGCGCCCTGGGGGAAGAGAGCCAGAGAGATCGACTTCTGACACCGTGGTGTGGAATGCCGAGAACTATTTGATTTCTCTTTCTCAGGTAGCGACTGTTGCCATCTTGGACTAGATGGCAACACACTTTGGACGCTATCCGATCGCGCCGCTGTATGATCGACACTACATGCTTTATTGGAATGTTTACAAAGGTTCATCCGATCAATCTGTGGCGTCGAGGATTCGCTGTAGTGCCTAGCAAAGCTGTCGGAGCACCCGCTCATCGGCTGCGGTCGTAGCATATGGCATCGGGGCCAGTTTGTTGCATTCACACGCGACGACGAGTAATCAGCAAAACATGTGAGACTGCAGCTCTGGACACTTTCAGGGATCGGCATGCAGGATACACTTTTTACCGAATGTAATGAAAACTGTCTTGAACAGACACTTAAGGAGAACGCCTCGAAAGAGTTATAAATGGAGTTATTATCGCTGCGGCTGGATGTGCTGGTGCCTTTATTGTATGCTTTCACGCAGCTGTGGCGAGAAGGCTGACACCGCTTACGAGTACTCTTATTTGCTCCGTCCAATGTGGTCCCTGACCACGCTTTTTGGCCTTGGCGCTCCATAAATGGCGCCAAATGGTCCTCCTTCGTGTTGTCCGAAGTAAAACTGTGGAGTGAGCTGAATACTTCACTAACTGAGTGTTCGCTTGCGGTACTTGGGGGACTAAAGAAAAATAATGAACCTGAGGCTTCAGCGTCCAATTGCAATAGTTGAAAGCCACAAGTTGTCTTGGGTTTGATGATACGACATGGGGAAGCGCCACTAGATCGGGGGGTTTGATTACAGGATGTGAGCCCTGCACCGTCTAAATCTGTTGTGCCTCTTGTTGTAGCCAAGCAAATCAGCTGTTCGTGTTCCATAGCACGCCAATTTTTAATGAAATAATTGATGTAAAACAAAGGAAATAAGTCAGTAAAATTTTGAGGGATAAACCAGAAATTATAAAGCACCCCCGATTAACCCGAAAGAAAAGGCTTCTTTTAATAAAACTACACAAAAAACACTAAGCAAGAGACAACTTTTTTCTGAAAAGCGGAACTACCTTATTATCAGCATAAAATGAGTTTCTGTAGAGTAATATTTACTGAATAAATGGTGAGTAAATTATGTATGTTCCTTTTCCCTTTTTCAGAATTTAGGACCCCTTTTGTTTTTTACTGGTGCAGATTCTCTCTACAACCCTAAAGGGGATTAGGAAAGCAGCACACAAAATTTGCGGAATGTGCTCTCACTAAATTAAGTAAAATAATGACTAAAAATGCACCCAAATAACGGAAGGAATGATAAAATAAGGTGAGGAGAAATTATAGCATCACATTCTATAAAGTTAGAGCATTTGATACCATTTACAGATATAGTGTTGAGTAGCAAGCTTATACGATAAATCAGGGGGTATGGGATGACAAAAAAAATATTTCAGAGACAACATTATAGCCGTCATATAGAATGATGTGCATTTCCCATACCTACAATCAGTTGCGTGAATTCATATTACTTTTATTTTACCATTAAATTATGTATTTGTTGGATACTTTGCTACGTAAATGGTTATGCGCTTTTGTTTTTCCATGGAAAGAAAAAGCCACTCTTATGGCACCAACGTGTTTTTGCTGAACTCTTCGTGTATCACAGGGGAATCAATGCCATACCAATCCAGTGAATGTTGGGCAAATTTAGGGGAGCCTTGAAAAAAATAGCTCAGACAGATCACAAATGGGCATATTTTTGCCATTCCGGTTTGACTTCAATCTTTAAATTCAAGAATAGAGCTAATGATAATAAAATACGCATCTTTTAAAAATGTACACCTATCCTTCGCAATTTTTTATAATGTCCAACCCTTTGTAATGAATAGCCATCAACCCATATTTTACTTCTTTTAAACCATTGAAGTTGACCATATATTTACCTCTTCACAATCCATTGTGGTATAAAACCAATAACTTCGTATATAAATTCGCAGATGATTAAGCAGCATTGTGTAAAATTCTGGCTGGATTTAGTGCACGAGATGCATACTATTATTTAGTTAGATTTGATCCCAAAAGTACTAATATGCATAAATCTGACGATGAAAACTCTTTTTCAGTCCATAGATTTTGTCTCTTTCGCTTTGAAGAGGACTAGGAGGTATGTCGCCTTATTTGAGATGAGGAGAGACTCTATCAACGTATGCTCCTGAATAAGATGCTATCCACATAGTTTCTTTTTTTTTTCATTTTATTTCTGCTGTGTCGACAGACCACTACAAGTAGAATCCGATTCCAATGATGGTTCCACCAAATGCCCGATTGCCCATTTCTGTACGCTGCGTCGTGTTGATCGACTATGCAAGGCGTCAAAGACAGATGTGACGTCTTTGCCATTATTGCGGTAAAGAACATCAACACCGCCGGGGTGTTCATTTACGTAGTTAGTAAGGTCGCACACAAGGCCATGTATAATAACCACGCAGTGCTTTTTGTTCTTTGCTAGGCGTTCACGAATATCTTGAAGCGTAAAGGCAATTTTACTAGGATCGTCCATATTGATTTTTTCATGCGTTTTAACTGGGAAATGACTTATATGCACAAAAGAAGCCGAAATGAATTCTTCTCTTACAGTTTTAGAAGCTAATACTTTAATCTAAATATGGGCAGAATAGATAAAAGAGCAGTGAGAAACAAAGATTGACAATGGTGAGATTATATTGGAATACATACCTGGTATTTTGTTTCTTTGTTTAATGGAGCGAAAAATCGATTCCAGAATGAGAAAAATATAATGTGGTCTTCTTTTCTCCGTTCTAGAAAATTGTTTTCACTACCAGGTATCATGTATCTTTAGGATTTACCCCAAGAAAACACGCACACATACCAAAGAAAAAAACAGTAGATATGCAAAACACCATGTTTCACGAGTAAATTTTGTTTTAATCGCATGATAAATCAAATATACTGCAGAAGTTCACTCATGCACATCACACGGTGTCTAAGAAATCACAAATAGCAGCATTTTTCTTCTTGAGAAAAAGCATTTGAGCTGCCTTGAAGATCTTGTAAAGTGGTCGTAAATGCGCTTTTAAGAAATAAACGCCTAATAAATATAGAAGAGAAGACAATAGAGGGAGAGAGAGAGTTTCGCAGTGAAGTAGTGAAAGAGGGAAAACCATATCACAAATTAGTAACCCATTTGGTGAAACAGCGAATAATAGTAAAAAAAACATTAAATCTTAAGCGCGTTTAGTTCTTAGAAAGCTCACAGTAGTTTGATTAGGCATGAGCTTTGCTATTAAAGTACTTGAAGGGTAAACTACATACCCATTCCGATGCTAGGCTTATTTAGGCATTTTATTTTTCTTTCGAAATGGCTTACCTGATTCGAATTTGCCGTTGGATGCAGTAGTCAGATGACGTGTTGCCGCCTCGAGGTGCTTGACCTCCTTCTGTGCCTGCGCAATGTGCTCTGAACGACGTTTATTATGCTCTTCCTTCTTCTTCTGCGTCTCTAGACGTGCCTGTTTGGCGCGACGGTCATCCAGGAACGGATCCCCACCCTCCTCAGAAGGCATGTATCCTGGCTTCACTTCACGCAGCCAATCATACTTCTCCCTATCTTCACGTGCACGTTTACCCCACTTATCCTTCCATTCTTGTCTATCCTCATCAAATACCCGGTTAGATTTCTTTCGGTGGATGTCAATACCCTTTTTGAGAGCAAACTTCTGCCAAGCAGTGAGCGGCTTCGCCTTAGGTGGGGCTTTTTCACGAGGAAGCCTCATAACCGACTGAGGGAGCTTCACAAGTTTGACGATACCATCAAATTTGCCCTTCTTGGTCTCTACAGGGAGGGTTTCAAACTCGCCCAGGAGCACCTTGAGGGCCTTTTTGCATGATTCCATTATGTCCTCTTCTTTACGCATAGGACCGCTCACGACAAGTGTGTCTGTGATGGTGAGTAGTCCTACGTCAACCTCAAATTCAGTCATTGCTATTTAAATAAGTCCCTTATTTTTGTCCGTTTTCCCTACACACACGTTTATAAAGCTTTTATGCACACACAAAAGGAAGCAATCATATAAAGTTGATATTTAATCCATTCACCGTAGAATGAATGCGGCTTGATGCGTGCTGACATCAAGGAGTTCAGCTAGATTATCCGATAATCAGAGAAGATTTCCAACCACAATTCATTTATGTCGAGTAAAAAAGTGTTCACTAAAGTCTCACTAATAGAAGGAAAGACAATCATATAAACTTATAAATCATCGAACTTGATCGATATTCCGCGATCATTAGAATCTTTTCCTCCCCCCTCACGGAGCATTTTTACTCGAACTTCTCCTCTGGACCATTCATCTGGGGCCACAAGTACCGCACGGACCGCGCCAACACGGTCAGCATAGCTGAAGGCCTGGACGATCTTCTTCTTTTCCATTATGATATCAGCGCAGCGACCCTGACTACGTAAAGCCTTGAGTATCTTGAGTGCTGCAGGACGCATGGACTCATCAAATGGAATAACCACATCATCCATCTTCTGCGGGATCGAAGGAAGCAAATTCTTTTCCTTTAAAAGCTCTACGATAACGCAATCACCGAAACCCAAACCAGCACATGGTATTGGATTGGGGCTACCGTAAAGTGACAGGAGATTATCGTACCTTCCGCCACCACAAATAGCTCGAAATTTGCCTTCCCGATCGAAGCCTTCAAACACGATACCAGTGTAATAGGCCAAGCCACGGACCACACTGGCGTCAAAGAGGACCCAATCTGCGTAGCCGTACGCCGCAATCAAATCAAAAAAGCTCCTCAACTCCACAACCGCCGCGTGATCGGCGCCGATTTTTTCAGCAATTTCATCCAGAGACCCCATTTTAAGAGTGCTTGTGATGGTTTCGATAATATTCGGAGAAAGTCCGAGCTTCGCCAGCTCTTGCTCCACTTCCTCACGAGGAAGCTTCTCCATCTTGTCCACGATAATACAGACAGGGGCAAACAGCTCGGGAGACACGCCAACCTGTGTGACGAAGGTCTGTAGCACCTTGCGGGAGTTCACCTTGATGCCGACATCCTTGCTCGTGAGCCCCAGCTGCTCCATCGTAAAGCAGATGGCACACACCAACTCCACCTCCGCTGCGATGCTTTTCACTCCAACAATATCCATGTTGAACTGGTAGTGCTCGCGACGGCGACCTCGCGTGATGGTCTCATAGCGCCAACATTGTGGGATAGAGTACCACTTCGCGGGCAACAGGAGGGAGCGCCCCTTGGCGAGGAGCATGCGGGTGAGGGTAGGGGTCATTTCCGGCCGTAACGTCACGCGATGGCCGCCTTTCGTAACGAAGTTGAACATCTGCTCCGTGATTTCCTCGCCTGCCTTACGGATGTACAACTCCTCGGACTCCAGAACAGGTGCGTCGTACTCCTCAAAGCCAAACGTCTGGCCCGTTGTGTGAAATGCGTTAAAGAGATACTTGCGCATGCGCATTTCTTCTGGTGGGAAGTCGCGGCAACCTTGTACAGGCTCTGTGTCGATCTTGCTCTCCTGACCCTTTTTCTTTGACTTTTTGGAAATAACGCCCCCTTCTACACAGAGAAGCACTTCCTTTTCGGCCAATTGCGCTTTAAGTTGCGCAATCTCTTCCATGATGGACTTTATATTTGATTCAGCATTCGCAGACATTCTTGCTGGAATTCGCTTCGTAAAAAAGTGACGAAAGGCTTGCGTTTTGATTGTGTTTCTTCTGTGTAGAAAAGCTAATATACGTATATATGCATGTGGGTGAAAAACATGAAATACAGTGTTAAATGCATGCATATCGCATTTATATTGCGTTATTTACTGTTTGACTACATATTGATTCGAAAAGGGATATGAGGAACGGCAGGCATAGGTACAACATAAAATGCTACCAATCTACGCACTCTCGTATAAACTCCATTTGTCCAAGGCGATATGCGTCATAATCGATTCGACCAAGGGACATCGCAGGGCTTCCTTCGTAGACCGTGTACGGTGCTAGAACTGCATCCGGTGGGATCCAGCTGCGCGGCCTAATCCACACCCCATCGGGTATTCGGACACGACTTCCGATCACGCACTGAGCATCGATACGTACAAAGTTGCCGACCTCTGCCGCTTCACAAACGGTTTTTTCCCCAATAATGGTAAAATATCCAATGTCAACCGATGCGACTGATTGCGCTACCAGTTGGTTGACCAGAGGACGTAGCGGTGGCCGAACAATCGCTCCACGTTGCACCACTACATAGGACTGGAGTTTAAGCCGCGCAGCATCGCCATAGACTACACTGAATGGCGCAAAATGATGCGTGACGGAAGACCCTAGATCGCCAAACATGATAGGGCTTCCTTCTTCATCCTTGTTTGTCATAAGCCTGTCCGGCACATACTGAGCCAGCAGGCTCGGTGAACCAGAGGTAAATAATAAAGGAACGGGATCCTCAATATCGCCCATTTTTGGTCTAGCTCACAAGTTTACTTTTGTGTTTCATATATTTGGAGAGAGTATAGATGTGATTAAAAAAAAATAATAGTGATCCCATCCAAGCGTATGCATTTTTCTATTCTTCTGAGAAGAGTCATACATTCACATATAATGTAAATGCGAGCGATATCGTCAAACATACAGTGATGCAAAGGCAATCATCTCACGCCAATTTTAATGGCTACCAGGGATCCTCGCGGCGCTCGTTCTTTGTGATAGCGATTTCGGGTTCCTGCAACACCCAGTGCCCACGATGACGGAGTGGCACCCGCACCGCACCTGGACGGCGCGGGATTGTTTCATCGATCTTTGGGGGATTCGGTAATTCGCTGGGTAAAGTCGTCTCCGCCCGTTCATATAAAGAGGTCAATACCCTTGACAAGTTCTGGCTTCCCGACATCGATTTGCTTGGCGTCACTCCTTTAAATATGCTTTGCGCTCCTCGCGCGGTCTTTCGCATGGCCTCGCGACCTAAAAGCTGATCCAGTTGCCGGGTAAGTGGATCATCGTGAAGTCCGAAATACTTCAGAGAACGGTATGTCTGCTTAGAATACTGCTGTGCCACTTCTAGAGAGGCAGACATGGTAAAAAATGGCCGAAGTGTTTCCACTTCCTTTAAAAATTCATCTTCAATGGCCTGGCATGCCTCTGTGTTTTTATCTGAAGCTGCATTTCGGTGTGCCAAGTACAACTTATAAAGCTGAAGAGCCCCTTCTACTAGTGGGGTTGAGTTGTGTAATGATCTCGAGCACTTTATGATAGAGCGGAGCATTCCAACTTTTCACTCAGAAAGACGATAATAGGGAAAGAAAATGGCAAGAAGAGGACGATAATAATTAAGCATGATATAATAGATGCGAATCTATCATAAGACGAAGCATCGAAAAGGCTCAAGTATTTTACACAGACACTCATTGGTTCCTTCTACCGCAATCCCTTGTACATGGTCGGTAGCAAGGAGAACTAATATACCACTTTGAAATAACAAATCCCTAACTAACTCTCGTAGTTCCTAGTCACCAGTATAACCTAAACGCTTGCTTTTGACCAAACGTGGGACCTTCTTCCATCTCTCCTGTCGTGTAATATTCTTGAACGCAGTGGTGCGATCGTATACGCGATCCTCATGCACATAATCCTCTGGAAGAAGTCCCTCTATCTTCCACTTCTCGATCTTATCTTTCACAATATCATCAATCTTGGCGTTAGGGCTATGCATGTTCGCAGAAAGAGTCGATGGGGTATAGTCAAAGTATAGCTGTCGGGGTGAAAACTGTCTTGGTAAGCGGATGCTAGCATGCCAGCACACATGGTAATACATCGCATCGTTTTCCACTAGAGGAACTCGAAGTTTGGTGGCCCCATGCCCACGCAAATCAGAGTATGTTATGCGCAGAAACTTCACCTTGCGCTCCCCAAAATGGAAAAGGTACCTTTTGATGAAGTTGTAAATAGATGCATTCTTCACAGCGTTTAGCGCAATAACGATCGATCGAGCTGCTATTCGATCTAAATCTGCCTGCACATCCAGCATCTCCTCCAATATCAATTGTACACCCTCTTCATCACCTTGTCTTCCTACGCTTTTGAGCAGATAGCTCCATTGGGGTGTATCAAAGAATGGGGTATAGTTCCACCCGTGCTTCAAGCATTTCTCGAATATAGGCTTCCACCCGACGTGATCTGACTTGCTATAACAAAAGAGAATCGCGTTAATTAATGGAAGGGGCGGCTTTTCCCCACTATCCATAAAGCGTGGCTTACAGTATTGCTCCCACAATTCCACTGCCTGACTACCGCTTCGCTGAAAGCCGCAATGCTGGAATATTTTTGCAAGCCATGCATCCTTTGCGTCTTTGTCATCGATAAGTGGGGCTAATTTTGTGAATTCCGACACAACCTCTTCTACAGGGGTTTTTGGAACGCACCTGCCGTGAGGCAATTTTTTTAGCTGCGGTTCTAAGGCGACAAGGAAGGCGGGATCCATGTCTGTCGGAACCCACACGCCACGATATTTATTAACAGAACTATGCATGCTTTGGAAAGGTGCGGGAAGGGTCCGATTGACGCTATGTGGACGGTCCATACCCTGCGGGAGGTTGTAATGCCAGTGGTATTGGCTGTAGGCTACCATAGGTGAAGTATCTGGGTTAATGGGTGTGTAGCCCAAAAGCCGTTTGAAAGTCCTACGAAGCATTTTAAAATCAAACTTAAGACGGTATAAATCCCATCTAGGTCCATTCCACACCCCCAGAAGTGCAGTGGTAAAAGTGAAATTTCTATACCAAGATATGAATCCAAACATTACGATGATATATATACATTTATCACTTAATGAAATACAGCGCAATAAAAATTATGTGGATCATGATGCAACTCTAGCTTCCAAAAAAACAAGCTGATTGCGAACTATTGAGACAACTAAATAATTTGTGGACGAAGTTTTGCTATTTAGTAGATATTTTAAGTTATTATTATTATTATTTTCTTCCCTTTTTGAATATACGCGCCAAATTACATTATTTTCATTTGTACAGAATTCTATTGATATCAGGGATGGATATTCTACGAAAAACAAGTGTATAAAGTTCGTAAGAGACGAAACCGCTTTTGATACATCTTGTGACTTGCTCGATATAATCATTATTCTACCTTATCCACGCAATTTAATGTTTAAAATTAAAATTTGTATGCCTACATATAGCCAATTCCACCCATCCCCTGCCTCATGATTTATAAACAATACGTTGCTACTATATTAACTATTTATCTGGAGGGCCCTAGACGATGAAGTACATGTTTGTATACATAATGCCGACGATTCAACCAGAACAGCACTTATTATGAATATTGATTAAAGAATGTACTCGTTCTCCTCAAATATCTTTGACATAAACTTCTGTTCAACAAACCTCCATATTTATTTTCGTCTCAAATGTTACCTTCTGTCTCAAGACACCACTTATATTTCATTTTGATTCCTTTTATTATCCTTAAATGTCGCCACAACCATCCTCACTCAGTTTACGCGTGTTCTTCGCCTGCTCGAGAAAGATAGCTTAGTAATAGGAAAACCCTTCACAATGATGATGAGAACAGGTCCAGCATAGTACCCTTGAAGAAATTCGAAAACTTTAAGTGGTCATCCGTTTTCCACCGAAAGTCGTTTAGTGCTACTGCTAGCGGCTGGAGAAAACATAGATTCCGTGGAGTTGACTTTTCGGGGGACACTTATCTCCGGTAATGAAGGAGGGGAGGGCACGATATCCAGGCCGGATAAGCAATGGACAGAACGATGTCGTGAAGCTCCGCTCGACACAGTCGTTCTCAAAGACCATGTTCACCACCACAATGGTCCTGACATTCGTCCCTGTGAATGTGAGTTGTCTGCCATTCTTCCTTACCGATCCGTTACCGTGGACCGTGACAGTCATTTCCGAAAGTGGTGGACAACACATCGAGCGCGGCCCACAGATGATCTTCATGACAAGATCCGTCGTTGTATTGGCGTCCGCATCCGTTTTGAGCAAGTACCCGCACCGCCCATTATCAAAGAAGCGGCCTATAGACCACGCAACAGAACGCTCGCTGTTGTCCACGTCAATGAACTGGATACCTGCGTTCGAGCACACGCCCTCGTAACTCATTGTATCATTTGAGGTTGAGTTGAAGCTCACAAAGGCAAGATGATCCCAGTATGTGTCGCAATTTTTATCGCATAGAGATGGAATCTTATCCGTGTTAATCACCTCGACGTCGCAGGGTTTATAATCTTTCCCCGATGCGAATCTAAAAAACGTCACAGCTGAGAGAGCTGAGGACGCGGATGTATCGTCCGGATCGACAATCCCGCCGACCACTATTTTTATCTCATCAAGGTTCTCACGCTTAATTGTAAAATCCTCACCGACTTTTAGGTTCAATAGACATTCTCGCAGATTCTTTTTATTTTTGATGGGCATATTGTTGATATGAGTGAGCCAGTCATCCTTTAGAAGCCCACTTTTCGCCGCTGGGGTCCCTTCCACAACATGTGCCACGCGCACACCAAGCCCATCTTTGTGCATATCCGCCACCATGAAACCGATGAATGGCTTGAGTGCGGACTGGGTAGCCATAACGAGGAACTTCTTGCGCAGAGCACTCGGGTTGAACTTCGGGTCAGTAATGATGGCTCCCTCGAAGATAGGGCCCTTGGCAAGCATCGCACCAAGCGTTTCGTTCAGAAGCATAGCCACCTCGTCCTGTAATTCTATGGTAAAGGCGGAACTCGGCAAGAAGCATAGAATGATGGGATATGTGTTCGTGGTGAATGCATTCTTTTTGATATAATCTAACATAGTTTGCAAAGGACAAGACCCGGAGCAAATCGACCCGTCATCGCCTTTCCTGATGTTTAACACAAGTGCCCTGGCTGTACCATTTATGAACCATTTCAGATCGTTCTCAGTTTCGATACGAGCACAACTTATCATATAATGTGTGAAACATTGGGTCATGTCTTGCCAGATATCCGATGTCCGTGCAGGGTCTATGGCGTTATTAGTCAATACACTTCCGTTATAACTAGTAAAGTTATACTTATGAATGCCACCACCAAAGCGAAACTTGAACTTTTCCATTAATTGGTGATCAGTGGTTTCAACACATTGTACCTCACGAAGGAAGTTTCCTAGTTGCTTAATGGATACGAGATCCTTCCCCCTTGAAATCTTGTAATATACTTCTACGGCAGCCTGATTAAGAAGTATCCAATGGAACTGAAACCTGAGTATATCCTCAAAGGTAACAGGTTTAGTTGTCGTATAACGAATGTACAGGGTGTCTAGAACAGCTTGACCAGCTTCCGGAGGTATTATTTTTTCGAATGATGGATTGTTGACATACCAGGCTAATAGAATTCTAGAAAAGCTATCATCCATTGTGCGCTCCTCCACACTTTCTAAGGATCCATACAATAAATTTGACCTTAGACCACGAGTCAGTTTACTGGCCATATCTATAATAACGTCAAATTTCAGGCGAAACTTTGTCCGGGTAACTTCCACGCATGAATTCATGAAAGTCAATGCGATAACTTTTTTTACCGCCTGAGATTCAGGCAGGTTACAAAATAAATCTTCTGCCCCTTCCAATACGGAGAGCAAAAACTGCTCGAAGGAGTTCATTGAGCCATGTTGATTCGTCGGAGAAGATTTATATTGCATCGGCATATCTTCATTCTTTAGGGAGGCTGCTATCTTGTTTGGGGCCTTCTTCAGCGTTGCATTCTTTTCGCCTGATTCGGACGCCCTCCCATCTGTTAATCGGGCTTTCTGCCTCCTGGAAACCGATTTGGAATTTAAACACCCCATTTCATTTGAACTTCTTCTTCCATGAATCCAATATGTTGCGACGAAAGATGTGGTAGAAAAGTTAGAAACAATGGGTAAAAAGGAGTTTGAAAACGGAGAATGAGAGTAACAAAATCGGATCTAGAACTCTTTCAAATAAGGGGGTATATTATATATGTGTCAATACATAAATAACAAAAAAATACTGGAAGATTTATCTGCCTTAGCCAGCCTTACCCGGCGGCTGCTTATTCATGTGCACCTTCTCGCCAGGTTTCAGGGTCTTAGCCAGGAAGCGCTTAGTGTACTTTAAGCGCTTAAGTGCACGGCCGCGAGGGGCCTTCTTCTTGTCCTGCTTGGCGACCTTGGGGGTCTGGTTCTTGACCTTACCGGCGCGAGCGAGTGAGCCGTGGACCTTGCCCATTGTAAAGATCTTCCCTTTTATGGAAAAAATAAAAGGACAAAAAAAGTTCAAGGAAACACCATTACATATTTCAAGGTATCCAAAGGCAGGTGCATTTCATTATTTAATTCTTCATTCACACATTTTTTTTACTAAATAAGATGCATAAATTAAACCTGTTCTGTTTCTCG
>HF955065.1:561388-584794 GCA_000582765.1 Phytomonas sp. EM1 | reverse complement strand
TTTATGGAAAAAATAAAAGGACAAAAAAAGTTCAAGGAAACACCATTACATATTTCAAGGTATCCAAAGGCAGGTGCATTTCATTATTTAATTCTTCATTCACACATTTTTTTTACTAAATAAGATGCATAAATTAAACCTGTTCTGTTTCTCGGGTGATTTATCTGCCTTAGCCAGCCTTACCCGGCGGCTGCTTATTCATGTGCACCTTCTCGCCAGGCTTCAGGGTCTTAGCCAGGAAGCGCTTAGTGTACTTTAAGCGCTTAAGTGCACGGCCGCGAGGGGCCTTCTTCTTGTCCTGCTTGGCGACCTTGGGGGTCTGGTTCTTGACCTTACCGGCGCGAGCGAGTGAGCCGTGGACCTTGCCCATCTTGAAATATAAACACGAGGAACTAGTGTAAAAGGAGGAGGAAACCAACAGTTGAATAAAATTATATTTAATATAATCCACACTGAGAGGCAGTCTGCATGGAGCAGAATCAAAATAACTGCAGTTGCAAAGCGGTGTGGTTAATTTTCATGTCAAAAAACGCGAACCGACAGCCGATGAAGATTACATTAGCGAAAGGTAGAGAGTACAAATAAACGACTTTGAATTTAGGGCCCGCAGATATAATCCATAAAATATTACAATATTTACATGTACATCTATTATGAATCTAATAGTGCAGGATAGATGTAGTACTAAAAGGAGTGATCCATCCGAGTAGCCCAGGAGGAAATAAAAGCAGGGGGCCCGTTTACTTGCCCCTGAAAAGGCTCATCAATTATTTTCCGTTCAGCGCAAGAGAAAACATTATTTCTTTGCTGTAATGTGTCACGGATGGGACGGGCTTCCGAAAAATTCCTATACATTGGATTGGCTTGGTACGAAGTATGTGTTATGGGTCGTGTTTTTTCGTCAAAATAATGAAAGAAAGAACGCTTAAAGGGTGTAAGAAGAGGAGGGAAAACAAACGCTGACGCGTTATCGTGCTTCAGCTTATTGTATGAATGCTGCAAAAGATCACACACCGTTGGCTGAGGATGGAGCTGGCACGCTTTTGTTGAGAGTGTATAGGTGCTTTTCTCTTTCTGATCAGTGCAGTCTGCATGACTTTTTCCACCAAAGCATTGATTGCGTGTAGGTTTCTTATGTGCAAGAAGAGTTTGGTGACCTGCTTTTTGCTCAATATCTTGGCCCCTGGCATCAGACTCCACCGACTTGCTTGTATTCAAATTCAGATTTTTATTGCTTTGACTATTGACCTGTTTTTTACTCTTCAACATGCTAGAGGTGCGCTTATTTTTCCGAATGCGAGGTGTGAGATCACACCTTAACATTTCCTCTGCTTGCATTTCTTCCGCTTGCTCCAACTGCCGAAAATAATGATTATAATAAGCACCTTTACACCATGTTTGATGTTCAGCTGGCGGATTAAGAGATTCCAATAATTTATCCCTAAAGTTTAAAGAGGGCATAGCTTCCTCTACCTATATTATCGAGGTACAGATTATTTAGAGTTGATACAGAAATCAAAAGTGGCAGCAATGAAAGGGTAAATAAATACATAGATCTATGTCCACAGAGTCAGGCCAGTACAGTAAATGACTTATTCAGTTGCATAACAATAATAATAATAATAATAATGGTAAAATTAGTAACGCCTTGCATTATTGCGTATACATAAGTTCTTCACTTGTGGCCTTTCCAGTACGCTTCTGTTGTTGATCAAACATCATGCGGGCTACTGTGGCTCGTGCTCCGTCATCTAATTCTGCAAGATGGATTTCTGGAGGTTTAAGTGTTTTCATATCGATCTGAACTTCCCCCTCGACTACCAGAGGCCACCACTCTTCGTAATGTAAATTGGTTTTTACTAATACCACTACTAGCTCACTGTCTCTGATAAGCCATGTGCTTTCGGTAGCTTTAATCGGCTTGAAAAGCTTTCCAGATAAAATTGTTACACCCTTTACAGCAATATGCAAATCATGAGGATTGATGATCACTTTAAGTTGCTTTGAAGCAGTGTTTTCATCTAAAGGAACAAAGACTTCTACCTCTTTATCGGTTTGGCCGAAGCGGTACTTTTCATAATTTCCTCCACACTGATCATTGCATGGAATCAAGCATTCTATTCCCTCTTGATCTGCAACTGACATTCTTTAAGTCACAATATTTTTTTTAGCCTATTGCAGAGGTCTGAAGAGCAAATACATTGAAGCATCATAATAGCATGTCATTAACGCATAAGAAAACGATACAATGTTAGTAAACATGTAAACCAAAACGCGCTTAGTTTATTACACAATCGTACAGGTAGCAGTTCCAAACGCACCCCACTGAATTGTATAATCTCCCACCTTAGCAGGCGTTCGCGGACTCACGCCGCTACACAAAATAAAATGTCCTTCCTGGAGAGGACATCCTATTTTAGAAGCATATGTGTGTGCTAGATTTATCAACTGAAGCGGATCATCAGAACTTAGATTTAGACATCCAACCTGAATTGGATCATCGTCATGCAAAAGAACAAAATGATAGCCTGGTAAGGTTTTGGTAGAGCTTGAGGTAAGCTTGTTTTCTGTTCCAACCGAAAAACCAACAGAGCTGCACAAATCACATGCAAAGCCGCTAATTGAAGGAGGATAGAAGGGAAAACGAGTTCCAACTACTTCAATTGCAGGAAAGTAAGAGACACATTTTCCTAATGCTGATGGATTAGATATATCGCCAATCTTGAAACAAATTGCAGGTTCAACGTACTGCAGGCGACATTGGTTTTTTGAAAAGGTTTTGTCCTGGAAAAAATTCGAGAACACAGGTACACAAATGGGCTTCGTTCCGTGAAGCGAGCGCACAGTTTCATTCGATAAAGGTGTGACCTTGATGCCTTTAAACCTATAGTTGTTATCTTTCATTACTGAGCACAATTTGGTATGGAACTCTATGACATCCTCGTCTCTCGCAGGGAGTTTAGGAAAAACATCCTGTAAAATTGGAAGATCTTTGTCAACTCGTTTCAAGTAATCTAAATAGTACTCAACATTTGTTTTCTGTATTGACAGAATCAAAGCTGATCTGCGCATGTTTCCTTTGGCTTGAAAACACATTGTGCCATAAAGAAAGCGGGAGGGAAGTTCACTTAAACGTGCATAAACATTTCTATCACCTGTAAGAAGGATGCATTGGGTGAAATGGTGAAAATACCAAAAAAAAATTAGCAAGAAAAGAGTTGAGACAAGAATTGCAATTAATTATCAGAAAATTTATTGACAAATTTTCTAAAAATTTCTTGAAATTCACTATCATTTTGAGGATTGAATTCAACACTGTTGATTAAAGCTGAGCTACTCGCAGTATTCTGAAAATTATACTGGTGTGATAATTCATCCTCTTCGTGACTTTGCAAACGTGTCTGAAACACAAAGGGAGCTACTCTAGGGGAGGTAGATTGACTACTTGATGTATTTCCAGACATTTCAGGTGAGTATTCCTTATTATCCACATGATATGCCGATTGAGGTGATTCTGGCTGTGTTAAGGGAGGGATGATTCGCTCCTCATTGTCATGTTCACGAGAAGATTTCGGGCTTATTTTTTTCTTTCTCTTTTCTGGGTCAGACAGGTCAAGCGCTGTTTTGTCTTCCCTTTCACTTTTTTTAAATATCCACCTAAAAAAGCCTTGTTTCGATTTTTTACGATTCTCCAACTCAGCATTTTTTAGATGCGAAATTATTTCATCATGCTTTTCATCCTCATTACATTTTTCGATGATCCTTTCAACTTCCAAACTTCCAAGACTAGAGATATATTGTTTAAGTTCAAATAGTTCGTCAACAAGTTTATCTTCACTCATCCCCTCAGTCCCCTTCAGAAAATGTCTGACAATGCCTACTTCAACTTGTGTTATCTCAGCGTAGGCATATGGATCAGCAGTCATATTTGATACTATGGGTTTAAACTACCTAAAAGCAATAAATGGTGTACTCTATGCGATACCTGAATTTTCCGTATATAAAAATATATTTTTAAATGAAAATATTGGGATAAAAAATGACCACCTAAACATATTTCCTAGATTAGTCATGAAATATTTTAGATTCTATAAAATTTAAGTACTGTGAACCCTTGCACCTTTCACGACAACTTATTAAAACTGAGGTAAGTATTTCAAAACGATAGACTTCTTCCGACACTTGTTTTTGGAGTGTCAATCGCACTTTCAGCGGAGGATGCAGAACGGAACGTTTTGGAGATGGTGGAAAAGGAAACTTTTCCATGAGATGCAAAGTTAGTTCCCTCCTTGTTCCACATCAATTCGTTAATGTTGCGTCCAAAGTCTGTGGATAGTGCTCTGTCTAATAAGCCTCTACAAAATGAATCTAGTTTAATGCTGAGGGCCGTGTGATAGTGTTCAATGGCAACCTTGAGGTTGCCTAATAGGTGATACGTAAATCCAAGTGCGCAATGTGCGTGTCCGGCACTTGGCCGACACTTTACGTAATGACTATAATATTTTATCGCCTCTTTATAATCCCCAAGCTTTCGAAGAATGGTAGCCAAATTAAAAAGAATGCAATCCTGTCTTTCAGATGGATTTTCTCGATTTGGAAGATTGTTGTAAGCTTGGTAAAAATATTTCAATGCCTCTTGAAGATTACCATTACGTACGAATACAACCCCCATTTCATTAAGCACTAGCGGATTATTCGGAGATTTCTTTAGAGACTCTTCGAAAAAACACACAGCAATCGGCCACTGGTGAATTCGACTGTACTGCATTCCAGCAAAAGTCAAACATTCTGTTAAGCCTGGGAAAAAATTCATCGCCCTTCTATACACACCCAGAGCCTGCTCACCTTCCTCTAATTTTGAATAGCAGTGCCCATATGCCACCCAAGCCTCAGCGAAATAGCAATCAAGCTCCGTGGCACGACAAAAATAACGACCAGCTCTTTCGTAGTTAGAGAGTGAATAATAGTAGCATCCGATCGCATAAACTGCTAATTCAGATCTTGATTTGCTCTTCGTAAGAAAATGTGCTTCCTCAAATAGTTTTGGTGTTGCATTCATATCCACAAGAATGGACAAGTAAAGGCAAACAGCATCGCGATCATAGGGATCGCGCTCTAAAAAATTGGTGACTAATAACAAAGCTTTATGCAGATTATTTTTTCCGTATTCTCGGCGAACCTTTTGCAAAAGGACTAGCTGAACAGGAACATCTTGAGACCAATCAGTATCCAAATCAGCAAAGTTTAACTTTGCCTTATAGCATTTTTTAATGATTTCTGCTTCAGGAGGAAGGTGAAGCGTATCAATAAAATCGGAAATTTCTTCGGGTGTCTGTAGCTTCCTTTTGATCATAGCCGTCAAGGCCTCTACACAAAATGGATCTTTCTCAAGTGCTATTTTGTAAAAGTGTACAGCTTCCGCTGTGTCCCCACAAAGTTCCGAGCACTTTGCAATGTAGCATACAGCGCATACACCTTCTTTATCTGATTGAATCAGTGCATTTGCAAACTTCACACACTGCTTTAATTCACCGAGTTCAAATGCAGCCTTCATTCCTAGGGCTACGAGCTCCATGTTTCTATCGTCATCACGCAGTGCGAAGTTCACAGCATGCACAACATTTTCAAATTCACGTGCTTCAAAAAGAGCTTTCGTCCTTAGAAGATGGCTTTCCTTATCGTTTTGACTTATTTCGCATAAAATTTCAGCTAGAGGCAATGCGCTTAAAGGCTGCCTATCGTCGACGAACCGTTGGATATTTTTTTTCAGTGTAGTTACCAAATCCATTTTACCTTTTTTATTGGTAAGAATTAGGAAAGAGAAAATTCACGGTGACGCAGACATAAAAGTGGAGTTCCATTGCGTAGCAGCTTTTTACAAGTATCTGTAAAATCTTGTTCATACATAAATAATTTCTATCGAACTCAATGATCAAAGGGTTTCTTAATTCGCCAGGGGTGGGTAGCGAAGATTTAAAAAAATCAACTTACTGCACAGAGGGTCGATAATTATTAGACAGTGACAGGCGCGCCTAAATTAAACAAAGTCCTTCCGAGGGGGTGAAAGACCAGCCCAAAACTAATGAATGCGCTTCCGAAAGGGGGATTTTGCACATTGCCCTCATTCCCCATTCCCCCCCCCCGAGAAAAGAATCATGCCCTGTTCTCTGCTTGCGCCGTGAGCCCCCCCCCCCCTTCACCATGTGGCTTCCGCTTGGATAGTTTGTTCGTCTGTTCTCCCTGGTACTGGCCTGGCTCGGGGTGCATTTTAAGATATCTCGTCTTGTCCGATTTCATGCCCCCCCCCCCCCCCCCTGTAACGAAAGGGTATGGGTTAAGCTGGGGTGTCGGGTATTTTGTTTGGTGATAATATTGGCATCTGGGCTTTACGTGTCGCGGCAGGGTGGGTGCCGCATTCCTCCATGTTAGTCAATATCTCCTATTTCTTTCGTTTATTCTTTATAAGTATGCCAACGAGGTAGTCGTCATGCTTTTTTTGAAAAGACCGACATTTTTTGGATCCTTCAAGAGGCAAATAATGGTTGGACCTTCGAAAGGGATTCCAGCAATAAGCAGTGTGCCACGTTTTGGGAAGCGCGTGGCATCGAGTCCGCGTGAGCCTCGAGGAAAACTTGAACTAGATCCAGGTTCAGAGTTACGTGCTGAAGCAATCTGCAAAGACAGCTATGGGTTTCTAAAAAAGCCGCTATTTATGGAGTCATGGACGGAGTTTCAAAAGGAGCTAAATCGGATAGAGCTGCAATGGTATCTTGCACCTGGATCAAATGGCATTATAACTCTTAAATTATTTGATCACCGGGAACAGGGTGACGGGTTGCTATGCGAATTGAAGGGAGAGGGATCTAAATGTAAACCGATAGCCGATTTTTTTGAATGCTGTGGATCTTTACTGACAGGGGTATCTGATACGCATACAGTTCCTTTTATTAATGACTCGAGTGAATTCCTTTTAGTTGCGAATAGTGAAAGATTTATCGATTCTTCTCACACGACACAATCGGAGGATTTAGCAAAACGGCATGATCTTACATACACCATTGGATTAGGTACTATGGTGAACCTTTCTGTTATCGATCAAAAAACTAACATTCGGACTCCCTTATTCCACAGAATTTCATTGCTAGCATTTAATTATGCACTTTTAAGCTCGATTCCGATTTTTCTCAAAAGAAACGATATTGGGGTTCGAAACTTGGATTTTGTTTCTAAGGAACAAATGCAGCAATTTAGATTTGCATGGTGCTTTATAAGAAGTAGATCTTCTATGACTCCGGTTGATGTAACAGAGCTGGATTGTTTGTTACCTAACTAAATATATATACATAAATATATATATATAAATATATATATATAAATATATATATATATATATATATTAAGAATAATTGTGATTAATGTCCGTCTGTCTTTTTTTTATTAGTGCAATGTTTCTATGCTTTAGCTTATGACGAGCATTTTACTTTTTTCTCTACGCATTAAAATAATATTTTAAAGGGTTCATATTCATTTTTTTTTGAATTTGACATATTATCAACGCAGTATGCGTGCCTTTTCGTTACCTGTGGCGTCATATGTAACCCGTATGGGCCTAGTGACAATTTCGTCGTGCCGTGTTTGGTCCTCGACTGATGCGAATCAGGAAAATATTGAAAAAGAAAAGCAAGACAAAGTTGATGGTCAAGAGGAGAAGGTGTCAAACGAGACATTAAAAAATCTCGAAAAAGAACTAAGGGACGCAAAAGAAACTGTCGAAGCTCTCAAAAAAGAGCTGCAATACCGTGCTGCAGATGCGGCAAACGCTCGCCGTATCAGTCGTGAGGACGTTGACAAGGCTAAGCTTTATAGCATCACTAGTTTTGCCAAAGACATGCTCGAGGTGGCTGATATTCTTGGAAAAGGTATCGAAAGTTTTGATGCTTTAGCCGATGAGGTGCTGAAAGATAATAAATCGTTGCATTCGATTTACACCGGGGTTAAATTGTCTGAGAAGGTGTTGCATAGAAACATGGCCAAACATGGTATCGAAAAGATGAAATTAACCGTGGGTACGGTATTTGATCCAAATTATCATGATGCATTGGTTCGTATTGCAGCAACTGAAAAGGCACCACCTGGAACAGTAGCGAATATTCTAAAAGATGGATATAGCATTAGAAATCGTGTTCTACGAGCTGCCCAGGTCGGTGTCTCTTATTCACCCGATGAAGAATAATTTTTTTTTTGGCAAGATGATATTATTTGGTTACGAAATCGGTTATTTAATAACTGAATGATTTTGGATTAAATTTACAAATTTAAGCGGCATCTCATATTTAGACAAAGTAGTAATTCTTCTGAAATACTGTTGTTTTTGTCATGCATAATAAACCACGTACTTATTTTATATTCTTTCGAGTAAATTTAATATTTGTGTGGGACCCATGTCGATTTAGCACGAAAGGTTTGGTTCAGTAGCTGATACTCTTTCTTCTACTTTCACTTTCCTCATAAGTATCAAAGGTTTTCAAAAAGAAAAAAGAAAACAACATCAACGTCGTATTATCATTGTCACCACTTTAAAATTCTAAGAGAATTTTATTATTTTAACCATGCGTCGTGTCTTTTGTGCTGCTTTACCACAGACTGTGGTGGGCCGATTTGTATCTGCTCGCTGGCAATCATCCGATTCCGCAGATAACAAAAGTGATGAAAATCCGAAATTGCCTGAAAAGGAAGAGTTGCCTTCGGATTCGAATATGCTAACAAACTATAAAAGACTGAAAACCGAGCTTGTGGAGGTTAAGAAACGTATTGATGAATACAAAAAGGATATCCTGTATTGTGTTGCTGATCTTGACAACTTTCGAAAGGAGTCTGCGAGAAGCATTCAGTCTGCTAAACAATCTGCTGTGTCTGAATTCGCAAAAGATATGCTGGAGACGGCAGACGATTTGGAAAAGGTTAATTCCCTATGCGAAAGTTATCGAAAGGAAAATAATGAAATCTCGCGATCTGTCCAATCCATACTAAACGGTCTAGATCTTTCAAACAAGGTGTTGCTTCAACTTTTTGAGCGACATGGTATTGAGCGATTAGAAACTAAAATTGGAGAAAAATTTGATCCTCGTTATCATAATCAGTTATTTACCAGCCCTTCATCAGATGAATTTCCGTCGAACTGCATCACAAAAGTAATCAAAAACGGGTATAAGATGGGGGATACTGTTATCAGGGCTGCGGAAGTTGGTGTGTCGGAGGCTCCTCAGAAGTAAGAGGTAGCTAAAGTTCTAACATACGTTTTTAAAACTTAATTTCATTTTACACATTTTCCAAAAACTAGCGATTGTTTCATTTTTAATGACTTATAGGCTAACTTTTCTGTTTCTTCGCTATGAATCGGGGAAAAATTTGCATATTAGGGCGTAGGTACGTATACTATCCATATATTTTTATCTACATTCAGTGCGTATTTTATTGAGCTAGTTATTGTTAGCTTAGGGAACAATGCTGCGGCGTTTTTCTAACATAATTGCGAGTAAGCAATGTACAAAACTTTTAGTGTTTCCTGAGGTCGAGCAGAAGCGACTGTTGAAGATTGCCAAGTCAGCATTTGGATATTATCTTGGTCGTCGTGGTCGTAGAAAGTATCCCTTTCATAGGAGGTCACATATTAAGAATACTCACTCGATGAACATGAAGGCTCCTTACTTTTGGTCATATATGACGGCAAAGAGTCAGTCATTTTTCTTACCTGAAGATAATTACATCACAGGGGATTGGACAGGGAAATTTTTTGTATCGAAAAGACAGGTGTACACACTTCAACATGCAAGCAGTGATGCTAAGGTTAGAGTCAAGTCCTTCCCATCAGTTTTTGAGTTTAATAAACCTTCTCGATGGAACATTGGGAAAGAAATGAATACATTGACGAAGCCTCGAATGGATCTGATCGATGATCAGATGTTGACAAAGAAGCAACGCCTTGATTACATCAAGGCTGGATTACTTCCTAAATGAAATCGAATTGCTATTTGTGTCAAGTTTTTACTTCCATTATTGGTTATTATCATTATTGTTAGTGATGGTTGTCTTCGTGACACAGCAACAAAAATAAACTCAATGCCTTTTGCTGGTATTCAATATGCTTCAATAATGTTAGTTCACCATTTAATAAATCCGAAACACTTTTTGTTCTATCATCTTTCTACACAGATGAAACATGAGACGCTTGAATGTAAGTTTTCTAAAATATTTGAATTTAACTTTTGTTCTTGCTTATCGATGCAAAGCTGGCAATGAAGACAACACCTTAGATATGTTCCTTTCAGAGTTGGAATCATGCAATATTTATGATTCTCCAAAAACATCAGAAACTGAAAGCAAGAAGTCGACTGATGCTGATTTGGATGTTCCTGGTAAACTTTTATCCCAAATAAAATCCGAAGAAGCAAGAAAGCGCAAACTTGAGCAGGCTATAGAAGATGTCGAAGAAGAAATAGAGGTTTTGAAGCATGAGAAGGACCTCATCACAAAGCGCAATAAATTAGAGCAGTATTTGCCTACTTTTCCAGCTAAATCGTTCCTGACATCAGCTGAGTTAACGGTTGAGGGTTCTCCACAGAACTTCATTCCATCAAGTGTTGAGAAGCTTAGTGAGTTACCTTGCCTTCGTAGTTGCGGTTCTGCTGCAGTTGTGAGCTTAGTCGGCCAGGTTTGCAAGAAGCAATCTCTTTCTCGCATAGAAAATAAGGAAAATACATCTCTGAAAGATAGTTTGATCTTTTTGGACTTTCATATCAACTATGAGATTGACTTCTTTGGGAAAATAGTCCCTAGCACTGCTCTGGTGCGTGCCTTTGGTGTAACCTTCTGCACATTCGCAGCGGAACACTTGAATGATGGGGACACGGTTCACGTGTTAGGTCAGTTGGTGCCTAATTCAAACACGGATCCCGTATGTCTTATGGTATGTGTGTTTCCCGTTGGAGGGAATATTTCCGTAATAATACGTCGCCAAGAGTAAATATTTAAGAGACATGGGGCTTGCCTGTTAAATCACTTCTTTGGTTCACAAGGATGTGAAGAAGCTGCGGAATTTTTTTTCTGTTACACAATTCTGATTTTTTTTATGGGGGGTCCTCTTCCTTACTGCTTGCGAGCATGCATTTGGAACCTTTTTTTTTTGTAATATTCAAAGCAACACCATTATCGGTAATCAAATCACAAAAAAATTATCATGTCCAAACACGTTCTTGTTCCTGTCGCGGACGGCAGTGAAGACATTGAACTTTCTTGTTTAACTGATGTTCTTGTTCGCGGTGGGATTAAGGTCACTGTGGCCTCAGTGATGGAAAGTGTGAATGTCACTCTTGCCCGTGGTCTGAAGCTTGTAGCCGATGCGCTCCTCAAGGATTTATCTGCAAGCGATTTTGACGCCGTATTGCTCCCTGGTGGGTTTGACGGCTCTGTGAACTTTGGAAAAAGTGAAACTCTCGGCAAAATTCTGCACGAAATGCGCAGGAGCGACAAACTGTATGGTGGTATCTGCGCAGCACCCGTTCTATCGCTCGTACCACTTGGAGCGCTCGAAGGCGTGAAGACAGCAACGTGCTATCCAGGTATGGAGTCGAAGTTTCCCGCCCACATCAACCCATCATCGGACTGCGTTGTGAAGTGTGGGAATTGTCTCACAAGCCGTGGTCCTGGAACGGCGATGTTTTTTGGCTTGGCGGCTGTGGCGCTACTTCGCTCCTCCGATGTGGCGAATCAGATTGCGAAGGATTTGCTTCTTGATAAATATGCGGAAATTAATACGGTACTCAATCTTAAGTGAGTAATCTTCATTTTTGGGTTTACGAAAGACAAATATGAGGGATGAAAAATATAAATAAATTTTTCAATAGTATTTTTTTTCTTCGCGCACGGTTTATTATTTTTAATACCTACTATTCCCCTCAACCATTTTTCGCCCTTGTATTTGAAAAAATAGGAAAATATGATTCTTTTGTCAATATATAATCCTATGAGGGGAGGAATCTTTACCAATAGGGGACAAAAATGGGACGTGCTTTGTTCAAAGTTATTAAAATAATCGTGCATTTTTCTCTGAATTACTTTTTATTTTGAGTGAATTACAGCTCAGACAGTGGGGTTTATTGCTTATCACCATTATTATGATTGATATGGCTTGATACGGCCTAGAGCTTATATGATTTTCTCTTGGATTTCTAAGTCTCAATTTTTTTTTAGAAGCTCTGCTAATTACTAGGCTTCATATTGTCGAACGCTGGCTACATGTGTCCTGAAGATTGATGAGCAGGATCGTCTTACGATTACACAGCACATTCCTTGATGTGCTTTGTGCAGTTGATGTGTATCATTAAACATCAAACTCTTTTGATCACTAAGGTGCTCTTTTCCAATTGTTTGTCTACTCATGCATTTTTGATCTTGAATAGGCTTTAAGTGCACAAACATGGGTGTGCGCATTTATCATGTTCCAAATGGCCTAATATTCACTATTAAAAGATTCACCATTTAAAATTTCCGATGCGATCTTGCTTGATCTCATGTTTTTTTCACCGTCGTGTGGATCATTTCCTGAATTTATACATATCATGACATTGCCCGCAAGTCATGTTTCCCACTAATAATCATGTATGCTGCAGGTCTAAATAAACTCAAAGGGTTGTATAGACTACTGAAGAGGATGTCCATGAACAAGAGGAATGTTTCTCAATATTCCCAGACGGGGCTATACCCTTGATCCACGTGCCGTAGCCATCACTTTTCTGACGAAACCGTGAGGAAGAAACTTAAGCCGCTTGCCCTCCGTTTCCATCCCGGAGATGGAGATGATTTAAAACTTCTTTTAACACATCAATAATACTTCATTTGATGGGGTGGATTTTGTGTCCCTTTACCTGAATTTGCTTGACCACTTCATAATAACGCAATACATTATCAAGGGCCGGGGTTACAAGTGGAAATGTATTGTGGAGGGATGGAGAGAATTTCTATAAATAGTTTAATTAGCTTTTTCGAAACCATTTCCGTTAGCAAATTTACTCATGGTATGTTTAAGCTTATTATCTATATTACACAAAAATGCATGGAGAAGTGGTAGTGAAGGATATTCAAAAAAGGGTCTGAGGCTAGGTACTATTACATTTTTAATAATGAGATTTTTTAAAATCTGATTTGCTGCTAGATCTAGGTTTTCTATTTTTTAAATACTACGCTAATTCACAGGAGTTTTAACGATGTCGTATGATTAAGCACACTCAAACATTGTTTGACCACAAAAATATTCAGTAGGCAAATGCAGGTGGTGACCTTATTTGTCATCAAAGAATTTGCTTTATTTCTGTAGAGAAGCTTCTGAACTTTTATCTTGCCGAATCGTAATTGATGTGTATAAAATATTTTCAGATTAAGTCTTTATCCATCAACTGTTTTCACTGTTTTATTTGCGTGGCTCACATTGGTAAAGATGCAGGATTTACTCTTTTATTTTCGACATTTTTTTTAATCAGTAAAACAGTATCTATACATTTATCATCATTTATTTTTATATACTCTACCAGAGTTACACCAGAAGATTGAAATAATCGATCCAACGTTTCGCATCATAAGGTTAAAAATCAGGTGTTTCATCTCTCTCTCTATACATGCTAACAGTAAAATCACATATGGATCAGCTATTCCTCAAGATTGTCACGGGATCACCCATAATGGAGTTGAAGGGTGAGTACATAAATACACCACTTTATACGATATTATGTGCTCAGGCACCCGATCCCAAGCACCGTATCGAGCTTCTACGAAGCCGTCTCCAAACTTCAACGGAAACAACTTCAGCGCAGAACATGATTCATATCGTTAACACATGCATCGCAACTGAGTTATCTCCGGACGACGTAGAAGTTCTAATAGAGGAAGTTGCACAGGTAGCTCTTGAGCATCCTTCTTGGTCTGATTTTATCAAATGGGCGTGTGCGTTGATTCATTACTATTGCACTGACGATCTAACGATATCCCTTTTTTTAGAATTCGATGCACCATGCATTGCTGTTCGGGCTCTGAAAGAATTTCCTCAGAACTCCCAGCTTGTGATGTCTGCATGTATCCTACTATCTCACTTTAACATGTATGATATCAACGACAGCATTATTCAGCTGACAAATGTACTTCACATACATGTGGAGGATAAGCAAGTGCTCAAGCCAGCAATTTACACGCTTGCAGAGTTCACTTCTTATCATGCTGAAATTCCACATCGATTTTCACAAACTAATCGAGAATTCGTCGAAGCTGGAGGTGTCCGCGCGCTCGAATCTGTGCTGCATAGTTACCTAGACGATGAAGAGGTAACAACGCGTGCTGCACGTATAGCAGCGAATATAACGAGTTCAGGGATGACTGATGCAATCAACCCTGAATCACAGGTTATGTTGCATCTTTCCGAGTCGTTGATTTGCTTTCAGCACTTGGAGCTGCATTGCTACCATGTACTGCGTGTTTTTAGCAGCATTCCTTCCTCCAAATACATTGATTTGGATAGTATCTTGCCATTATTTCACAAAGCCAACTCAGAGATTCTGGTGCTTGAATGGATTCACTTTTTGTCTAGTGTGGCTTCTAATTTCAGGGACAGGAAGCCCAAAATCTTCTCCACAGGGTGTGTTCCACGGATTCTCGAAGTTATGCGCATTTATAATACAAACGAATCCCTTATAGAGGGAGCCTGCGGTTTGTTGTCATACCTTTCATTTGACTCAGATAAAATCACTCATGAGATTACCGAATTGGGTGGGATACATCTTGCTCTCGATGCCATGCGTAGGTTCCCGGATAATGAAGATCTGCTTATGTCAGCATGCTCAGCAGTATCTGGCCTCGCCTTTGATAATCCCATTGGCCAAAAAATTCTCATTGCTAATGAAGGGGTATCCCTTATTCTCAATGCAATGCGTCAAGGGAAGAAGGCTGGACTACAAGAGAGTGGCTGCTTGGTAATCGGCACAATGTGTTGGAATCCAGATTTGAAGGCAGAAATCGTACGCCTCGGTGGTATTGACATAATTATCAAGGCTTTGAAGGAGCATTACATGAGCTTTGGGCTTGTTAAGAATGCGTGCCGTGCTGTCGATCAGATTGCATTTAACTCTGAGAAATATCGTGATGAGATGTGCGATAAGGGTGTCATTCCCTTAGTTGTGAGGGGAATGCAGAGGCATCCGACTTTTGACCGCGTTCAGATGCACGGCTGCATTGCTCTGTCGTATCTGTCATGGTCTGATAAAGGTCACGCCGCACAAATAAGGGAGTGTGGTGGGTACAAGGCCATCATGGATGCTATGCGGATTCACCCTAACAACCAAGAGGTCCAGGAGCATGCTTGCCATGCGCTGGTAGGCATTTACGCTCTTCCGTCTGATGATCTTTCGCCTGCGCTAGTGCAGGTTGTTGCCGCCATGCGCCGATTCGAGAAATCCCCTGAGATACAGGAGGAAGGGTGTCGCGCCATCGTCACGCTGTCCTTGTTATCCACTGCAAATAAGGATCTCCTGTACGATCTCAAAGCCCCGGAGGTGGTAATTACGGCCATGAAAAATTTTCTTCATGTGGAGCTTATCCAGCAGGAGGCGTGCAATGCTTTGGCCCACCTTGCGTACGAACATAGCAAGCTTAACTGGGCCATCACAGATTTAAACGGGGTGCAATTCCTGATAGACACCATGAATGAATTTAAAAATAGCTCGAAGGTCCAATTGAATGCTTGTGCTGGGCTCAGCGCCCTTGCATTTGACAACCTCACTGCACAAGAACAAATATTTGAATTAGGAGGAATTGAATGTGTTATATACGCAACCAAAACGTTTGAGCAGCTGCGAATGCTAGAGTTGGGATGCTCTCTTTTAGGTAACTTGGCATGGAATACGAATATCAAGGAGCGTGTGGCAGTGAATGCAGTCCCACATATTATCGATATGATGAAAAAACACTCAAGTAATGCACTTTTGCAAAAGTCTACATGCAGGGCCATTTCGCAATTTTCCTTCAATTCCGAAAGTAATAGACAGCTGCTTGTTGATTCTGGTGTGATCCCGCTCATTATAAATTCCATGCGTGAGCACTTGGCTTCGGATAAAGTCATGATTCACGCACTGAAGGCATTAACCTACCTGTGCTGGGAGAACGACCAGGTTGCAAAGGCCATCATTGACGAAAATATCGAAGAGACCCTGCAACAAGTGGTGATGCGCTACGTGGAAATGCCACGCGTCTCCAATGAGGCCATTCACCTTTGCAAGATCCTATTCCGGAAGACGAGCAGCAGCCCTAGCCCGACTGTCAGCGGGATCTCGCCGCCGATGATTTCTCCGTTGGCCGCTCCCTTCTTTACACCTGGGCCGCGCTGCGGTGTGCGGAATTTTGGGTGCCCCAGCCCTTTAGAAGAGGTACGGCGCGAGGGTAGGCCGCCTTTGTCGAACACAAATGAACTTCCCCGATCGAACCTCCGCGAGCCAAAATATCGTCCGTTTCAAACGGAGGAGGAGTACTCTAAAAATGGTCGGAGAGGGGGCCATGGTGGGGGCCTGCCAGGAGGACGTGGTGCGGCGGGAAGGTTCAGGCGTGGGAAAGGCAACAGGGGGGGGGTTCTAGGGCCCGCCCAACACCCCCGATGAGTCTGCAGAAGACTACGGCGCGCCACAGCATCGTTTTCGTAGAGGGATGCGTGGCGGCCAGATGTCGTCGTAGAGAATGTGAGTGATGTTACCCCACCGGTGCTTCACGATAACTGGCAATTATCCAATTCTAACCGGAAGCAGATGGGGCGGACCCCCGAGGGCGATAAAGCTACATTAGAGATGACTCCAAGTAATGAGAAAAGTAAAGCCTGTGGCCGTGGCTTACTGAGTGGGTTTAAGTCTCGAGGGCGTTCGGGCTACCAAGCAGGAGATGACTCGCCACATTAGGAAATCCGAAGGGAATGCTAGTTTTCGTTTTCTAATGTCAGTAAGGGGGTTGCTTTAATAGTATTGCGGTTGATTTCGATATCTTCTCAAAAATGTTATGTTAAGATACTCCGTGAATATATAGTGATATTTTATAGTTGTTTATTATAATTTTGCAATTCTTGCTTTTAATACATGCATTCGGTAGATATTTGCCTCTCATTCTAAGAGGTGTTTATACCATGATGGTATCTTTATTTTTTTCGAATAGGTTGGGTGGATGAGCTGAGATAGAGAGGCATTTCGAAATTTCTCTTATTTCTGAGGAGCTAACCATTCCCATGATCACCATGTTTGCACATCTTCCTAATTATTAACTATATGAAATGAAGTGATACATACAATAAGTTTAGCCATATATACACGAGTGTACATTTATATTTTGTCTTCATGTGCTTCTCTGAAAATGAACAGATTCTACTTGTAAACTGTATTTACGCCCTCTCCTTTTTTCCCCATGCGTTAATCAAAATATTTAACTCCACGTAAAACATAGCGTATTGCGAAGATTTGTGCTGTGAGTGTGAAGTGTAAGTAGTAAATACCATCATTTCTTAACAAGCTAAGTAAGACACTGTAGCAATATTAATATCGAATAACAGTATCAACATGAATGTACCTGAATGGACAAGAGATGAGCACTCTATCAATGATGCGAAAATTTACCTTCGTCAAGGGGCGACGGTGGATTTCTTCGAAATGATCGCACGAAATATTATACAGAACCACCCGGAGAATCTTCCACTATATGCACTTAGCCTTGTCAACAATATTATCGAGGGAAAAGAGGAGGCTGGCGATATTGAGCTCAAACCCAAGAAGTTAGAGGATAATCGCTACATGCGTGATATGAACGTGAGTGAGTTTCTGGATGCGTGGGTCCTCGCATTGCTGTGTGAGCGACCTACATCCGATGCAGAGCGGCTTACCTTTCATAAGAGATACCTTCAGTCGCTCATTCCAAATGGTGCAACTGACGCAGGGCAGCAAGAATGAGCCAAATATGAACATACTGGCGATGTAATAACACAATATGGCCTACCAATGTCAGGACCAGTACATAAGCACCATTCGTAGATTTCCACTTACAAAACGGGGTTTCTGAATAATATATTTAATGTACTGGCATCACTAACTGATACCAAGAAACATGCAGGTCACATATTCATCATTTGCTCGCTGCTTTTGTTTACACCTTTATAAAACTAAACTCAGATACTCCTCGGAGATGTACATTTTATGTGCCATATATATATATATATATATGCATTGCAGTGTTTTTCTCGTTTTGAAATTCATCACCATATTCTATACTACCGGACCAATTCATCGCTTTATGAGCCCATTTTTTTTTGCTTTCATTATGAACTTATGTGTTCCCGTTGTGAGAGGGTTTCAAGAATATACCTATATATTCACATCTTTATGCATATCAATTGCTCCTAGGTTTCGTGTAGCTTTATTCGTGGAAATCTATTCCTAGTATGCGGCGTCTATTTATCTGCGCTGCGTCGCTGTCGCTTCGCGGACGCATGGGGCATCGTGTGGCCGCCTTCACCACGACGGGGGTGGGGTTTCAGAGGCGAGGGCCGCCGCAAGGGGGCTCCAGGCCGGCCTGGGATCAATCGCGGCCGCGTCAGGAGGGCCGGGCTGCGCGCGGCAGCGCGGCGCCGACATCCTTTCCTTCACGACAGCGCTTCGGTGGCAGTAGCGGACCCGAGCGCTCGTATTGTGAGGAAGGCGAGCGTAGCACGAGGGACCCGAGTTATGGAGGCCGCAACGTGGGTCCCCCCAACTCCCTCGCCCAGGACGTTCAGATTCTTCTCGATCTTAAGCGACAATACAAAAAGGCGAAGTCATCAAAGGAGCGCAGAGGGTTTTTGTATGAAGCACGCCGCGTGCTTCGACAAGCATCGATTGATCCTTCTACTCAGGATGAGAAATCTGTGGTGCTATTGTTAAACAGTGCCGTAACATTTGACTTCAATATGTCAGAAAATATCAAACAAGCAGTACAGTGGATGCGTGAAAACCTCAGCGGTCTTTCTGCACAGAATGTTGCACTATTCTCAAATGCTGTTGGTTCTCTTGATATCCAGGACGCTAAAACGATATTATGCGATGAAATCGTTCCGGTTATAAAGTCCCACCTAGAGGATATGACTCCTGTGGAAATAGTCATGATTCTTCAAGCCTTCCGACGACTCCGCATTGAGGATAACAAGGAGTTGCAGAATGACTTAGTGTTACTGCTCGAGCCGTGCATTGATGCGATGCATATTTCAGAGCTCTCCACATTAGCGACCGTGTTAGCTTGGCACCCGCTAAAGAAAATGGACGAAGCTCAGTGGCGTGCTATGGTGGAGCACATTATGAAGAAGGTACTGACTGATGTTGATCGGATCCATTCCAAGGAGGCAATTACATTTTTAACGGTCTCCACCTTGCTTCTGGTCGAGCAAGATCACCTGGTGAAGCTTCTTCGTCGAGTGACCGCCACCTCTGGCTTTCATACCGATGAGCAGGTTGGGGAGCTCTTCCACGCGCTGGTGAGAATTCGAAAATACGTCGAAAGTCCCCAGGAGGACCTTATTCACGCGTGTGGGGAGCTTCAGAAGGCTTTGCTGGAACGCCTTGAGCGCGTAGCGCAATTCGCTAGCATGAAATCCGCGACCGACATTTGGATATTTTCCAGTTTATGTGGTGTTGAGCTACCAGCAACTGTTCAGACACAGATACTGGAGAGTGTGGAGAATCATTTCCGGTATCATCAGCCACGTTTTGTATCTCTTTGTAAGTTTGTCAAGGCAGCTGAATCACAAAGGTTACCTTCTACTGAATTATTTAATCAAATCAGTGATTTTTGTATCGGAAAGCGACCACTTCGTCCTAACCATGAAGATCCGCATCCACCAAGCAGTGATGTAGACGATTCTGGCATTTCCACACAGGCTTTTCTTTTCACACGTTTTTTCGCAGACTTGGCATCTTTGCGTTTTTACCTGGAGAACGTATTTGCCGCAAATGGTTCCCCCGCACCGACGAGCCTCACAACGACGCTACCACAGGAGTTGCTTGCACACGTAGGGGAGGCCTCGCCGAAACAGATCTTGTTGGTGGTGAAGCGTATTGCGCTTGCCCAGGATAATGAGTTGCGGAACACAAGAAATGATGAGGCGCTGTTGACTTCTATTGAGGCTCGTATGAAGAAGGAGGGGGCTGATTTCATTCGGGATATCTCGCCCGTCTTTCTGGAAAAAGTCGCAGCGACCATCATCGACAATCCAAAGACTCAGAATATAGCAAGACTTCTTCCCAAAGAGAATTAACTGGAACTTTAAAATAGATATGCGCATACACGTAACAGTAAGAAAGAACTCCTACAGCTTTCCTCAGACTAACCAATGTTGAGTGACATTTATTCGATGAGAGCATAATGATACATAAGAACACACAAAGAATGTATAATTAAGTTAATGATTGTATATATATATATATATATATATATTCGTGAATATTGACCACATTAACGATAGATGCTCGCATAAATCGTGAATATCGAATGAAAATTACTTTTCAGAGGGTGATATATCCCCTCAAAATGAGGAAGTTTATGCTTAGGTAAATATGTCAGAATACTAGCTTTCATGCGAGGTGTTTCCTCTAATTGGGCAGCTTTAGGCGTGTGCTTAGGGTTTGAAATTATTTCACTTTCTCAGAGTGCGTTCTTGGTAGACAAAAGTGCAAACCATTTAAATTATCAAAAACAAAGTGATATACACTTAACACAGGGTTTGTGTAGTTATATATATATATAATCATATATATTTCACGTGTACCATTGCGCCACTTTCGTACACATTTTTTATAGGTCATTGATTTGCTTCCGGAGCAAAATCTCGCATTAGAGTGAGAGAGGAAAACACTGAGGAGACAATTCAAAAGATGGCATCCCCTCTCAGTAGTGACTATGCAGGCTACCTGCAGGTTTCAACTGAGCCTTTCCAGAACACAGGTCCCACATTCTACATGGAATTGTATGGATCGACGTTGTATTACTGGACGGAAAAGGGTCAGAAATCGAGTCACAAGCCAATCTCCTGCTTCGACATACAAGACTCAGTAATTACTGAAGTTCCTGGAAAAAAGCTAGCATGGTCGGTGCGCGGTCCGTACATTCACATTCCTATGTTTTTTACGGCGATTGCTGAACGCGAGAAGAAGGAATGGTTGGATAGCATGCGGAACGTCATACCGGAGCACACGATACACTTAGAGGTGGAGCGTCCTATAACCCAATGCTTTAAGAGCTTGGAGAGGAGCATGACTATCTTTTCAGCTGATCCAAATGAAAATGTTACTTTGGATCATTTTGAGCGCATCACCATTCTGGGTAAGGGTGCGTATGGATCGGTTTGTCGTGTTAGGAGAATTGATACTGGAGAAGAATATGCTATGAAAATTATGAACAAGGAGTTAATTGATTTTAAAAACGTGTCGCTTGAGCGGTTTATTATGGAGAAGATGGATCACCCGTTTGTGGTGAAGCTACGCTACGCGTTTCAAACTGATAACTATCTTTATATAGTGATGGATTTGCTAGGGGGCGGGGAGCTTTTTTACCACCTCTGTAATTGCGGTACATTTGATGAGGAGCATGCCAAGTTCTACGCAGCAGAGATCGGCCTTGCGATAGGATACCTGCACAGCAACAATATCATCTATCGTGATTTGAAACCAGAGAATGTTGTGCTTGACAAAGACGGTCATTCCTGTTTGACTGACTTTGGTCTAGCCAAGGCAAATATTAGCGCTAATGCAACGACTAACACTTACTGCGGCACTGCGGAATATCAGGCACCTGAGATTCTTTTAGGTGAAGAGCATGGGCATGCGGTGGATTGGTGGTCATTGGGTATTATGTTGTACGAGATGCTTTATGGCCTCCCTCCTTTCTACAACGAAAACGAAAATATCATGCACGAGAACATCCTCACGCAAGAACTTAGTTTCGACTGCTTCAACATCTCCATAAGCCCTGAGGCGGAAGATTTGCTGACTAGATTATTAGACCGCGACCCGGCTAAGCGGCTGCAAGACCTGGAGGAGTTTAAACGACATCCCTTTTTCAAAAATATCGATTTTGCGTTGCTCTACAAGCGAAGCATTCCGGCACCCTTTATACCTGACCCTAATACAGAAAACAACTTTGATTCGATCTTCACGGCTCAGCCGCTTGTCATGGAGGATGATACCATGGTACGTAGTACGCCGAATCATGTTGATGGCTTTACGTACAATTTCGGACGGAAAGTAAATTTTGAACGTGATTTGAGTAGCACGCCGGCTGCTAAGGACCAAACCCCCCCGTCGCATCCCTCTCGAAAGGCCTCCTCCATAACATCCTCCTCAAGTCCCGCCTCCATGAGATCAAACGACGTGAAAAATTCGGCGCGCAAGGTCCACTCCCCTATTAGCAATGGCGCATCGTCGCCGTCATCAGGTTCACCGATAACGATGCGTACTGCGAGGACTTCATTACGCGGTAAAGACAAGAACGCCACCTCGCCCAACCATCACACGCCAACATTATTAATCAAACGATGTGGTAATCCTAACTCAGATTCCACAAACACATCGCATGTTGGGCCGAAGCGAAAATCTAAAGTAGAGACCTCTTCTTTACCGTTCAACAATACCAAATGTAAGAAGTGATATAAATTAGGATAACACAGGGAGCATTTACACAGCCTGTGGTCTTAGAGTTCTAAAAGGGGTGTAGTATTGTGTTCTATAGTCTTTTCACAATGAATACTATATGATTATTTTTGCTTGGCATTATTATTATTATTTAGTTTGTTCCAACTGCAGTTAAATGATTCGAGATATGATTTCAACTTTTCACAAGGAAGTTTACCTATCCTAAAGCAAAGGGTTGATTCGGAATATTACTGCGACGGATGATTTTTTTTTCTGTATGAAAATGAAACACCGAGGTGAAAAAGACAGCCATGACGAACCCAATATTCACACATGAAAAACGTCGCACATTTATTTTCATAGGCTGCATTTCCCAAACTTAAGCCTTGCCCTTTACTTTTTTTTTGGTGGTATTATTATAACCCCAAGGTCATTCAGTATGTCAGGGATATTTAAGTTTAAAATATTTTCCTTAGTTATTTCTTACTGATTAACTATTGTACTTCTAAATAAGTATGTCTATCTATATGTATTAGGCAACATTTGGGCGATGATGAAGCAAGCCATTTACCAAGCAATCGAATAACCGCAAAAATAGGTTATCATTATAGTCCAGTGGATAGGGTTAGCGCATCCAAGGGAAGGAGAAAGCGTATATATATATATATATATATATATAGTAGTA
>HF955065.1:511409-561368 GCA_000582765.1 Phytomonas sp. EM1 | reverse complement strand
AAGACGTATATATATATATATATATATATATATAGGATTGATATAGAACTGGTACTATTATTTAATAAATGGTTTTCATTGCGGTTGAACCGTATTTAATATAAACGGGTAATGGCAAAGTATGTTGTCATGTTACCATAGGTGTTTATAGCCAAGCTGTGCCCATATATAAATGTTCACGGTTTGCCTGCAATAAAGAATTATTATATTATGGAACTATTCTATCAAATGATTATTTCCATTCTCTGTACGATATAGCGACTCATTTTATGACTACGCCGATGGTGTCAGTTATCATAGGTATGATGTCTGAATTATGGGTCTGAGTTTAATCATTTCCATATTACACTAGTAGTTTCTAGTTGAATCCCTCACTGAGTGGTTTTTATTATTTCTCGACACTACTTCCATTTAATCAAAAACAAAGTGTTTCCTTTGGGATGTGGACTATTGGAATGGAGTGGGTATGTTGCGCTTTAGCAGTTTTTTTCTTCGTTTTATAAACGCCAATAAAGAAGACGTGAAACAAAAATACTAGTGTGGTTGGTAAACGAATCAACAACGTTACCATAGTAAAGGCGAAAAGCATAATACAAGCAGAAGTTCGGTTTCGAAGCTCGTCACCAGTGTCGGCAGCTTCGGTTGGCTGACCATTTTCTTATTTCTTTTTCACCTTATTATCATCTTAATTTAGTTCTGAAGAAGAAAAATAACCCCTATATTATTCCAGTAAAGTGCTAGCATGTCTCGTTGGCCCCATGTCATTCTTTTGCTAGTACTGCTATCCACTTCAGTCTCTGCACATACGGAACGTAGGCGATCAATCGCAGGATGGGTGGAGGCGGATCCTGAAATCATTCCTTATGTTACCGTCCGTGTGGTGGATGGCCGCGCAGGGATCATTGTACGAACCGCAAGCCTTGACGTCACCAATACCTTCAGTTTTATAGGGCTGCCAGACACCGTCAAGGAAGTTCAAGTGCTTGTTGAGCTTTTTGATCCTCTTTATCGATTAAATACGGCAGATTCGGTTTTGTCGTTGCCTCTGGACAATAGCAAACCACTTCACTTTAAAGTTGCTGTAGAAAAAGTCGCACAAGACTCACTGAGCACGGCTACATCTTGGGAAGCAGACCGTTGTGTACTAGCGCTAGCCACACTGTTTGCTATTGTCTGTATGTGGGTAACTCGTTATTCACTAATTTCGTTCATTGACTCACACCCTTTTAAGCTGCCAGAGGCGAAAAGGACGTTGGTTATGCGTTGAACTCGTTTTTTCCTTCTAATACTTTTTCTCCCCCAGAAACGTGTCTGTGTGTACAAAAATAGTATCAGGTTGTAGGGATAGGAATCCCCAGATTTTGGCGTGTAAGAAAGTTTAAACCATTAATCACTTAATTGCATATTGATAGGAGTGTTTACTATCCCTTCCTTTCATTTTGAAACGATATTCTATGCTAATGAAGGGTGCATATAGTTCGTTTCTTTTTTCTCTTTCACTTTGCTCTGTATCATCTATACTCACAGGTCGCAGTGCGCTTTCTTTCTTTAGTTACAGCTTTCCTATTCAACACTAATGTGGATGGATTTTATTTCGAAATGCAGCGACTGATGTCCTCAGCATGAGCATCTAGCGTACTTAGATACAGCGGAAACAGACCGGGTTGGGAATTGCGTGGATTTTTTCCTTCAACATACTCTCCAGTTGTCAAGGCATGGGATAAACTTATCTTGAAAATGTGGACTTAGCCCCTTCGAATTGTCGAAGGAGTGAATTGTATTGCAGGGGTTTGTGGGGTTGTTTCAGGCACTGGTGATTCTTGACGCCAGATTGTTCAGTGCAGGGAGGTATAAAATATACGGGCCTATCTGATCTGTTTTATCTTCCTTTCGTTCCATTTTATTTTAATTAAGGTATGGGCGCTTTGATTCAACTAGTTATTGTTTCATCCATAGAGTCTTTCCTGAGACTTTGCCCCCCATTCGAAAATAAAAGCCTGATGCGAATAGTTACCCCCAACCTGCCACCTTTATTCTTCACCTTGTATGTGCGAATGGATATGGGTATAATATGTTCATCATTAAAATTATACGTGGTGCTTCTGTATTCTATTCTGAATATTTTATCTATTTATTTATCTGTATAGCTATGGTCAATTGAGTTTATTGCTCATGATTTTTTTGACATAGTAAAACGTCGTGCAATGGATGAATCCACATGCCAATGGCACTATAGAAAGGAGTCCAATAGACCAATATATATAGAAACACTCCCTTGAAACCCGAAAAGAAACTATAGTTGTTAAGCACCTCTAGTGTAGAGTTAAATTGTTTATGCTGAATTCGTTTCCTTTTTTCCCCTAATCACATGTATAAATCAAGAAAACTCAAATAGTAAATCGACAAAAATGTACCACGGATCACTTTCTGTGAATTTTTATATCACCATCTTTCTATATGTTATATGTGTTTCTTATGATTCCCGTGCCCTTGGTGATGTCAACACGAATGAGGAACCGTGTCGACCATGGTCTTCTACCGGTCCAGCTTGCAAACATCTCAATCGACTGGATCTGAGGTTTATAGTGGACTTGGCCGAGGAAAACTACGTTAATGATAGTAAAACAAGCGTGGTCAAAACTGCGGTCTACGGCTTTGCCCCTCAGATTGACAAGCTGCAACTCTTCAGCTTAAGCGACGCCGCTTCTTTGGCTACACTCCAGAAGAACACGACGAATGGAGTCGTGAAGTTTTCATTCTCAAAGGATCAGAACAAAAAATATCTGTCTGTTTACGGCTTCGGGAACTCCAACAGCGTCGCGAACCCCGAAAATGGGTCTTCCGATTCCTCCCTGCTTATCGTAGAGAAGAATTTAACCCAGTGTGGTGGCAGCGGCAGCGTCGCAGTTGTCACGACCTTGATGCTGGATGTGGGCTTACACAAGGGGCTATTTAACTACGAAGGGGATGCAAAAAGCATCCTGACAGCTGATCTCCACGCACAAACTATGGGGTTCTATAATGTGGCGGACACTCATTCTTCTCCAGACAACTTTTCATTTGCAGCAGTGTACGGTAACGAAAGCAACTTGGTCGAGGAGTCTAAGATGTCTAGACTTGGCACCCAGAAGGAAAACGTTGTGTTCATGGCCGAAACTTCTTCTGTCAAGCGACCACTGAAGACTGGGTTCGTATCTACCTGCGGGAACACAAAGAACGGCGAGGAATGTTTATTGGATAGCGAGCAAATTTGTATTGGAGATAAAGGCTTTAGGAACTGTGCGAGGTGTTATAAAGATCCCTCTGAGGTTGCAAGCTCTGCGAAGGTGCGGGTTGTGGTCTCCTATTATGGGACAGACTCAAAGGGCAGGACCCTTACTAGTGGGACCAGCAACCCTTTAAACTTCCGTGCATTTGGTGGGAACCACATTTTAAAGGATATACAAAAAGCTTTAAAAGCTTAAGAGTTCTGCGTGCTGATGTCAATGATAGTGTTGCGTTTTTTTTTTAAATAGTGCTTTAAGATGGAAATACTCTTGCTATGATTTTGTATATGCTTTCATATAACATGCTAGTTTGGTTGCATTTTGTACATCGTTAGGCATGAAATATTAATCTGTGACGTATCTTATTATCCTCAGCGCTACACACTTTTTAAATACTTTGTTTGAAGCGCACATCTTCCTTGTCACTCTTCGCACTTCACGAGATGTTATCCTTTACCATTGTTACTTTTCTTTTTGATTTCATATGTACACATATGGAGTCTTAATTTCATTGTACACTTTATGAAACACACAAGAAATCAATATCTGAAAAGTACGTGTTGTAAAATGTCAAATGATATACATAGGGGGCAGAAAATTGATGCCCCACAGAGGACGCATTCTGTGTCCATCAGTGGCACTGATACCGATGGGCACCGCTACGCCTCAACAGAGACTATGTGGCAGCATGTACTTCAAGGGGATCTTTATGACTCTAGTGAGGGCTGGTATGGTAAGTCATTGGAATACTGGAAAAAGACCCCTGCAACATTGGATGGGGTTCTGGGCGGTCTTCCAGGCGTTCACGACGTTGATATTAAGGAGTCAGGCGACTTTATTGCAGCGCTTCCTCACCACGGTACAAAACGTGCGATTGACTGCGGGGCCGGTATCGGTCGCATTGCCAAGCATCTCCTTTGTAGGCTTTACGAGGTAACAGATCTGTTGGAGCCAGTTGAACATATGTTAGAGCAGGCCAAGAAAGAACTAGATGGTATGCCTGTGGGAGATTTTATTTTATCTTCAATGGAAAAAGCTTCTTTGCCACCACATACGTATGATTTGATTGTTATCCAGTGGACTGCAATATATCTAACTGATGATGATTTCATCAAGTTCTTTCGTAGCTGCAAACATGCACTCACTTCAAGCGGTTACATTTTCTTCAAGGAAAATTGCCTTACTAAAAGTGCTTTTCTTGTGGACAATCAGGACAACAGTTTGACCCGATCCGATTTTCATTACAAACAGTTGTTTGCGAAGGCTGGTGTGCGGGTCGTGAAAGAGTGTTTTCAAAAAGAATGGCCTCAAGATTTATTACCAGTGAAAATGTACGGTTTGAGATAAATGGGAAAATGATCTGATGAGAGATGCAATTGTGTTTGTACTTTCTCCATTACAGGGTAGAGGATCCTTAGCGTTGCGAAAGTTTGTAAGATCGTGTAAAAGTGCATTAAATATAAATGTGGGGTAGTACTGTGCAGGAAACACTCCAACTCGCGCTTATATTTCCCGTGCTTGTGTGATCCTAAAGACTTACTTTGGTCTATTGAAATGAATTCGTATTGTTGTTTTTTATTTTTTAAATCTTCTGGTGCTTCTTATTCTTTTGACTTAATAAAGTGTCCTTATTCTAACTATTATTTTCCCGTATCCAACCATGTCGAATAACATTCCAGCAGCGGCACAGGCAGATCTAATGGAGAAGGAGAAACTTGTTGTGGAACACCAACAACGAGTTGAGACTCTTCAGAATGCTGTAAAGACGATGGCCACCCGTCAGATATCCTTGAAAAGAGATAAACGTCGCTCGGAAATTACTGTTGGCGAGCTAGCCAAGCTCAAAGCGGGGCACACTGTGTACCGTGGCATAGGGCGTGCTTTCATGCGTACACCTGTTGACAAGCTCATTAAGGTCAACGATGAGATCATTAAGCAGTGTGAGGCTGAAGAACATCGAATCTCCAATGAGAAGCAGCGCACGTCGGAAGTGATGTCGAAGGAGGAGGGTGAGCTTCGACGAGCGGTTGAGGACTACCGTGTAGCAGTTCATTTGATTCAAGTGGCAAGTGGCCAGTCACAACAAAGGTGATAGCTTTCTCTCTCTTTAAGAAAAGACATCATAAAAAGGAAGGGGTATCTTAAAGTCCTTGAAAGGGATGTGGACACAACAACGGTAACAATCAAAGGATAATGTATTAGCGCCTATTCAAAGTCTTCCCATAACCCTTCGGTTGTTCTAGCCTTCGCTATGTGTTCAGTTGAAATAAATTAACGTCAGGATTTCAACGTGAGTGGAGGGATTGGATGAGGAATTTGATAAGAACCTGTGCACCGATTTACCCATGATTGCTTTTTTTTGTTTTTGTTTTGTTCTTGCCCTTTTCCGCTTCACAAATCCTCAGGATAATTGAATTTCTTTTGTCTTTGTTCCCCTCCTTGCTTAGCCGTTGGGTACAATGATACAGGCTAAGCATACTATAGCACAGTAAAAGTTGTAAAACATGTTGTTCAGAAGTCTTTGGTACCTCAAAAAAAAGGTGCCTCCATTGGGATACAGCAAAAAGACCTTTTTCAAGAAGTTAAATAGCCCTCGGGCCTCCAAGCCATGGAGGGATCGTAGTGCCACAAGTGCGGGGTGCATAGAAGTGGATTCCAGCACGGACGTACACACAGAAGATGGTCAAATTGTGCTTGGAAATCTCACCTCGTCCGCCCCTCTAGGGGTGCGTAGCCCGCATCTTTCCCCGAAGGCGGCGGCAGAGGGTCTTCGTATAGGGGCACAGGAACTTTTTGACACGTGGAGCAAGGCTGAATCACGCAAGCAAATTCCATCTCCGGAGGGAAATTGCGTGACACCCGCTTCGTCATCTGAGTTGGTGGCCTTAAATTCCTCACATAATCCTGCTGCAGTGTTGCCATATGGAGAGGACTCCGGGAGGACGCACGCGTTGCTTGCGGATTCGGTGTCCCCTACTCGGACATCCGCTGCTGAGGTTGACGGGGAATCAACTGTTTCTCGTCTTGCCTTTGGTAATGCCTTAAATTTCGAGGTGAAGGGGGTGCATACGTTTCCCGAAGGCCCAGTACCTATTCACCTTCAACCCTTTAAGCGAAGCAAGAAAGAGTTGATGGACTCCATTGTCCTGCCACGCCACATTAACAAACTCTTTCACAAAATTATGGGTTGGTCTGAGGAGCTTGTGGACATAGAGGCTGATGAAGACTTGGAGAAGCAGCTCAAGGATCCTAACATGGATCCAGCTCCCCAATTACTTCGGAAGAAGATGGTGAATCTATCAGAGAAAATGAAGTACGGTGTTTTGCTCGACGCATACGAAAAGGACAAGTTTGCCATTGAGCATCAACTGGAGCTAGCCGGAAACAAGATGGAGCGAAAGTTTCTTGAGTGGGAGGGGGCTCACGTGCTAGATCAGGACGCAAGCTCTGAGATGGAGCAGGTGTTCACAAACAAAACCTCGATCGTGATGGACATGCCGTCCACGTTTCATATCCCGGTCCTGGGTCGTGATTGTTGCCCGGGATGTGGGGCGCTGCTGCAAGGTGAAAACGAATCCGTTTTTGGCTATGTCCATAAAGGTGAAGTTGAGCGGTATGTTCTCGAGCGACAACGCAAGGTTCAGACTCGCCATGAATATGCTGCCCGCATAGCGGAGCTCCAGGCGCATTGGGAGAAACACGGCCGCCATGTCGGGGAGGAGTGGCTTGACTTCATGACGCAGGAGGAGTTCAATGCCTTTTATCGTGATCGAGCAACGCCGTTTGTATGCAACCGTTGCCATGCGTTGGAGAATTTGGGAGTGAAAGGGCGTCGAAAGGTCTGGTCCGCGCCAGATTTCACAGAGAAGCTTCGGGCGCTAAAAGAGCAGCGCTGTGTCATGGTGCTTGTGGTCGACATTACAGACTTTCCCGGCTCGATGATTTACGATTTGCCTGGGCTGATCAGCATGAACAATCCCGTTATAATCGCGGCTAACAAGATGGATTGTGTTCGAAACCGTAGCTTTAAGTACAGCGGGAAGGACCGTGCCGTTGCGTCTTGCTTAGTGTCAGAGCGCTACGTACAACGCTGGGTGCTTGACATTGCAACGCAGTTCGGTCTTCCGAGTCACCTAGTGCGCGATGTAGTTCCTGTCTCAGCTAAACGCGGCTGGAATGTCGATAAACTTATCACAACGATTGAAGAAGCTTCCAATTTGAACCTCAGACGGCCACATAAGCCTCTGCCAACGTATTTTATCGGTGCTGCCAATTCTGGGAAGTCGTCTCTCCTTAACGCCATCGCGCACAAGCTCTACGTGCCGCAACCTCCTCATCCAGAAAGCCGGAAGGTGTACTACACAAAGGTAGACTCCCGTACCGGAAAGGAAGCCGTCTTCTGGCGCTGGTACACTCCACCGAATGTCAACCAAGCTGAAATGCTTGATATTCCGGCCCGTCACGATAAGAAGGCCTCCAAGCTGCTCACAGTCTCGTCTCTTCCTGGAACAACCGTTTCCATAAATGCAGTCCGAATTTCTCTTACCAAACCTAGGGCGAAGAGGGGTGACGAGGCAAACACGCCACAGGCGGAGCAGACGTTTTTCTATGATACTCCCGGTTTGCTTCCACACTGGCATCAGCACTCACCTTTAACTCTATTGCAAATGCGTCGGACGTTGATTCGTAAGTTCCGCAACCCGCAGTGCTTCATTATTTTACCAGGGCATACCCTTTTTCTTGCGGGACTGGCAGCCGTGAGTGTGATGAAGGGCCCTGTACGGGGGCTGCTCTTTATGGTGTATACTTCACAAAAGGCCCGCCATGCTATCGTGAACACTGATAGGGCTGACACATTCTGGGAGGAGCAGCTCGGGAAGGCCTTGGAACCACCCGGCTCACTCGAACAGCTCGCCAGCAGCTCCGGCGGCACTTTGGGGCTTTCTGAGAGCAGGGACTATTTATTTGAGTGCTATAACAGGCACCGGCGTCGTCCCAAGGCGGATATCTACATTTGTGGCCTGGGTTGGACGTCGTTCTGCGTGAGCGAGCCCGCCGACGTCGTGCTGCGCGTGCGCACATTGCCCGGTGTCATACACGGCGTCCGAGAACCACTTCGCTACAATGATCTTCGTGCTTTTCAACACTGGCCCAAACTGCGGCGCCGCTTTACGTCGAAAAGCATTGAGGACCTCGAGGACGACGTTGATAAGGACTCCATCAATACCCTTGTCCGATTAACCGCTCAGACAACCAATACAACGTCCTCTAATTTCTCTGATAATGGGGTCGCCTCCACGGCAGCGGGTAGTCTCAGTGGTTTAGCCGTGCAACCTGTGGTGAAGGCGTTCCACCCTCATCACACAGCAGCTTCCTCTGCGCCGTTGGATGATCTGATTGAGGAACTGCAGTCCTCCGGTAAGGTATGAAAAAGGAAAGAAATCGCTTCACAACTCAATCCGATTTCTTCCATATTCAACCCCATTAACAATAGGGTATGTAGTGTCGAGTGAAATCGGTAGTTTTGTTAGCTTTGTTAACGGGTCCCTTTCCCTTTCATGGTTAAATGGTGAAGTCAAGTTTGCTGAGTTTTTTATATTTTTTCGTCTCTCTTCCTAGATGTTGTGCTTCTCTATCCCTTTCTTCCCTCCTCTGATGTCGCAAGTGGACCTGGTTTTGATCTATTCCATATAGATATCAGTTTATTATTTCTGTCAAGCATTGATCATCAGAAAAGGAACTTTTAATTCGTGTATATTGAGTTCATGGGGGACATGCCAAAGTGTGTACTAATAACGGGTGGTGCAGGTTTCATTGGGAGCTATTTGGTCGACCGCTGCATAGCAGATAAGTACGACGTCACTGTCCTAGACAATCTCTGCAGCGGCCGAGATGCCAACTTCAAGCATCACCTTCAGAACCCATACTTCCACTTTGTGAACCATGATGTAAAGAACCCCTTGCCCAATGACATCACGCTACGACCTCCTGGAAAGCGTTTCTCGCTTATTTTCCACCTCGCATCCCCCGCCTCCCCGGCTCACTACCAGAATGATCCCATTAACACCACTCTCACCTGTGTCAATGGAACTTACCATGTTCTGCAGCTTGCCGTCCAGATGGACTGCCCAATATTGATTGCTTCCACATCGGAGGTGTACGGTGATCCGGAGGTGCACCCACAACCAGAGGAATATTGGGGCCATGTGAGCTGTACCGGTCCCCGTAGTTGTTATGATGAAGGTAAGCGCTGTGCAGAGTCCCTGTGCTTCGATTTTCATCGCCGCCATGGTGCCAAGATTCGCGTTGCGCGTATATTCAACACTTACGGACCACGTATGTGTTTTCAGGATGGCCGAATTGTATCAAATTTTATACTTCAAGCGCTTTGTGGTGATGACATCACTATTTATGGTACTGGCACGTATACTCGTTCTTTCCAGTACATTGACGACTTGATTGAGGGCTTCTGTCGACTTGTGAATCACCCTACTGAGATTGGCCCTGTGAACTTGGGGAATACCGAGGAGTACACGGTAAAAGAGATAGGTGAAAAGATCATTGCGCTTGTACCGGGTACCAGGTCGAAGCTTACTTATCTTCCAGCTGCTGTTGATGACCCCAAGCAGCGTCGGCCTGATAACAGCAAAGCTAAGAGGGTACTGGGATGGGAACCAAAGGTGAAGCTTGACGAGGGGTTGCGTCGAACTCTGGAGGAATTTAAGTCTCGTCTCTAGAGGAGGATTTTTAGGCTAGAGCTTATGATCTATACTCAGAGTCAAATCGAGAAGTTGATTGCCTCAATCAGATATGGGTCATGATGCCAGCTCAAGGATAGTACAAAACGACACATCTGCTTCTGTCGTACGCTAGATCGCAGGTCCTCGCCTTTTTTTTTTTACATGATTCCTTTTGATACAACCTTAATGGGATATTATATTGTCTGGAGAGCTTTGCTAAAAAAACACCTGATGTCATTTTCTTAAAAGCTGGACTAGAAAGATGATGGTTGGATTATGTATTTAATTTTCAAGGAAAGGCTCGGGTATGGGGTTTGGCATCTCCATGACTGTGATGAGGAACAAGATTCCTCGTGTGCGTGACTTAATATACTATAACTGTGCCGGTAGAGTTCAGTAAGTGATCCATGAGCACCGTTGCGCAGGTAGTCCATTTCCAAGATACAGTCAACACCGTATTTGAGGACAGTCAAACCAGGACTTTGCAAGTTGCCCTCAGATGCTTCTACTGTATTGTAGAATAGATGAATCTGCGACGCCATACTATGAGCATACCCGCTTTATGAACAACGGATATATAGCTCGACAGTGCATACCCAATGTAGTAATAAAGTATGAATTAATGTTGTTGCTTTCTAAAAGCATTAAGCACGTTACTATTAAGGATCAAACTGACTTCGGATTGATTATGATGGTGTAAACATTAGAAGAGGGTTGTCTCTAATATGTGTTTTTCTTTTCCCACTCCACTTAAACTCATAACAACAGCCATAGGCATTCCTACACGAATTTCTATCACATTCACACGCTGCTAGACGACATGGGATCACTACGAAAGCTTTACGTTCAATGCAACCCACTGCTAGACATTTGTGCTCATGTCGATCGTGATTTTTTGCAGAAATACAAAATTGCAGAAAACACATCGATGCTCATGTCAGATGAACATGTTGGGTTATATGACGAACTCGAGGGGAAACAAAATGTCTTCTATGTGCCGGGTGGGTCCGGGTTAAACACGGCGCGTGTGGCGCAGTGGATTTCACAGGCCCCCCGAAATTCCTTTGTCACATACGTCGGCTGCATCGCTGAGGACAGACATGGTTCGATCTTGAAGGAGGCTGCCGAGAAGGAGGGCCTGAACATGATCTTGGATTACACAACGAAGGCTCCAACTGGAATCTGCGCAGCGTGCATTGTTGGCATGGAGCGCTCCCTAGTCGCTAATTTAGGCGCGGCCAATCATCTCTCTCCGGAACACATCGAAAGTGACGCGGTTTCTAAAGCACTTGAGGACAGCAAGCTTTTTTACTTGACTGGTTTTACCCTCACTATTGATGTGAACTATGTCTTAAAGGTTGCCAAAGCTTCTCGCGAGGTAAATGGCATTTTCATGTTGAATCTTTCCGCCCCCTTTATTGTTCAGTGCTTCACTGATCAACTGAAAAAAGTTCTGCCCTATGTGGACATTCTTTTTTCGAATGAAGATGAGGCCAGGTCACTCGCTAAAGTCAATGGTTGGGACACAGAGGACGTTGCGGAAATCGCACAAAGAGCTGCTGTGGAGCTTCCATATGATGGCCATTATGATCGTCTCGTAGTATTTACGCAGGGAAATCAGCCCACTGTGTTCGCCACAATGTCAAGCCGCACTGGCTCTGTTCCAGTGCCGCCGATTGAAACCCACAAGATTGTAGATACCAACGCCGCGGGTGATAGTTTTGTCGGGGGGTTCTTGGCGGCATTTGCCTCAGGGATTGACATTGAGCGGTGCTGTGAAGTAGGTAATTATGCCGCAGGTATAGTGATTCAGCATCATGGATGCACATACCCTGAGAAGCCCGACATTACCTTTTGAGATAGTAGATCTGGTGTGATAAGAAATAGGAAGGATTTTTTTTTCCGCTTTGATTTTACCAATCATTTTATGGAAGCGTAATTTACAAATTCTTGCACGTTGAATGTTGTTAAATTCATTGGTATTACATATTTTGGGTTTCCGTTTACCTGTTATTTGCATAAATGGGTAAATAAAGGCATTGGTAAAAATCCATAGATGAATTTGCATGGTATATATTAGTAATATTGAAGAAAGTTTTTTTTCCATTTAAGTCTGTTGATATAAGTTTACTGTTTTCATCTATAAGTGAATACAATCAGATAAAATCACACGAATATGTGAATATAAATATATAAATATGAATAAATATATATATATTTTTATATATATATTTATTTATTTAATGATTACATTGATTTTTTTAAATGTATAAGTTTAATTAGGGCTCGCTCTTCGTATGATATTTTAGGGGGCAGCTGAGGCAACGTAATATAGTCTTACATTTATACTTTTCCTTTTCTCTTTATTAACATTTTTATCTAGCTATTTCTTAATTATCATTATATTGGGCTGATTAAATATGGCCAGACTGTGATATAGCCTTTCGACCTGTATTCATTTCTTAGAGATGCATGGTTCACGTTAAATCCTGAAATTCATCAGATTTGATGATGGTGTTGCGGATCAAACTTCTTCAGTATAGTTTTTTTTCACTAGAACACGTTTCGAATTCAGCACCGATGGGAATTGTTCTGAAAATTAGTGTGTCTCTCTTCTCAATGCTACGCCCTGTATAGGATTCCGCTCATTCTGCGTGTTGTATGTTCACTGCGCATGTGATGCTTGCCCAAGCACGATAGCATGACTGTTGCACAGGTAGCGCATTTAATAGCCTGAGACGACGTCTCGAACCAACACATTAAGTCTTGTGCATATATCATTCTATTCATTACGTTTATATCTTATGTAAGCCCCCTCGCTTAGATGGCTTTATTTCCTTTTCTGTTCTTTTTTATCGTTGCGAATTAGACCATTTTGTTAAATTTGTTTTATTTGGAGGAAGAAGTCAAGAAACATTTGATAGAACTGATTCTCACTTTGTTATTTTTTCGGACTACCACGGACTAATATGCGCATTCACGAACCCCATCTACTATCTTAGCTTTTTTTTCTTCTTGAGATATATGATTAACAAAAGTAGTCAATCAGCACGAAAAAACTGACGATTCAGTAGGCTGTGTAGACCCTACATTGACATTCTCGCAGGGATTCTCCTTGTTATTTAGGTTCTACCCATTGCGGGCCTCTTCCTTTTTAACAAACACAGTATCACACAGGTCAGAAGTCACGTTTTCTGGCGTTATTATTATTATTGCTATTTCTTTGAGGTCGACTCTTGAAAAAGAAGAGTTATCCAGACATAACATTTTGCCTTAGTTTCAACATCTTTTTGTGATGAAATCATTTTTTTTCGATGGACGTAGCAGAGAGAATAAGATGCGTCTCGCCAGTGACCATCGCCCCACCCGCGAGCAGGTGCTTGAGGAGGCGCAAAAGCGCCGTCAGGCGCGAATGGAAACGCAAAGGCATAATCAGTGTGCATTGAAAATCCAGCGTAGGGTGCGAGTCTGGCAAGCGTGCCAGTCTGCCATCCGACTTGCCGTTGATAATATTTTGTCTATAGAGACGAATGGTACCATTGCGATCGACTCGAAGCGGTGTCTGTCCTCTGAAGGAAGCCTGTCCGAGTGCACCGGCACGTCATCACTACAGGTGGAGTCCGTTCAAAGGCTTGAGAGGGCCTGCTGGTGCTTCCATTATATCCAACAACACCGAACAATTATTCCCATCACACTCCTCGAGTTCCTAATGCGTACTGTTGATCTGACCGGTGAGAAGCGCGTCCCGGATGTTGGCGGCGACGGGGAGGCTTTTTTGCCCTTAACGAGTCGATTCAACGTGATGCGTGCACAGCGTTTAGTCGAGAAACGATGCTCTGCGGTTGTCTCTGATGTGATACGCAATTTATCACTTCAGGGCATTGGTACTTGCTTCTCCGCGATCCAGTATGTGCCAGTGCGTTTACTCTCTCACATGATTTCCATTTTGATTGATGGCATCCCAAATGGGGTTGAAGAGGCGGATGCAAAGCGTAGTGGGTGGGCAAAAGGTGGCCCTTTAGCTACACTTCGCGAGCTAGCGATGGTGGTGGCGGCGGGGGGTAGTGCCGAGGCTATGGAATGTGTCTTGTCGGTCAGCCTTCTGTCATGCGCGGTAAGCTTAGCCGAGTATCCTGATGCTAGGCGGACCGTGCTAGAGCTGCTGATGGCCTCGCTAAAACTCCGAGACCAACGACCTGTGAGGGTTTTAGCACTTTCCTCAACTGCGTGGATGGATGCGTGCTGGGCGTGCCTCACTGAGAACAACATGGAAGAGTATCCCTCCCTCACCGACAATCCATTGGCGGTGCTTCTGTCAACTGAAGTGGAGACCGTACAAGATGAAGAGGATCGAAACCCTGGAGAGCTAATCGTAGGAAGTCCGATGATGTGTGGAGAACTTGTTCGTGGTATTGTCTTCGCGGCATTTGCTCGGTTACAGACATTCTTGGTATCAGGAGTTTTTCCTAATTTCGGTCACCAGTTCTCAATGGCTCGTGAGGTGTCCACAAACGCGAAAAACATATGGCAGGTGGTAGGTATGAGAATTCTTGGTCGTCTTACGCGACTATTGCCTTACTTTCTAAAATCCAATGAGATACGTGTCAGTGGTCAGATTAATTCATGGCCGTCAACTCCTTGGTATATGCCAACCCAGAAGATTTGGCTTTGGTGCATTGGAATTCTATGTGAAAAACTCTGTCAGACAGACCTTTTTGTTCAAACCATTCTTTTCGACTTACACCACTCACGTGCTAGCGGAACAGGTGGAATGGCGCCATCGCTGAGCGGTGGTGGGGGCGTCGAAGTTCACCGTGTTGCACAAGCACGGTATCGCAGCCTTGTGTCTTACCTGTTCAGCCCGACTGGAGGCCTTTGTCTGCTTGAACAGTTAGCAGTGAGCTCGGAAGAGCCCAATAGGGGTTCATTACCACCGGAGATACAGCTACCGAGTATGCTTGACAACTCGCGAGAGCAGATATTCGATATGAGTGCTCTTGAGATCGCCTGCAGTGTGTATGCGTGGCCGCTTTACACTTTTTCCTTAGCGAGTCCTGGGCGTCGATTGGAAACGGCGGCTGTCTTTGCAAGGCTCGTGCGCTTCCCAAGTTTAATTCGGCAGCTTTGGCAACTTTATAAACGACACTGTGAAGGACTATCATATGTTTTACAAAATGCGGGTCTACTTCAGAAGCTTTGCATGGATATTGCAGCACCGAATAAGAATGTTCGCTTGCCGTTTTGGCCGAACCCTCCACAGAGTTTGTTGGTGGGTACACCATGCAAGGTCCCACTGTTGGCGTTTTGGGATCCAACACCGACCATATCCGTGTTTTTTTTCACTCTATTTTGCTATTATATCGATGTGACCAACTTTGTCGAAGAGTTGTCTTCTGAAGTCGTACTTTCTCGACATGAGTGCTGGGTATTGGTCCTCGCGCTGAAGGAGATTGTTTTCCGTTCACACTTCCATGGCGTGGTGCCTTCTACCAACAGTGAGGCTGTGGCGCACCTTGCATACAATTTGTTAAGTAAGTTACACATCGTTGACGAGGCTACCACATTCGTGCCGTGTTCGTCTTTATGGGTCTGTATGACCACTGGCGAGTTGATGCGCATATTGAGGCGTATGCCTGCCGAAATGTGGGAGGATATTACCGCGCGGCATGCAACTCTTCAGCGCGCATTGGAACAGAAGGTTGATAACTATTTGCTCACACAACCTTTTGGAGACGATGCCGATTCTGAAGATATCATGGACGAAAATGAGATAAGTTTAATCACCACAAAGGGACGTATTGCTAATATACTGGCTAATTGTCATCATCGTCTTCCTGGGGATGATCTGCTTTTCCTGAAGAGTTGTGAATGGGGAATGGAGGAACGTTTTGTGTACCTTCTCTTCCACGCTCCTTTTCTTTTTTCCTTTCCCGAGCGGGCTGAGCTACTGACGGTGCTTTTACTTAGTCAGCAGCTGGATCGATTCCCTATCATGGGATCGAATTTCGTTGTCCGCCGCGGGTGTGTCTTTGCGGATGCCTTTGACCGCTTTAGGAGTTGCCCGGACAGCCCAGAAATGTACATGGTTCGTTTTGCCAGGGATAATAACGAGCTAGAGGAGGGCTACGGGAGAGGCGTGTATCGCGAGTTTATGGTGTCACTCTGCATAGAGGGCTTTTCGGTTGAGCACGGGCTTTTTCGGCAGACTGACAGCGGTATGGTGTATCCCAACCCTTTCAGTCACGAAGCAACAGGTGATTCTGCCCACTTGCAGAAAATTAGCTTCCTTGGTGCGATGGTAGGCCGGTCGCTTTGTGACGGCATTCTGCAGGATGTCCCGTTTGCACTTCATTTCCGTAACTCTCTCTTAGGCCGCCGGAACTCGATTAATAATCTCAAAAGTTTCGATAATCAACTCTATCGCCAGTTGAGATCGCTAGCTGAGCTTGGACCGGAGGATATGGAGGCCATGGGTTTGACTTTTGTGTACACAGTGAATGCGCTTGGCATCACTCGGGAAGTCGAACTCATCAGTGGTGGTGCCGATATAAGCGTGACGGCCAGCAACTGTCTGCACTACATGCATCTTGTGGCGGATTTCAAGTTAAATCGTGAGGGGTCTGAGCAGACGCGGGCGTTTCAGGCCGGCCTAGAAGCGATCGTAAAGCCCGTTTGGCTCCAACTCTTCGACAGCAACGAGCTGCTGAAGCTGTTCTCCGGCGATGAGTCCGGCAAGATCGATATCGAAGACTGGAAGGCTCACACAGTGTATCAGAAGCCGGAGGATGCGGAAAGCGTCCCGGTGCGAATTTTCTGGGAGGTGGTGGAGTCACTGACAACTGAGCAACAGAGACTACTACTAAAGTTTGCGACGTCGATGAATCGATCGCCACTCCTAGGCTTTCGTTTTCTTTCTCCGCCATTTAATCTCCAATTACTCCAGGAGTCAATGAAGGATCGACTACCATCGGCATCGACATGTTTTTCGACATTAAAGCTGCCACCATACACGAACTTTGCCACGGCGCGACAAAAAATTATTGCAGCACTTGAGGGTACTACTACTTTTGAGTTAAGTTAATATTCAACCGATGTCAAGGTGTCGCAGCGGAAAGCCAATCGCGGGAAAGAAAAGTACTTCCAAGACGTTTGTGTGCGACGAGAATGTTTGCTTCGAGAGAGGGAGGGGGGTTCCTAAATTATGGCTGTTATCTACGTATCAATATGATTAGTTTCCTTTATCTACTCCTTATTAATACATAGCATGTGTTTCTTTGTTTCTTTTGTCTTCAAAGCTTGCATCTACACTATCATTTGATATACTGTTTTTTCTTATTTTCCCATAGTAAAATGTTTTAAAATGGGTGCATAAAACGACAACGTTTTTTTCTCGTCCTCTTAATTTTCATTATCGTTAAGATCATAGCGTTGCTCATCTTGATTTCTTGAGTACGGAAAAAATAAAGGAAATAAAAGCGACGACCAAAACTGAATTTAAAATAGACCCTTTGCAAGGAAAATAGCCACGAACCTAAAGGTCCTGAAAGGCGAATATTTTACTGGAAAGGAAGGAACTCATCTATTGAAAAGTGATGTTTAAAAGAACCTATTATCTAGCTGGGTGCTATGTTTTGAATCAGCGTGTTTTTTCTGACATGTGGCAGCCGTATTACCGTGAGGAGGTCTATAGAAGGGCTAAGGGACGGCTGGATGAACTTTACAAAATTCAAAACGACAACACTGATAGAAATGGCTTATGCCCTCCATTCCAGACATCTTCACTGACGCTTTCCAGGAGGGCGGCAGGTGATGGTGGTGTGGACTCGATACCCCCTGTAGACGCCTTGCATAGTTACTCCCCAGACGACGAAAATAACCTTGAGCTCAATGCTCTTTCCTCTTCCCCGTCAGTGTCGAATCTTCCGATGTATGAGATTAATGGTATTGTCGGCACATTTTTGTCATGTTATAATGCAGAAGATCTGAGTGCAACACTGCAGTATATACGCGAACGTCTGGGTATGGATATCTGCAGTTTTCACTACAACGCCCTCTTTCGGATCTTCAATTATGGACAAGATAAGGATAGTGTGATGCAGTTGATGGATCTGATGGTCCAGCGTGGGGCGATGACGCTGGAGGCGTACGCGCGAGCGATTGATTGCATCCACTGCCTTGCCCCTGCCGACTCGCTGGATCGCATTCTGACGATTGTGCGACTCGCGCAAGAGGCGTTTGGGACCTTGGTGTTCGAGGAAGTTTCCGGCTCGGAGGCCGCGACTGTGAGCGCGTACAGGGCGGGTGCCCCGCTTGGCCCCGAGGACGGCTGTCCCCCTTCTCGTTCCTGCCCCGTCCTCACCGCGCTGCTGCACCACGTGTCCGTCGCCAACGACGCCGCAAGCCCCATCGCGGCGCTCCTCATCGCCGTGTGGGTGCGGGCGCTCGGGGTGCGCCTGTCGGACTGGGACTACGTCTCCATCTGCACCACCCTACTGACGCGTGTTGAGACATTTCCACGTGTCTGCAGGGCCTACAGCATCTTTAGTGACTTTCCCACTGGCAGTGTGAGCCCTCAAATGGTCTTCGAGCGGCTGCGGGAACGCCACGAGTGCGTGTCCCCGTTGTCCATGGTGTGCCGCCTGGTGGAGGTGATGCGGGACTCACTCGAAAAAGCGGGCGTGGACTTTGAGAAACCTGTGGAGGTGGGTGTAGTCAACACCAGAACGATTGGGTTGCAATCTTGGATTAATGAAATTTTGAAGTATGTGGTGTTCCATGAGCGTGGACTCGGATCGCGTCGGTACAATGCTGCGGTACTGTATCATATCCTCAGCCTACTGTATAGCACAGTACGTGATGATAAAAGTGCGGTAGACGTACTGTTGCTGGCAGCGGAGCACAAAGAGCACCTTTCAGCCCAAACACAAGGGGAACGTACCCACCCAGAGGGTGTGGAGCCCATCGAGCGCCTAGATGCGTCTTTTGTTCCTTCCGCTACGGATGGCACGATGTGTTGGATTCACGACAGGGGATCGCATGGAGAGCCCTTTTCAATCTCTTTTCAGCATATCCAAGATGTTGGAAGCCTCCTTCCGCGACTCAGCCAGCGGACACGGCACGACCTCTATGACGCGTACAACCGGCTCGTGCAAGATGTGGTGCAGCAGTATAAAGACGGGAAGTTCTATCATGTGCGGGGTCTCGATACTCTTTCTGAACCCGCGACCAGTGCTAGCACGAGTGATGCTGCACCTGTGGTTTCCTTCTCCCCGACCACAACTTCGAACCATGCGGTGGTGTCGCTCTTGTCTCCGCCCCACCCCTTGTCCGCTTCGGACGTGGCTGGGTGTGAGGGCTATACGCTAGGGGTAATGCACCCAACCGAGGCGGCTCGCAAGGTGCTTCACCGTCTCGTTGCACAGACAGCTCGAAGCAAGTCGCGCACGCCACGTGAGGTTCAACTCTTCATGCGTCAACTGGCGCAATACTGCTGCACACACCCTTTGCGCAACTGTAAATTGACCCCAACAGGCCTGGAGGAGCGCATTCGATGGGGAAAGTACCTGGACGCACGCGACACGTCGCTTGCGCTGTTCGGCTCCGGTCAGCACGCGCGTGAGTACATGAAGCAATTGTACTACAATGAAAATCGTCTTATCGCTCTTAGATCGGAGGAGATGATCATGCAGGATATCACTGAAGTGACGAACATCTTATTTCCTGCCAACTCCAACTCTGATGAGTTGCCATCGCCTTCGATTTGGCGTTCAAGTTCTGTATCGGAGGCGCGTCAGTGGGCTTCACGTCGAACTACCCTCCCGCACATCCGTTGCTCACCGCATCTCGTGCCTCCACACCTTTACGACCCCCACGTGTACAACCCTTACCCTCACGTTGCCTTGAAGATCGGTCCGATAGAGATGAGCCATGAAGGAAAAGATGCTGTTTCCACGGCTCATGATGCATCTGATTCATCGTCGACCACGGATGACCTCTTTGCTGAGCTGTGGAGCGTTCTTATGAACTCTGACGTCATGGGCCGAGACCTTTGGTATCTGCGTAATGCGCAAATGTACATGTTGCTCATGCGCTGCCTTCTCCATCGTTTGGATTGGGAAGCAGCGGCACATCTCACTATCAAGATGCAGGAGCATACCACGTACACCTACCTAATGGACCATGAATTGACTACAATTTTTAAGGAAATAGGTGATCCTGCCGGTTGCCTGGCGTTCAAAGTGGCTACTGGTCTCTTCGATGGTCGTATTATGCAGGACGGGCAATCAAAGCGGAAGCAGTTCCACCAGGAGTAGCACTCATGATTCTATTATAGCCCTTTGCTAGTCCTCTTCAACAAAGCGAATTCCAAGGGTTTTAGTGATAAATATCGTGTTTTGCTACTATTACTGCTATTTTTAAAATTACATTGACAACGCATAGGGGTCAAAATGGGTTAGCACTATGCATGTTTGGACGGGTGTGTGCGTAATAATTTTACTTTTTCTTTTTTTTCTCTACTAGTGTCCAAGCTGTCGATATAGATCACCTCTGTGCCTTTGACGACGTGAATTCAATGAGGACGTGATGGATGAGTCCCCTCACCCTGATGCTTTTAAGACTTCTTGGTCTTGCGCGGACCCTTTTGTTAACACCAGGCTTCCACCTTGTCTCCAGCAGCTGTTACTTTGCTATGGGACCGCCCTCGCGTCAAGCGACCCACTGTCACATTCTGCTGCTTCAGGGATCCTACCAGCAATCGTAGTGCGAGAGCCAGCAGCGGCTCAGTGCTCCACTGGTGCGAGCGTATTAGCAGGGTCAACGATGCCAGCCATCTCGGACACTTCTCCTCCTCTCCCTTCGTCAGCCAGAGAGGCCAGTGAGGAGGATGCTGCAGACCAAGCACGAATAACCTGGCGACACTTTATGCGCCTTCACTGTCTTGCACCATTGGGATACAGCGACGTCTCCGAAGTGGCGACTGATGTTTCCCACCCAGGTGGATACCAGTCTTGGCATCTCAACGACGTAAGGCGCATGTGCGGGCACTTCGAGCAGAGCAGTGCCCTTTGGAATCTTCTTCGGAATCACCCAAGCGATGCGGCCTACGGCCTCAGTTTTGCCCACGGCCTCGTGCAGCATCTTGGGTTGCTTCGGCGTGTGTCGCCGGAGGAGTTCTTGTTAGAATCCTCACTGCCGTCGGAGGGTTTTCAGAAGTGGTACATAGGGAGAACTGTGGGTGCAAAGACTAGCAAGCCCACTCACAGCCGAGCCTCGAGTGGCATGCTTCCGTGCCCATGTGGATGCGTCCGTGGAGGGACGATAGCTGACCGTATGGCGTTCCAGTTCCATTCCACGTACTATAAGATACATAACCCTTCGGAGGACCCTTATGCGAAGTGGAAGGCGGAGGAGTTTTTACATCCGCAAGACGGGAATGAGGGGGTGGGTTCTGCTGTGTTCCAAGAGTCCCATCGTGCTGCTAGTCTCCAGATAGTTTCTCTACCTGTGTTAACTGTACAAATACTCGCTAACTTTGTGCAATCTATCCAGTCACGCTATGTTCCTCATTCACTCGGCCCAAGGGGCTTGCAGCAAGCTTCCAGTCAACCATTAGAATTACATCCGCAGGAAGCTTATCGGAGCTTTTTCACTCTTCGGGAGCGACGCGTGGTCGTGATAGCTTGTGCTTTACTCGCCTGGAAGCAGTTGGACATGGAGGCCGACGCATTTGCCTTCGTTCTTTCCGAAGGCCCTCATGCTCCGGGCCCCACGTCATCCTCTTCGCGCTCGAGGGAGCAGCAGGAATCGGACTTACCCATGATGTCCGAGGTTGCGAGTGATCAAGGTGTCCTCAACTCCTTCACTGACTTTCGCTGCTTTTGTTCACACGCCATGATCACCTCTTTCTCTCGTTCCCCTGTCGACGAGATTCACGAAATGGAAGAGTACGTCTTCGCGAATCTTAAATGTTGTGTAGGTGCGCCACCGTTATGGTGGCGCGTTGCGGTGGAGATGGTTCAGCATTATTATTACGGTGTGCGACTGAAGGGGCAGTACGCCCTGAATTGTTTCTGCCACCACGTCGACAGTGCGGCTGCGGTGGAGTTGCGTCAGCATTATCAGTACGCGATGCAACGCCTGGTGAACCGCGCCATAGCGTTTCTCTTGTTGCCTACTTTCCTCGATATAGCGGATGGCGACGAGACAAAGAATGCTATCCGACATTCAGATCCTCCCATTGCTGCCAGTCTGCAGGATGAATATCCAACACAGCGTTGTTCAGGTGCCAACATCGACTCCAGCCGGGGTACTGCAGACTCAAAGACATTGATGACTCTCAGACGGCACATGATGTTTAATCCACTGTTGGGTTTTGGGCTCGCCATCCACTGTGACGCCATTACATTCAACTGGGCCCTCAGTTTCATTACCCTTCGCCCGTCTTTAAGCTCGCTTCCAGACGACCAGAGTACAGCAAGGAGCAATGAAGTGCAGGATGTCAACCGAGACGTCGCTAGCCAGCTGCGAAAGATATGCGGTGAAATACAAAGTTGGTTTGATGCTGTTAATATCTTGTAGGGGGAGTATACCGTTTTTTTTTCAAGCGCTTCTGCTAATAATGATATGGCATCTATACCGATGGCTAATATTTATTTCTCTAGGGGAGAGAGTACTTATGGAGAGAATTCTTTTTATTACTGTGTATATGTAGACCCTTTGTAATTTACTTCCTTTTTTAACGTAATGTTTTTTTATCTTTTCACACAGATTTTTCTGCTACATAAATTCTTTTAATATTATTTTTGCGCAGCATCTCTTGCTATTCGCATTTTTTTTTTATTATCACCCATTTTTCCGACTACTTTGAATATCTCCTTTGTGTTTAGAAAAATATATGAAACGGCTATTACTATTTTCTTCTTTCGTTCTATAGATTATTTGGGAGTTTCGTATGGAATTCAACCCTCTTTTAATCAAATATAGAAATTAAAATAGAGCCCCAATCTCGTGAATATTAACATACCGTTAGTGTGAACCTATAGCTCGTTTTCTCTTATTCTTGGTCTCAATCTGATCACAATTGTGTAATGGAGGAGATTCAATGCGTTCTTCTGGGACTCGACTCCTGCGCGTTGCTTGCAAGTTCTCCTCTCATATCGTCTGGGCATACTATTAACTCCATGGACGATGCTAGCGTTAACGGATATGGTGCTAATGACGCTTCTATTCTATCACTCACTCCGTCCATACGCTCCAGCCTTCACCCGACCGAGCTGTTGCTATTGGAAGGCTTACTACCACTTGGGCGGCAATATGCCCTACTTTCTGCAATAGCAAGAGACACAAGCTTGGGTAGAACAGAGGGCCTTTATGCATCTGCTGTGGGTGCCGCTTTAGAAAAGATTCTATCCTGTTATGTGGAGGATGTAAAATGTGCGAAAACTCCCTCTGAACTGGCTTTACTGAGCTCTACCTATTCCTTAACGTTTAACCTGCTCGAGAAAATAACGCAGCAAAAAGCACCCAAATCAGGGCCATCGTCATCGTCGTTATTGACCATCGAGTACCTCGCGGGAATCGGCGATTTTTTATCAAACATGGAATTACCTCCATCATTTCGACAAATTCTAGGGGAACATATATGGCAGGCCGTGTTGTACACTACAGCACACTATGTAGCTCACGGTGTGGTGCTGTACGGACGTTCTGACTACTTCATTTCTGTTTCTTCAGCAACTTCGTCTCTTTCTGGAGGTAAGAAATGCTCCGCCGAGGCACACACACTTCACCAAGACCTCCTGCCGCCTGGTCTCTCTGTTAACCTTGGCTTGTCCATACTCGCTGCTGGGAAGGCACGCCGCGTGCTTCTGAACGAGGTGGAAGCCAACGAAGGTGATTATCTAGAGCAGCTTGCGATAGGTGCGCTTGATGGGGCTGCTGAATCTGTTTTCCAGACTATCTTTGCCCCTTCTTTATGCGAAGGTGGCCTGCTGGCAGTAGATGAAATGGCCGCACGGGTGGAGTCTGCTAGGGCTCTCTGGACAAAAGCCCTTTGGGAAAGGGTGTCCCGTACTGCGCCGTTAGCAGAGTATCTTGAAGCACTTCAGGTGGTCTTTATGTGCGCCCGCGGCGACTTGTGGCACGCATTTGTCGAGTGCACTTTCAATGTTATCTGCTCGAATAGGAGCGAAGTGCTGCATAATCCACACGAGCACGCGGGCTCGAAGCGGATTCACACGTCATCGCATGCAAACCTGCGCCGGGCTGTGGGGGAGGCCTTCGCGTACGGGCTTAGTGTGTCGGGTCTAGCTGAGCTATCGACGTACGAGTGTTTTTCTGTAAGCTTGCCGCAGGGAGCGTCACAGTTAGATACCAAAACCGTGATGATGGACGGAACATCAAGCTGTATGGCGGTTGAAGACGTCGCGGGGTCGATTTTGAGTCTTGTTCGTGATCTTTGTATCGTCTACACGACTCCTCAAGGGCTTCAACTTGTGGTGTCGCAAAAGGCCCTTGAATATTATCAACGACTCTTCTCACTGCATATGTCGATGCGCTTTGCACTGCATTCCTTGAGCATACTGCGTCAACTATTTTCGGATGCCATCACAACCAACCCGAAGCCATCCACTGACTTGCGCCGCGCCTACGCTCTTTTTCAGATGCTCCACTTTCTGCAGACAGCTGTCGCAAATTACTTTCAAATTGACGTCGTCCTCCTGTACACGCACGAGCTTCGCCAGAATATTGAGCGCTGCACTAGTCTACAGGAGGCTAAGCACTGCCATGATCGTTTTATATGGAATATAGCGGAAAATTCCTTCCTTACAGAGGGCTCTGAAAGGGTTCTGACAACGTGCCGAGCCCTGGAAGAATGCGCTGTCACGCTTTACATGATATGTGTGCGTTATCGTCTCAACTATTGGGCTGTAGATGGGGTTAACCAAACCCCAATCGAAGTTGCAGCGGCGCTGACAGCTCTGGAAACGCGAGTGCGGCAGAAGGTTTTGGCGTCCTTTGTCAGTCACCTCAGCGTTTCTAGCCGGCATGCGGAGCGTGCCCTATGGGTTCGAATCGACTTCAGTCGGTACTTTTCTTTCCACCGCAGCGCTAATCGCGACTCAGGCGTTGGCAGCCCGGTCGTTACCTCCACGGTTGGTTTCTCTGTTCCGATCCCAGGCGGTGATGGTGGGGGGAATCTTCGGACCCGTCTTGAAACACCACAGGACGTGGGAGCAAGGGGCACAACTGAGGAAACCAAACCGGCCACGCGCCGCTTCCATAGCACGACGGCGACACCGCATCGACGTCCTGCCCAAGGATCCTCAAACCGTGTTATCAACAAGGAAACAAGCCATACTCGGGCATCATCGTTAGCGGTGCGTCGTCGTGGGCCTCGTGAAGGCTAGGGTCCCCTTGATCAGTTATGAATTGTCTGACTCATTTTATGCTTGTTTTCTCTCCCACGTGGAGTGATGTGATAACAGAGCAGCCAGTTGGCATACGTGTAATAAGTGCATATTGCCTAGAACAGGATACTGGTGGCAAACGTGTTGGGTACGAAGAGCATGATGCGTAAAGTATTAATAAAAGGTTCACACTTTTCCACATGTACGGACATGCTTTACAATATTTAGTCAATAGAGTTGCTCCGTTGCCCTTGGACTTGATTTCTTTCCTTGCTTTATGGGACAATAATTCATCGGTCTGTGTGTGCTGAAAATGTTTCCCTTCGTTATTATGATAGTGTCGAGCGCATATATATTTTTTAAATGTGTTATCGTTATTTTAATTTTCCTTTTTTCGACATCAAAACCTTTCATCGTATTCTTTTTTTTCTCGTTTTGCGACAATTTTGGTTTGCTTTGTTATCACTTATTTATGGTAGAACTTCTAATATTTGGAGGTTTATGCACACACTTCTGAATAGGGTTAATATAAATAGGTTCTGGATAATAAAGAACATCAATATTATTATTATTATAGAATCCTAAATTGCATTTCAAAGGTGTGTCTTACAGAGAGTAAGCGTTGGATTACTTACCGTCCGGTCAAGTAGCAAACAGAGTTGCATTACTCTGGGTATTTGTGTTGGTGTTTTTTGATGCAAGCCTAACACCCAAGGGTTGTGCAACTGTCATATCCAATGCGTGAGGACTTTCGCCAATATGAAGCTGAGCAGAACGATTTAAGCTTATTGAATGAGAAAGTCGTTAATAAGGGACTTGCTGTTGCGCTACCATGGACAGTTTCAGGTGGAGAGTCTGCCGATAATGAAACTTACTCATCCTTCAAGTTGCGACATGCCCACAAGACGACAGAGATGCACACCGAGACATGTATATGCGATTCCTGCACAAATGCTTCAGGGGACAAAGCTGGTGACATTGCAGCCCCTTCCAAAACATGCGCTTTGGCGTATTGTGATTTGACACAGAACTCTCTCGTGTCTAATCACAAGAACGTGACTCACAAATCATCATCTTTAGTTGCAAATGCTGATAAACTGAATTTAAAAAAAAAGTTTCTGGTATTTGCAACATGGACTCTAACCGAAACGATAGGGAAGGAGAACTCGAAATTCCTTCATCACAAATCAAAAGTCGCAGTATCAATACTGAGACCAACTTGACTGCTGTTAACGATGCTAAAACACATACATTGGCTCGTATGCTGCGTCTCCAACGATGCTTCGAGGAAAACATGAATGTACTCTATGACTTCTGCTCGTTATACGTCTCGGAATGGCCATTGTTAACGCTAGAATGGATACCCGCGTTAACAATCAGTGATCCAAGTTGTGACTACACATTGAAATATCTAGCTGTCGGGATGCAGGCTTCTAAAGGAAAGCCTAATCAGGTTCAGCTGATGGAGGTAGCTTTGCCTAGCGTGCAGAATACGGACGATGGGGGCTACAGCATTAGTAGTGCCGGCATGAGGCCCGCTACTGATCCAGGAAACCAATTCCAGCATGTGCGTGGACATTGTTGCTTTCAACACGTCATCACAGTGGATTCTCCAGTGTTAAAGATACGGGCAGGCTCGATCAATACGCATTTAGTTGCGGTTAAGGCGGGTAGTGGATTTATCGGCGTGTACAACCTGGCTCAAGACGAGAACATGTGTGGGCGGGAGCACGCTCTCCTGAAAATCGTTCTACGTGGTCACCGTTCTGGTGGCTTTGGGCTTGCATGGAACCCTGTAAGGGCGGGAATCATTGCAAGTGGTGGCGACGACTGCTATGTAAACTATTGGGATATACGACATGCCATCGACTGCACCACCGTAGACTGTGAGGCGCGGGAGCTAAGCGTGTTGCCGGATGCCACAGGGAGCGATGCATGGCCGATTGGCCGCTTTGTAGGCCACCGGGACGTTGTGACGGATGTGTCGTGGCACGCGTCGGAGGACCACCTGCTGGTGTCCTCCAGCCTGGACGGCGATGTGCGGTTCTGGGACACGCGCTTCAACGCCCGCCCGACAACGCTGATAGAGGCTCACAAGGGAGGCGCGACCGCTGCCCAGTTTCACCCGACCGGGGTCTTCCAGCTTGTGACAGCCGGTGTCAGGGGGGAAGTTAGCTTCTGGGACACTCGCTGGCCCAAGGAACCATTTATGACGATTCACTACCACAACCAGTGCGTCACAGGCCTTCAGTGGTCGCCTTTCAGTAAGACCATCTTAGGGAGCTTCAGCGAGAGCGGTCAGGTGGTCATCTGGGATCTCGACAAAAGCCACCTGCCACCGGGCTACTCAGAGAATGATATGGCGCCACCGGAGGTGGCTTTTGTTCATATTGGGCATCTAGGGCCTGTTACAGACCTGTCGTGGTGCCCAGAAGAAAGGGACGCTTGGATAATGGCGTCAGCCGATGCTTTAAATGGGATCCATGTCTATAGACCGAAGTTGAGCATATTGAGGGATTACATAGTAACCCTCTAAATTTTAAGCACTTGTTTAAGGCCTGGGCAGGTTACATTAATTTTGCCAGTCTTGTCCTTTCTTCTTTTTGCTTCTTCAGGCTGATAAGTCCCTACAGAATATGTCGCATGCACATAAGCATATACGTATATGTATATGAACTTTTCGTACTATACTATCTTGGATTTCGATCTAGAATGTGTTACACTTGTACGCAACTTTATCGCTGCCGTACATTTTTTTAATTTATACTTCACATTTATGATTCGTCATTTTATTGGCTTTATTCAGGTTCTGCCCAACATTATCTGTCAAAAATTATTCATTACTTCTTTAAAAAACCAAAGGGTGTGCGTAGTTTGTCCTTTTTATGTGTCTTCTACCATCTCTTATGAAATATAGGAAGAGGGTTATTGCTTGTAAATTTGGTTGTGGTAAATATGAATTCTGCCTCTCATATTAGTTTGTAGTGAGAGAATATATTATACATGAATTTTTTGGAAGAGATAAATGATACTTAGTGTGATGCTATTGAATTGCCTAACTTTTTCTGTTGTTATTCGATCTTTGATGTGTATAATAAAAACTCATAATTGGACATTATTTATATTTGTTTAAAGTACTGTTAATGGTAACAACTCTATGATTATCATCACTTGAATGCATTAGAAATGTCAATTATATTCAATCATCATTTCGCCGCAAGACATAACACGCTAAAGCAGTTAGATTTACCTCCATATCACTTTTATAAATCCTTTCACCTTTAATCAAGCACGCCAAATCCTTAGTCATCAACATTAAACACAAAAACATATGCTACAGGGGTACTAGTAAAAAATTGAAAGTGTAACATTTATCCCAGGGTGGTACCATAAATAAAGAGGTAAGTATATTACAAAAGGGAACAGTACAACTATAGAGGTGAGTCTTAGTTATGCTAGGTCAACGTGAGAATGCCTCCTGATAAGCAATATAGACGAACCAAACGACGGAATAAGCATTATTCCCCTGCACTCCGTTCCTACCATAGTTCTAGCTCAGGATGTAGCTGTAGAAGCAACTCGGAAAACAGTGAGGCTGTGAGTTATAATAGTGGTAGTGAATATTCTTCAAGATCATGGGCATCACACGGATCGCATCGTGAACCGAGGCGACGCCGCGGACGAACACGCTATAGTAGAGCAAGAAGTCACCGGAAGAGATACCGTAGTTCGTCTTCATCAAGATCTGAATCGAATGATGACGTGCGACGAGGTAGTAGCAATTCTCGTCGCATGCATGGTCGTCGTTACCGCTCACGGTCGTGGTCAGACGGTTCCTCTAAGTCGTCTTCGTCGTCGTCATTGATTCCAGGAACACCAGATTTGAAGGACCGCCAGCGCCGCAGATCTCGGCGCCACCGCACCCGTCGTAGCGAAAATACGGGCTCTACGCGGCGTTTGGATAATATTAACCACTTCCTACGTGAGGAAGCACCAAAAATGCAGCCCCCTGTCGTTCCCGATATTGCGACTGGCAAGCAGGCGCAGGTGTTGGCGCCAAAGGCACCGTATCCGCTTGCTCTACCCCCCTCAACCACTGTCGCGCCTAGCTCCAGCGCCCTGCAAATGGGCATCTCTTCATCGGCAGCACCGAGAGAGCCCTTGTCGCCGCTTCCCGTTTATGCCTTGGATGGTACTTTGAAGGAATCAACGCGTGCACCAGTCGAGACGACTACGCCCGGCGAAGCAGCCAACCTCCCTCCCCCTATGATAGAGGATGAGCAGGCCTACGCGCAGTGGCTACGCGGTGGAAGGGTGCGAACACCAACGTTGTCGATGGGCCATAACACACCCTCTCGAATAGACTCCGCGGTGACCCCTGCGACAGGGAACTTGAAAACCAGCGTTGGCGCATCTCCTACGTCAGCTGTCACCCCGACCATTACCACCGACTGGAATAATGTTCAATTTGAGACCCCTTTTTTCGTGGTGACGGACCTGAACGCCTTGCAGAAGGCTCCCGAGTTGATTTTGACGCGAAAAAGGGGTGGCGAGGTAGAACCCGCTGCGGGGACCCCACGCTCAAACGGTAACAGAGAGGTTGAAGATGCGCCCAGAATTTGCAATAAGGGGCTCGAGTCAGAATCAAAACTAGTCAATTTTGATGAGCTTGACGTTTCCTTTAAGCAATCCTTTATGACCGGCAAGGTTCATCCTAAGCCTCCGTGGTACTTATGTGCGTTGGAGAAGGATTGCCGTGAGCACCCCTACTATATTCAATGGCTGGATACGCTTGAGTTATCATCGTCGTTGGAGGAACAGCTTGCGCGGTCAAGGGTACGTGTGAGTAAGATTGCAGCACAGGGTAGTAAATCGTAATTGAACACTCGAGAATGGTATGTGCACGCCATTAGATTCCCTTTTATTAAGATATTTGAAGATACATTCAGAGGATCACATTCTGTGCATGTTGTGAGTGTCGATGCGTGTGAGCGAGTCTTAAATTGGACTGGAAAAAATACAATGCTGTTGTTGTTGAAAAAACCTATAGGTTTTATTATGATTGACTGACAATTGATAGCTTACCTCAAGTTCTGCTTATAAGCTTTTTTTTTCTTTTCATCCTGTTCTTTTCTTCGACAACGACACATTTGATGCAGCTATTTCAATCTACAAACATTCTTGAACTTTTTTCTTGATTGACCTATCGTGAGTCGTTTATTATTCTTATACGAAAAAGCATAACTTAAATATAATATTTTACTATTCCATGCGCCGCACTGTTAACTCATTGAGCCTCATGGCATTTCGAAGTGTCCGCCGTGGCACCCAGGCGCTTGCTGTAGCGCGTGTCCCTACAACAGCTGCAGTGCTACCTTTCACAAGAACAGGCTCATTTTCAAATTTCATCTCGACTCAACAACGTTTTGCCCATGATGCGGCGTTGGCAGATGCTACGCGACGCGAGCTGGAGGAAGAGCTAAGCCGTAGTGGCAAACCCGAGGAGCCAAAGCCCCCAGCGGGATGGCGTGTTGAGCACGTTCCTGGAAATCGCAACTTCCGGCTTTCTAAAAACTACGAGGATGAAACGCTGTTGGTGTACTATTACCCTAAGGAGAACATGGGTGACACCAACAGTCACCAAATCATGGTCCAGGTCACTCGTAATGGACAGGCGTTGCAGGCGGATCTTAGCTTTGAGGAGGGGGAGCTGGTCTTGGAAAACATTTGCTATTTTCCAGATGCAAAGCTGGCCGAAGATGAGAGTGCTGAAGCAGATATGAAGCGTAATCAGCTGTACCCGGGTCCAAAGCTGAGTGAACTAGACGGCGCGCTTGTGGACAGCTTTATAAGCTACTTTGATAAGCGCGGTGTAAATGAAGAGTTGGGCGAGTTCATCATACTTTACAGTTTTTGGAGCGAGCAGCAGGAGTACGAAAGGTGGTTGAGCTCTATCAACATGTTTGTTTCTTAGCTTCTGAAGCGAAAGCGCACAAGTTATACTATGCATTATGCAAACAATAGTAGGGAAAACAAAATATTTTTAACACTACTTATATAAGAGGAAAAATACCTTTCCATTTTTCTTTCTTTTAACCGTTGTTGTGCGTAGCTCCACCAGCGTATGCAAGCATCACATCTGTCAATGATGCACATGCTTTTTAGGTCCCCATATCAGTTATTGCTTGCATGATTTTGGTTAACTGCAATCCAATTTTCGATACGAAATGCCATTCTTGAAACCCTCTTACTTTGTGATGTAGCTGTAACATGTGGACCCTGCCAGGCTACACCTAATTATTGCATTCACTCTGTATTTCAATTCTCAGGACTTAATGGGATGGGGTGTGTGTGTTGATATTAGCTATGCAAAAAGGAATGTCCCCTCTCGAAATAGGGTGAACAGGTGCAATCTTGGCATCGTCTTTTGACTCTCTTACTTTAAGTGGAAGTTAAAAATGTTAGAAAGAGTTCTTTAATTCGCTTCAAAAAAAATGAGGACAAATTATGAAGCTAAATTTTAAATGTGAGTCGGAAAATCGTATACAACACTGGTGATTAAAGCCATGCCACCGGATTACTTAATGGGATGTCTTTTTCCACTTTTGACATCTACTACTACTCGGTGACAGATTACGACCTATTTTTTCTTCTGTTGAGTGGGTGTGTGCGTCTGTTATGGTGCCTTTTCTACCCAAAAATTTAAATAATATATGATTAAAAAGGTCTTTAAATGGAAACCAACAGTCCACTTATTAAATGTGAGAAGCGCGATCACGCATGTCTAATATAATATCGATCTATCGACAAGACTTTATTGGGAGGTTTATTATCGTCATTCTGTGAACTCTTCCCACGCCTTGGTTAACTGATTTTTGGTGTCACGGTTCACATAAAACGACATCAAGAAGCGTTATCAGATAGGAAAGGCGCATACCGAGCTTTTTTGATTATTTTTCATACAACGTTTACCATCTGTTTGTCTATTTATCCATACCATTGCAATCAATATGCTCGACCCCAAGAATTATATAGGCGGCATTCCTGTCATTGTTCATTTGAATGAAAAGGACATTCTTAGTCTAGCGCGCCGACCCCCACCTTTAGCCTTTGTGCTGCCACGAACCACCTTGCTTATCGCGATCCTACGCGACGTGTTGGAGTTTTTTTCGCCCTATGCAGCGGTTCTTAACCAGTACACGACACAGGTATGGTTTTCTTATGAGAGTATGGTGGTGCCGTGGGGGTACCCCGTAGGCGCGGTGCGGGACTTTGTGCAGGAACTACACGACATCAGGCGACGGAGTGGACGAATCGACCAAGGCCGAGGCACCGATTCTATCTTTCTTAACCCTCACACACATAGGGAACAGGATGGTGATGGAGGCGCTGACGTGGCAGGTGGCAATAGCCGTGGGCCGTTGGCTTTTTTCTTCTCTTCTGAGCCACTAGAGCTTAGTTTTCGCATTTATCAGCCTTCTGGCTTCAAAACTATTGAGCGCTGTGCTCCCTTTCTGGTGAACTTTGACCGTCTGGATGAGTACATCCGCAACGAAATTAAGCAGCTACACAAGATGGCGTACTGTGCCATTTACGGCTCCTACAAGAGTTACCTTAATTCACCCGAGTCAGTTCTACAGGCGGCGATCGGTATGGCGCTTTACCGACCCTTTGAATCGTCCTTAAGTTCCGACTTTCCTGACTCTTCCTTAACAGGGTCACGGACTTTTCCTGCTTTCACTTCACCCTACGTGCTTGCCGAGTACCATCACATGTTGAAGAGTGTCTCACGAGCCCGGCGATTGGCATACATCGTGCAACTCAGCTTTCCTTGGTCGCATCGCGGTGGGAAATGTGAGCCCGTTCTTAGATTTCATTACTACCCCGTGGATGCTATACTATCAGTAGAGCGGAGCGTAGGGTGTCGGGGGGTCATTCCCCCCAGTTCCGAGGAAAGCGCGATCGCCCGAGAGAGCTTAGACATACGGGAGCAACATTTAGCAGAGCAGGCCAAGTCGGCGTGTGAGCCTTTCAACGACTCTGACGTCTTCGTCGACGCAGACGAAAAATCACTCACGTTCGGTTTGCTTCTCTGGAGGCTATTTTGCACCCCTTGCTTGCGATGGAGGCAGCTTTTTCCATTGCCTTCGTCTTCCCTTGCGTGTTCTGCCACTGCATCGGTCTTAGCGAAGGCGGCTGCGGCCTCAGACGGCGTTGGTGTAAGCGAAAATGTGCTTCTCAGGTCGATGGCTGTATTTTACACCGACCCCCCAGCGTCTGCCTCAATGAACTTGGACGTGCACCAGTTGCCTTGTGAATCTGCACTAAAATCCGAATCATGGGTTGTGTGGGAGGCGGCTATGTTGCAAAAATTTATTGAAACGTACGAAGAGAAGTGTGATGACCACGTTGTGAAGTCGATAGGAGCTTGGTCTATCTTTGGTATTCCTGTAGTAGCCGAGAAAGGCGAAGAAGGGAATCGGGGGGAGGCGCCGCAGCGGCTGTTTTTTAAGATCCAAGGCATTACTCCTTCTTTGAGAACTCCAGCTAAGTTTTTAGAGACGTATATGACATCGTCGGACCGTTCTTTGTTTGTCACAGTGGGGGTTCAGTGAGTTGCAGCAGAGGCTCCAGCAATAACAACAGAGGAAAACGCATAGTTAGGGCAAGAGATTCTTTTTGCATTCATTTCCAAGCTTCCATTATACCTTTGTTTTGGGGTTATACGTAGTTTTGGAATTATTTTTCCTTCTTGTTTAGTTTTTTTTTAAATTCTGTCAAGATCACGTGGTTTATGAGTAAAATAAACACCTTCCCCCTTTTTTACTTTTATTACCCCAAACACAAAAACAGTTTATCCTTCTCCACGTCCAGAGATGACTCGAAAGGAAGTAGTCAAGGCATGCGAGGACTTGCTCGAGGAGCTCATTTCTCGCTATAGTCATGCATCGTCGTCCCGATTTAATGACAAAATGCCTGAGGTCGAGGAGCGAGGAGAGGCCCGAGTCGACAGCCATCATTTGATATTCACGGGACTCGAGAGTGAGTTACTCCATCGGTGCCACCTGAATGGAATTTATGACTTCATCTTACTGGTAGCTGACAAGAGCGGTGATCCAGATTGGTGGAATGTATGTGATTACGTCAATATACTTTTTTCGTTTATTGTGTTTACACGGTTGGGCGCTACCGATGCGGAGGTGGTACATTTGATTTTTAACACTGATTTCTCGACATATAATAAAGAGGAGGATCAAGGTGATAGTAGTCATCACCAATTGTCTGACAGAAGTGTAGAACACAGCTTGCATAGCCACCTTACCACCACCAACAGCAGACAGAGTGATATATCTGGCGAAAAGCGTGATGGAAAGGAGTCAAACAACTCTAAAAAATTACTACATGCGGTACAAGTGCTTCTGTATGCACAACAGAGCGTGGTGGGTGGCTGTAGCTTTCCTGGTCAGCTTTTGCGCACGCTACTGGGGTGCAAAACAGTGCGTCTTATGGTGCAGGGTTGGTGCCTTCGCAAGGCTTTGATGGTTTCGACTTCGCTTTCTCAGGGAAGCGATCCGAGTCGTGATTGCTCCTGGGGCGACCCCTCTGAGGGGGGTGCATCGCCTCCAGGGCCATCGAGGGATGGGATCTCTTTTATTTCACGGCTCCGATCCGGCCTTGTCAGCTCAGATTTTTTGCTGTGCGCGGAGTCGTGGAAGACGTTGCGGGCTGTTTTTCTGCCTGGTATCTCTCCCAGCACCCGCGCCCCTGTTGGTGTGAGCATTGATACAAGCGACACTGGGGTCCCAACGCAAGATGTAGCGCTATCGATGTCCAGTGTAGGGCTCCCTGGGGGTTTTGCACAGCAGCGCTGTTTTTCAGTAGAGCTGCTGCAGTACTCTTTTCCGAACCTAGGAAGCCTATTATGCTCAGCAATGCGCTGCCGGAGCTACCTGGCGCGGCAGGAGGCTCTCCGCTTCGTCGAGGACGTTATTTTAGACCCTAAATACACGACTGTGCGAGGACTATACCTTTCTTCTGCGGAGCTGTTGAGTGCAGTCCTGAGCACTGCGAATGAGAAGTCTATGCTCAGTAGTGAGTTAATCTTCACCATTATAAAGGCCTTTGCCCAAAGGCTGTCTGTTTCAGATGAGGTGTGCGAGTTGCTGGTGCGGAGCCGATCTGAAATTCTTCGCTTTGCGTATCAATATTGCAATTTTATGACATGTAGCGGCAGTAATGAAGCACATTGTCAACGTATTTTTGCTTCTATAGAGGAGTTACGGACGTGTTTGGAGCCTTTTTCTTTTACAGGATAACGAAACATGAAGTTGGTGTATATACATGCACAGAATGAAAACGATAGAACCTACAGAGAGGATCCAAACTGAACTGGCAAACCTAGCAAGTATAAAAGATGGCTCTTTTTCTAGTATTTTTATTCTGAATGCGGTGATTGAATAAAGTGTAGCTGCACACCGTCTTCTTTTAGTTCTTGTTTTGATGCGCTAATCGGCCTTCGCTTCTAAAGTGTATTTCCAGCAAGCCACAGAAGAATAGCCTTTTAATGATACTACTTTATGCATCGTTGAGCTGTGTGAAGTGATACCCGAATAAGGACAATGATTCAACTAATTTCTTCTCCACCTCTGCGACATTGCCATTCCTACGTGTGTAATATAGTTATTTCGTACGTGCTTCCTTTTTTAATAAGCGCGCACGGGCTTACCAATAGAAACCCATCAAATCAAGTGAACCACAACAAGGGTGAAGGTAAATAGGCCAATTTCTCAAACTCTGTCCCATTTGACGACTGTAGTGCTAAAATTTGAATGCCCTTTCCCCATAGGACATGTCCAATTTTGTGCACTTTACGCCTGATCAACTGAATTTATCCAGCGCCATCCCCCTTGGGACGGGGGCGATCTCCAATGTTCTCCACTCAACCCTCGCTCCCCCGCTGTCGATCCCGGTTGCGATTAAAGTATACTCCAAGGTTCAGCTTCTCCAGTTGTGCAAAGTTCAAAGTGTCATGAATGAGAAGCAAGCCCTTCTACGGCTTCGATCGCATCCATACATCGGCCGCTTGTACGGGACGGCGCAGTCCGAGGACGAGCTATATGCCGTGATGGAGTTATTAACGAACGGCGACCTGCTGCAGCATATTCGCCGTACTGCCGAGAAGCGCCTCAGGGAATATTCTATCGCCCAACCTCGTCCGATGGGTCGACCAGTCGCCGGGGAGGAAGGGCAGACCGAAGGACGCGACTTCCGCCTAGCAGCGGATCAAACCCAGGCCGCGCCGCCGCCCCCACGGTCGGGGGGCTCGGCCGGGGGGATCCCCGCCTCTAGTCGAGCCCTGCGGTGCCTGGACTTCCAGGACATCCAGCTCATCACCGCGCAGATCATTCTTGGCCTCTCACACGTGTTCAAGAACGGTTTGGTGATGCGCGACCTGAAGCCCGAGAACATTGTGTTTGATGGCAAGTGTCGGGCCTGTCTTATTGACTTCGACACAGTCGACTTGGAGGGTAATCGTGCCAAGCCCCACACCAACCACGGTGTCGCGTTACCAGCAAAGCGATCCAGCATGACTTCCTTCACAAATAAGGGTGATTCTGGTGGGTTGGCGTCAAGGCCGCCGAAACGTTCTATCAAGGTCTCTGAAATTCAAGCGATGCGCAGGCGAACCGCCAGCTTTTGTGGCACTGCACAGTACGTATCGCCAGAGATGGTAGGTGAGTGCAGATGGAGCTTTAGCAGCGACCTTTGGTCTTTGGGGACGATTGTCTATGAGATGCTGTATGGGGTGCACATGTTCGCCGGCATGACTTCGTTTGGGGTGATGAAGAATGTTATCAAAGGCGTCGCAGGTGGTGTAAATGGTCAGGCGGCTGTGCCCTTCCCAATTGTTGACCTTGGGAGGAGAGGTAATGAGGCCAGTTGTCCAGGAGAAGAGGTCGCCCCATCCGATCACTTTGCGCGCGTCAAAGATTTTATTCTGCGATTGGTCGACATCGACCCTTTCCAGAGGCTTGGGGTCCATCCTGAGACGCACGAGTTTGATCTTGAGGCGCTTAAAAGGCATTCCCTCTTTTCTAATTTTGACTGGTCTCTGGTAGAGAACCAAATCTTGACCTTTAAGCAGCGCACATTTTCAATGCGCGATGGAGCTGTCGATTTGGACAATGTCGCTACTTCAGAGGTCCTCGACCCGGATCCGTCACTGTCGCTACAATGCTTCTACCAAGAAGTGCCTTATAATGATAGGCGGTATGCTGAGTACATTTACAATGCCTCTTCTGAAGGAAATCCTTTTGAACGCTACCTACAGGGCATTGATTTAGGAAGTAAGATAGTGGAAGACACCAAGGATGGCGTAGATGAGGTAGATCACAACCAAAACGATGAGTTGCGGTGTGACCCGACCTCGGCCAGAACCACTTTATTCAACAACGACGGGGTTGTGGGAGAGAGCAGTAAACTCACTTCCGATTGCCTCCCAAGTGGTGAGATAGTTGGCTTTCCCAGTGACTTCAAGCAAACCTCATGTTCTGAAGGATCCAGCGCGTGCTTCCGTCGAAGCAGTTCCATCGATACGGATGATGAAAGTATCGAGGTCATTGACGACGTAGGGATGAGGTTCCACGCTCTGGCGCTGGACCCGGACTTCCGGAATTGAGGAGAGAATAGGGGTGGCGATAGGATACGGTGATGCTGAATGCTTTGCGTTAACTTCTTTTTTTACCGGATGTATTATTATTACTATTAATTTTTTTGTGCATGCAGGCAGGTAATGTGAGGGGCAGGGGGTATTTTTTAGCCACAACAATGTGTGCATAATAACTAACAGAGCGCTTAAGCTACAGGAAGGCAAGCTAATTATTTTAGAATCTTGAATTGCTGGTTCTTAAACGTTCATGTGTTTTTTCCTCCACTATATTTGAAACACGTAATATGGATTCTATACACGCTTGCATTCTTAGTTTTTCTTTGCTTATTTTTCATCAGGCCTGCTTGATTACCTTCAATTTCAGTTACATCGGAAAGATGTGCGGTTTTTATCACTTGACCACCAAAAATTATCAAAATATGAGTACCTTTCTTTGACAATGAATCTCTGAGGGGAGATCTTACGTGCCATCCTCGATACCTCTTTGTGCATATCAGACTATTTTTTGCACATTTTTTTTGCTTCATTCAAACATATAGGATTTTATTACCACCACAAAATGGAGCTTTAAGCTGTGGTGTGTGCGACATCGGAAAGCGTTTGGGGCACATCAGAAGTACCATGGCGGAGATGTTGCGGTGTAGGACACTTGAGTAGGCGGTAGTAAGGATTGCAATGATATTCTCTGGGTCTACTCACGTAGGATCTGAAACATACATATATGTTGCGGACCTTCGTGAGAGCAATTCAAATTGTAATCACAGGATGTGGGTTAACATTCTATTCCTTTTTCTTTCTTATCAGACGGAGGAAGATATTTTTTTACCTTTGTCTGACGTATTTTTGCTTTCTTTTCATCTCAATTCCTGCGTCGTTTGAATTAGAAGTATACTTCTGGGAACGCAGTCCTATTATTTTGACCACTGGAGTATTCCTCAAACTAACTTTTTTTATCCGTCAGTGTAGAGCTTATGTGAGTTTTATAGAGCTTACCGGAACCATCAATGCCACAACAAGCTTATTATAAAATAAAACGCTTGTATGAAAGTGGTTGCGCTCCTAGGGGAGATCATAGAGCTTTGGGGAGCAAAGTTTCTTAGATTTTTTATGCCTGCTTTTGTGAGCTTTTAACACTAATGTTACGTCTTATTGCGGTTACTTCAATGAAGTTTAGGAAAAGATACCCCAAAGATGGTGTCGGTGAATTAAGATGGAGCATTGTTTTGGCCCCTAGTATTTCTTTTGTTACTGACAGTCTTTCAAGAAGCGTATCATGCTTGGGACTTGCGAAGGAAACATATCTCCTATGGAAGGATTTGAGAGGCTACAGTGTATCCATTACCCTAATTTATGTATAAATGCAGAATTGTACATTAGTGCTCTGATAGTATTTTTTTTTACTCCTATGTTCTTATTATTATTTAATCCGCTTTATCCCCCCCCCCCCTCCACAGTACAGGTCTGCGAAATAGAGGGAACTCTCAGAGGAAGACTCCATTCATTTTCTCATTTCATAACTGTAAATTTTGACATGCATTAATTATGCGTAAGACCAAAAAATCAAAGTCTAAGCTAGATAAAATTGTAAGTAACAACTAATGTGTTATGGACAGGCTGGAGTCATTTTTACAAGGCTGTTAGGTGAACCTAAGGGGCTACTCATTAGTTATTGATATTATTTCTTTAATAAGAGATTTTCCCTTCTTCCGTTATTATGTGCATTGGATAAGAATAAGCAGCATAATGTTATCATTTATAACATAACATTACTATGCAACAGAATACGCATTCAATGGCCGGCACTCGACTTCAAGCAATACACTGGTTTCACTCCTTAGACTGAGTTGCGTTAGTCTTTTTTTTTTTTGGTGGTGGTGGAGGGTTATTGTTCATTATCTGATTGTTATGAGTCTTTTTAAATCAAAGCAAACTCTTTTCCAATGTTATGTAGCATTTATTCCTCCGCAGAATCTTTGCTGAATGTTGATTTGGCATAATTTGTTTAGCTGTGTTATTATATGCATCCTTATGAGATCACGTATATATGTAATCACTAATTTTTCTGCTTTATTTTGTAACTCTATATCGTTTTCCTCTTACTTTCATTTGTACACCGCTTTATCTTCTCTAAAGGGTTCGTTTTTTTTTTTTTAGCAACTATACAACGATTGAAGTACCAACGAGCGGAGAAAAAACGATGATTGAAATTTCCGGACTTGGTCACCTTCATAGTCTTCTTAGGAATAATTCAAAGGTATGTGTGATTTACTTCTATGCCACTTGGTGTGGTCCATGTAAGTACGTAATGCCATCATATCTGAAAATGGTGGAGTACAACGACACGGCGAAGGTGGTTTTTTGTAAATGTGATGTAGACCGCAACGGGGACTGCACTGCGCGGTTTAAAGTTGATGCGATGCCCACTTTTGTGGTTTGTGTTGGCGAGGAGACAATAGGGATCGTAAAAGGTGGTCAATTGGACGCAGTCCAGCGCAACATTGATATGGCCCTTGCGCAGCTGGTGGTTCACGCGTCAGAGCCGATGCTCAGAGTGGGAAAGTGCCATAACGAATTCGCGGAAAAGATGCTCTGCATTCAGCTGGCCCAGAGTGGGGATGACGCGATCCTGCAGAAAGACTCCTGTGATGAGGCGTACAGGATGTTGATGAAGAATGAGCCGGACTCTCCGTCGGGGCTTAAGCTGATTCCGTATTTAGCATCCACGGCGGCTTCTCCAGAAGCCTTAGATGCGCTTTTTCGATACATCTCGTTGCGAGCCCCACCTGAGTGTTATAACGTCGGACTCATTGTAAATCAGGTACTTCGCTATGTTTTGGATTTAGCACTGAACATTACATGGGATGCTACTCCTATCATTGAGGCTCTTCATCGAGTGGTGCATTCCCTCATCAAAAGCGTACAGGCGCGGGATATAGTGGTGCGGAGCTCGTTTTTTGACAGTGAGTTCATTCGTACGGGATTCGAGCTTGAACAGTCGACGATACTTGGCGCATTGCTGGGCATTGGCCCGGTGTCGAGAGGGCATGCCATTATGTTTCCTCAACTCAACATGCAGATGTGGCAACATCTTATAAAGTTATTTCCTCCTCAGGAGAGCGAAAAATACCCCCAACAGATTTATGAAATCCAACAAATCGTAGAGAGGCTTGCGAAGTGGAATTCTCAACTGGTTCAGACCTTCTTTCGAACGAAATGCACACGGAATGCGACGATGATTTTTTTTAATCGTGCTCTCCGTCTCAACGAGGATTATCAGAAGATTATGCACCGGAATAGCCCACTCTCCTCTCGTTTTTTTATGCTTCAAATGGAGAAAGCTCTGATCGAGGTGGCACTTCCCATCATCTCTAGCGCAGAGGGGGAGTCGACGACGAATTTTAGTTCAATTCCAGCGTCGTATCTGCTTGATAACCCTAACATCCGCGAGGTGATCAGCTTTGGTGCGGACACAGAGCGGTTGGCTCACTTCGACGAGCACGAAAACCCGCTCCCGTTGGCTTCAAGCGATGAGGGGGGTTACAAACCATATGTTCATCTTTTCTTCTATGCCGCCCGCTCCCTGACCCTGTGCTCAGCGGTGTTCACTGATGAGCACGATCGGAATGAGCGTAACGTTCAACATCCACAGCTTTCCCATCAGGAGCGCATCGCTTTGACTGCGGAAAAGTGCCTCTATGAGGGCCTCCTTGGGGGCGTGAAATTGGGTGAAAGTCAGCTTCGCTACCTCAACGGCCTTGCTGGCTGGCTGCTGTGCGTGATGGGTGTCGATAGTGTCGGGCACCTTCCGGCAACTCCCCCAATGCAATGGAAGTACCTGCCTCAGCAGCTCGTGGACTGCGTCTTTCGTGCCTCCAAGATGCTGATGCTGAATAGCCTGCTTGTCGACAACATGATCTCGCTTATGCTGGTGCTGATGGGGAATACTCTCTACTTCACTAAACCGCACACACATGCCCTCTTTCCCTCCTTCTTGATAAAGCTGATGGAGAATCCCGAGACGCGGGCTGTGGTCGAGGGGCATGCATGGTTCCACGAACACATCATGCGCGCCTGCATGAATTGCTATATCGCGGTGGAGAAATTGACTTACGAAAAGGTTCAGGTGCGGTATGAGCTGTCTTACTGTCTTAAGACGTTTCTGGGCTCAGATAACCTCTGCCAACCTCTGCGCGATGAGTTTCAGCGTGAGGGAGCAGTCCTAGAGCGATTTTCTCACATGGCCGTCGCTGAGGTAAATGAGGCAGTTGATCAACTCATTCACAGTCTTACTAAGATGAACACCATGATGAAGAGTTCTACAGACGCATCTGAAGAAGCTGCAAACGCACCACATGGCTCCTTGGGCGGCAGCCACAATGATGCCTCTAGCCCTGATTACAGTAGCATTCAGAATACGGGGGATGAAAATGATGAGGCAGAGGACTCGACTGAGGAGGGCATGACGTATTCCCAAATCGGCATGAGTCTTCGATCACATATCATGCTCTTCATGGCCTCCATCGATATGTTTATCCAGCTTTCCATCCAATTTCCTCGCGGCGTGACACAGAACCTGGTTGCCCAGCAGATTGGCCAAATGCTCGCACGCAGCCTGGTCGTCTTCGCAGGACCCAACAGTAAGAACCTAAAGATCAAGAATGCCGACGAGTACCAGTTTAAGCCACGCGAGATCCTAAGTCGTCTGGTAGACTGCCTTACTCATTTCCGCCGCAGCCGTAACTTCTTAAACTGCTTATGCCACTGCGGGATCCCCTTAAGTGATCTGCAAGGTGCGATTAAAACTATCCTGCAGCGTCAGCTCGTCTCGGAGGACTTGAACTGGAAGTTGTCGGAGATGTCAGCGGCGCTCGAGTCTTGCTCGAAGGAGGCGGTTGATGAGGAGGCTCTTTGGGATGAGGCACCGGACTTTGCTCTGGACGCGCTTCTGTCCACGCCGCTCCTTAACCCTGTCGCACTCCCATCGGATGTTAAAGATTTGCAAGATCTGTTATTTGTCAACAAGGAAACAATTCACCATCACCTTCTGTCTGAGAACAAGCATCCCTTTACAAAGGAGTATCTAGATGAACCGATGGTGGAGGCCTTTAATGCAAGACCAGCCGTCTTAGAAGCAAGAAAAGAGCTGGAGAATAAAATATCGGAATGGCTGAGAACAGCGAGAAAAGCCAGAGACTCTGCGCCCTAGTAATGGATAAGGGAGAGGTGGAGTGAGGTGAATTCAAAGCAAGGGTAAATATTTATCATATTTATATATATTTTTTGTTTAAAATTTTTGTCGAATATAAGGCAGGACTAATGGAATGAGTCCTACTTTTTTTTATACTATTTCTGTAATCCTTTAGCGTGTTCATACCTGTGCTGTTTACTACATTTCCTTTTAGTTTGTCATGAGTGAAGTGATTCATTCGACATTGAGGTGACATCATGGGATTATCAATTTAACTTTTTCCTATCTTTTGGACTAAAGTATTCATCTAGCAACAATTAAGAATATTTTAAGAGACAGTTTAAAGCAGTCTTTTCACCTTTTTTTTTCAAGTTCTACAGGAGGGTCCGCCCAGAACTTCCCTTTTCCTTCCATTGCCATACTATGTCCGAGAACAAATACGACCAACTTGATTCGCATGCGAATATATATGATCATGAAGCATCGGGTACTTTGATATCAATTACTCCTGCAAGTGGTGGTCTTCGGCCATGGCATTATAACCTCTTTACTTGCTGCTTCGAAGCCAACTCCTGCCTGGAGGCCTGCTTTTGCTTTTATTGTCAACTCGTGAGGCAGCACAATATGTTTTACAACTTAAAACCTGAGATAGATATCCCTATGTGCTTTTTGGTGGTTATCTTAGATTACCTCACATTCTCATGGTTCTCGTTCTCTTATCTTTTTATGCTTCGAAGAAGTATCCGAGAGCGCTATGGTATCAAGGGTCATATGTGCACTGATTGTTTATCCGTCCTTTTTTGTGGGTGTTGTGCGTTACAGCAACAGTTGTTGGAGATGACCTCACAGGGATCGTTCCCTGGTGCGACCTTATATAAAAATCCCACACCACCGTCCGAAGTGCACATGATTTAAGGAAGAAAAACAACATATATTATTGATGAAAAACTCAAGGTGCAAAAATTTGCTTCAACAAACATTCCGTTTTTCTAAGGGACATTCCATATTTATCCCAATGATCTAACATTTTTAACAACGATGATTTCAAGATTTATGCTGTTTAGTGGATATTTTCTAGTTACTCATTTGCTGTTTTCTTTTTTTCTTCCGTTATGCTTGCTGAATTTATAAGTTTCTTAGATTATTCAACAAAAATATTGAGATGGGAAAATATGCTCATATTGAGAGCTAAAGACGTTTTGGAATTTTTTTGTGTGCAACGAAGTATAAAAATGGGTCGGGAGTCTGTAAAAGCCTCTATTTTTGTGAACTACAAGGCTTTTTTGTATCAATTACTCAATTTTGAAACCTTACTGCTTGGTGAAGTTTATGTACGTGTTTATGTTTCTCTCTCTCGGAACATCTGTAATCTGCAAGAGAGTCACTCCCGTCTGTTCTTTGTTCTCGACAAGAAGCATGTTGCGTTTAAGTTTTCTTCGATTAGGAAGGTGGGGCCCACGAGACTTTATTCGGGGTCGCACCAAGCGCGCCGGTGCCGTCCACGTCCGTCACACCCATGGTAGTAAAGGTCGCTACAAGCGGCATTCCACGTTGTACACCCTGCGAAGCGGTCGACGGCATGTTTCGAATCACATGAAAGGGGGCCTTGGGATCAAACTCGGGGGCGGGCTATTCGGTCTACGCATCCCGCGACAGCACTCCCTCTCGACCATGACGCGGGAGGCGTACGAGCTGGAGGTGTACGGCCACCCAAACATCACCAACCCCTACCGTGGCCAGGTTGAGGCGCACCCTGGCCTGCGCCTTGTCATGGAGAACGCGATGCCGACGGTGGAGGTGGTGGTGATTCTCCCTCGGGTCGCGCGCATCTCGAACGTCTCGGAGGGCGACCTCCCCCTTTCATGGGGTTCCATCGCGGAGGCGCTCCTCGCGGAATTCCGCCCCCTTCCTTTGTTTTCCCCAAAGGTTGTGGAAGGTGCTCGGCGTTCGGGCGATTTGGAGGCCCCTTTGGAGGCTGCCCCTGCCTGCCTCCTCCGCGGCACCCTCCACCTCGCCACCCTCGCCGCCTCCGTCCGTCTTTCCCTCGGGCGACTCGGGCGTGAGGCCCTCCAGGAGGCCCTCCTCGCCCTCCATCGCGAGCACCAAAAGGGCCAAATCCCCCTTCCCTTAACGGAAACGACCAGGCTGTCGTCGGGGCGGCGACGCGTTCCTTTTTTAGGCCCCGCCCTTCGCGCGGAGGGGGGCCCTAAAGGGCCTCCCCTCTCGTCAGTGCGGGCCGTCGCCTTCACCTCGGCAGCCTTCGCGTATGCGCGCGCGTTGGAGGGGAGCGGGGGCGACGCCGCTGGCGAGCGGATCGGCCCCTCGCGAGGGCGGGAGGACCCCCTCGCGGCGGAGAGCCCGTATTTGACGTCGGAGGGGGTGGGGGAGGTTCTCCGGCGACTACGCGAGGGCGCGCCAGATGCATTGGGGCTTTGCTTGCGGCCCTTACTTGATGAGGGGACTGTGGGTGGCGAAACGGGAGGAGCGCGTTCTTCCCACCCCACCCAGGCGAAGCCGGGGTCGCTTCTCAAGGCGGACGTCGACCAAGACGAGGTGGTGGGGGTATGGCGTCATCGACGGTATGGTGATGTTAAAAAACTGCTGCGTTGGTATTATGCCTCCCGCGATCCACGGGCTCACAACAGTGACCAATTACCTCATCGCAAGCGACGTTTTTCGATCATACTTCTCGTGGATGCCTCCAAAACGAACCCCATCTCCCAAACAACCATGCCAATATCAGGGAAGATGCGGGCGAAAGCCCACGGTGCGGCGTCAGGAAAGCATTCACAGAAACCAAGGCCATCACTGATGTCCAAAACGCTCTCCGAGAATGTCGAACGGATGGGATTCAAAGCACTACAACCAACTGGAATCGATAAAATTCTCGCCGCGGTGCAGGAGTGGTCGGTTGAACATCAATGGAGCTGTTGGCTGCGCATGGGTTTGCGCCGTCAACAATCCCCCCTCTCACGTGATGATGGCGTGAAACACGACCCCCCGTTGCAGAACAAGGCGGAATTGTAAACTTGTGCAATCTCACATGACTCTTACTCTGCTTCACTCTTCCTTTTTCCATGTGCAGCCCTTCCGCCCAAATAGCAATGAAAATGATTTCTTAAGATGAATCAGTTGTTGTTGATTTGCTTGCCAAGGGTTATCGTTGCTGAAAGATGGGAATAATCTCGGTGAGCATCACAAACAAAAAAGAAAGGAGAATGTGAAGCAAGATAGCTACACACATAGTAAGAAACTACAATACGTTCTTTCATGACGATCCACATGACTATTAGCAGCTTCTTTTTTTCCTATTATCTTTGTGTGTATGTGTATGTGTGTCCTTATTGGATATGTTGCTTGATTGTTACTAGTATGATTATATTTCGAACGACGTGTTGTATTTCCAGCGTCACATTACATGAGGGAGAAAACGAGGAAGAGGTTTTTTTGTTACCTATTTGTTTATCTTTTTCGTTTACAACGTAGGTGAGGCATAAAGAAGCTGAGCAAGACTCTAAACGGGGGCTTACCATCACTTTTGATTGACAACAGGATAACAAACAATTTTTAACGAATTTAGGTCATGCGTGGTTTTCTCACCAAAAACCTACTTCGATTCCCGAATGATAGGCATTCGTTACTCAATCGATCCGTAGTGGGGATGAGAATTCCTGGTTGTAGAGTATTTCCTCTATGCATGAGCTCGCGTGGGGTGGCATCCGCGCCCGCGTCCGCCCGCAAGACGGCGCCGAATCTCTACAAACGACTCCAGGTGGAGGCGAGTGCGACGCCGGAGGAGATCAAAGCGGCGTATCGTCGTCGGGCGCTCGAGTGCCACCCGGATGTGGTGGAGAGCCACCAGCGTGCCCAGGCGGAGGTTCAGTTCCGCGGTGTTTCCGAGGCCTACGAGGTGCTCTCCGATCCCGAAAGACGCCGCGCGCACGACAAGAGCCTCGGGATCGACCCCGAACCCCTGACGACGCCAACGAACGCGAGAGGGGCTTCCGCTGCGGATGCCAAGCCGACCGCCTCCTCGTCGGCACATTCGAACCGAGGCGCTCGAGCCGCCGCGTGGAAGAAGCCGTTTGTGCGCGCCGACGCGGATCGCCTCTTCGCCGAGGCCTTTGACGGGAAGACGGTGGAGCAGCTTCTCTTCGAGGCGCGTCGTCGTCGTCGGCTTCGGGAAGGCTCACCGGGCGACGACGACGATCGGGCACGGCCCTCCTCCGCCGCGGAGGAGGCTTTCCTCCACGCGATCGAGCACGCCGCGGCGAGAATAGAGCGGAGTTACGGGCCGTCCATTCTCCGCCATTTACACGTCCGAAGTTCGCTCCCGCGTGGGCCCGTGCGGCCTCCTGCCACCCGCATGCCTTTCCGCCCTTTTCTCAACCAAAAGGTCCCGGAAGGGGTTACCACTCCCCCGACACCACGGGTGGATCCGGTGGATCTGAGCATGCATCCGGAGATGGAGGTGATCGTGCCGGATCCGAAAGCCGAGCGAGAGCGGGAGCGGGAGGAGGCGCGGTTGCATCCGAAACACTTATACACCCCCAAACTGCCCGGTGGGGTGGAGCTCACCCGGATGCAGGGGCTCGATCGGGTGAAAAAGACAATCATGGGCGCCGCACACAATATGGGGGTGCTGTACTCTTACCACCGCCCCTATTAGTAGTCAAAAAGAAACTAAAAAGGAAAAATAAAATATAGCGGTGTTTGTTTGCTGTTAGGTATCAGGGTTGCTGCGATCACTGAGCTACACCTCAGGCGTGCTGTAAGAGAGCTCACATGTGCGAAAATTTTGGTCATTAATTTTGAGCAGGAGGGAAGCCCCAATAGGTCACTTTATGGGGGGATTCTCTTTGTTTTTTCATTTATGTTGACCATGCGACAGACTCATCCTTCTGAGGATGAGTTAAAGTAGTAGGCCTGGTAGTGACAAATCAAATTCACCATGTATTATGAGAAATCATGCTTTGCTCTCCGCTTTGTTTTAATGCATTTTTGTTGCATAAAGGGTTTTACTGTACGATATATATTTCCATACATACAGAATTATTAAAGCCGGCGGCTTATAAACGTACTATCGCATCTTCGATAAACGTCTGTAATACAGTGAAGGAGGGGTGTAATCGATTTCCCATTAAGAATACTATAGTCCAAAGCAAATGCGTCGTGTTGGGTTGCCTTCGATTGCTGCTCTTGTTGTGGCCAAGAGCCGTCTGTCGCTGACACCCATGCGGACGATCTACACGACGTGGGGTGAAATCGCCTGTGAGGATTGGGCAAAGAAGGAGGGCTGGCTGAAACGCCTCACCTCACAATCTACGTATCGCAGTTTTGAGTTCTGGCACGTCCCGGAGGCGGAAACCCCGCCAGAGCTGAAGCTGAGCGCGGTGGAGCTCTACCTACTCAGCTGTATCGAGGACGACACCGCGCGGTTGCTTCAGGTTAGCTGGGGATATGATTTCGATCCGTTCTGGCAGGACCGTGTCCAGTCCCATGAGTCGCTTTTTAACGCCCTCTACAACAAGGAAAAATCCTTCTTCTACAAGTTCATAATCGGTGACCATGCGCATCACAAAAAGGGAAGATTTTACATTGAGAAAAAACTGAACTACCTGAAAGATGTTCTGCATTGGGCGTCCGTGACGGAGCGCCATTATACGGCGCTTGCAAAGGTTCGTTTTCACATCCAACGGGCTGTGTGGAATGCGCTGGAGAGGGAACGGTATTTGTGCGCATGTGTGGCGGCTGTAGAGTCGCTTCAAAAGCAGATACCCGAGGAGTTTCGAGAAAAGGCGATGAGTGAGTTGAAGGTTACCCTTGTAAATGTGCGTCATTGGGTGAGTGACTGTCCTAATAGCAAGCGCACCTTTACCCGTCAGGTTCCTTAGGAAGTTGCCTTTAATGCGGACGAACTTTTTCCAAAACGATGTTTCCCCCCCCTCTCCCCTTAGTATAGCTCCTTTCCAAATAATATATACATATGCGTATTAGTATTTCGGTTACTTTTTTTCCAAAACTATTACTTTGCCTGCATGGGGAAAAATTTTATTTTCCTTATTGGAATCTCAGCTAATTCATTCGAGGGTAGAGTTATTTGGCCCCGAAAAAGACGTGCAGTAGGATTATATAGGGTTCACATTAGTTTTTCACAATAGTAAAAATTAGAAATAAATTCAATTAAAATTTACTGTGTCTCTTTATCTTAGGCAGAGCGGATTTGTTTGATATCATTTTTTTTCCGTATAGTGTACGGATGGTATTAGTTCCTAGGCATTGTAGGTTGTTGGTAATCGACAGAGCAGTGTAAAGGAGTGTCAACATGAAATGTAAGTGGGGTTGATTTTTTTTTTTAGGAAACTGGGTTATTCAGAAACCTTGTCGTTTTTTGCAATATTTTTACACCTTTTTGCCCTCCACCAACAAGTAGAAAATGCGATGAAATCAGAAATAGTCGTAAAGCAAGCCTAACGACATAATGCAGGCATATGTATGTATTGAGGGCACATGCTTTTGATTGTCATTTCATTTCCCTCCTCAGTGAAGATTATTTCTAAAATTTTCTCTACACACGAATCCACAAATTTTTCCTTCTTGCTGTTCAAGGTTGAAGGATACGTTGTAGTGAAAAAGTACTTATTGCGAACCCGCAACTACGCTCTTTCGTGAAATCTCCCCCCCC
>HF955065.1:499122-511389 GCA_000582765.1 Phytomonas sp. EM1 | reverse complement strand
CTCTTTCGTTGTAAATACCCCTCCCCCCCCCCCCACCCCCCCACACACACACACACGCATTCAAAAAGAATTTAAGACATAGTGGAAGTGCGAAAAGTCAGGCTACGTAACCCTGTAATCTGACAATGTCTTCCATGGATATGATATTTGACGGCGCCCTTGCGTCTTGCTTCGCCGTTATTTTCTCAAACCCGTTTGATACGATGCGGACGCGCATGCAGCTTCAAGGCGAGCTTTGCCGCGCGGGACAGTACCAGGTGCTCTACCGCAACATCTTCCAAGGGATCCTCCGCGTGGCGCGTGAGGAGGGCCCGTTAGCGCTGCAGAAGGGGCTCTGTTCCTCGATGCTCTGGCAAATCACACAAAACGGCGTTCGCATCGGGTTGTACCCGTCGATTAAGGAGGACATTGGCTACTTACTGAACAGCGAGAATTCACTTCTCACCTGTGCTGTGGCGGGTGGGGTGTGTGGGTTCATCGGGGCCGGCCTCTCCTCGCCGTTTATGTTGGTGAAGACGCGTCTGCAATCGCAGCACAACACCATGATGAGCGTGGACGGGAAGATGCTTCATCGAACCTCAACCGGGCACCAGCATCACTATAAAGGGGTGTACGACGCGCTGCGGACTCTCTACAGAGAAAATGGCGTCATGGGACTTTGGCATGGCTCATCGGTTTCTGTCTTTGCCGGGGCCGTGGCGTCTATGCTTCAGCTCACTGCATACGACCGTTTGAAGTCCTACTTTTGCAAGGTTACTAACTGGAAGTCGTCGGACATGCGAGTCCATGTCGCGTCATCGATCGTTTCAACTTGTTTCTTGATGCTTTGTATGAATCCTGTGTTTCTCATCTCCACACGCATCTTCAACAATACGCTCAAGGGTAAGAACAATGGGCTTCGCAGTTTATTTCCCACGCTCGTGCAGACCTTCCGCGTAGAAGGGGTTCGGGGCATGTATAAAGGTTCCACGGCGTTCGCTGTGCGCTCGGTGCCGCATTTTGTCTTTACCTTTGTCGCATTAGAACAGTTACGTTCGTTTCGTGAGAAATACACCAATCGTTCGTATACTTCCGGCACTAATGCAAACAAGAACATCGGGCATTTCAAAAGCCGCGCGACCGCTCAACGTTCTCCACAGCCGATTCAATCCATGACAGACCTTGATTAAATTGCAAAGCAAAAAAGGAACTTAATTCACACGTTTGGGATTGAAAAGTATAACACATATGAGTATCTCTTTACTTCAATTCCGATTTAGTAGCATATTTTTACACGTAGGCCTTGCTCAATTTGAGATGAAAACGGGCTAAAGGTGACAGTTACAATGCAGTAATTTCTATGGAACAAATCATACATAATCAAAGAGCGGTCCGAAAAACATGCGTTTAAATTTTAAAAGGCATCGCCCAGGGGACTGACTGACTGTTTCTAGAATTGTATTCATATCATGTGCTTGATAAATGATTTTCTTTCTTTTTTCAAATAATTTCTTTAAGGAACGGAAATATTAGAATTTTTTTACCGCACTGACATGCTTATGGAGTACTGTTGTAAGACTTCTATGATGCATTCTTAGAGCGTGTAGAAAATGGTAAAATAACTTCCTATTTTTCTATTTACATTTACAACGATATATATATCACGAAAGTCGCCTAGTGTTCTAATATTTATTTGACCTGATTCACATATTTCCTAATCTACATCGGCTGTTCTATTATATTTGCCTTTTTATTAAATTTTGAAAAGTCGAAAACTCATAAATTCGCTGGGTTTAAGATGTTCAATTTTGATCCTTTTTTGAGTGTCAAAAATTTCACTGCTTATATTATTATCCATTGTGTTTGGAAAAGTGCTTGTTAGCATATAAAGCAAACATCTTTTTCGCTCCGTCAGTTGCGCTAGAATTTTTCCTTAGATTACAAAGGAATTAATGCTAAGTTTTGTTTTTAATCAGGAGGCGACTTTTTATTATTGTTATCTATATTCTCGATCCATTCATGTAATCTCTTGCGTATTATAGGAGAAAACAGCAGTAACAGTAGTATCAAATAAGTTATATCATGTGTTCATCTTCACTGGATTCTTGTCTGGAATACATGATACATTACTCAAGAATTTTCAATCGTGAGATTACAGTTGCTTGATCGTTTTTGAAATTTTACCTCTTGTCGCCTTTGGTGTTGTCTAGTTGCTAGCAACACACTTTCTTTCTCCTTCGAACGTTTTTTTTTCTGTCCGATTAAATAGCACAGTTTTTGTATTATTTGCAAGTAATCTTTAAGGGTAGGGTGCGTTGCCATTGAAAGAATACTTCGCCACAAGGGTTCATGAGGAATTTTTTGGTACTAATCGATTTGTGAGATTCACGAAACTGTTGGGGTTCTAAATTTTTGCAATTCCTACTTGAGGCAAATATTCAAGCAAACAAAGAAATTAGACAAGAGGTTCCCTTGTTTACGTCTTTTCTTTTAGTTCGCCATGCAAGGCTATTTCCCCTGCCACTATATTCGTGTACTCTCATGGTGGCTTCTTCAGCATGGCGAGCGCTGTTCATCTGGCGTTTCTCCACGGGAATTCCTCTCTCCTCCTCGCTGCCCTCGCACCGCTTCATTTTTGAGGAAGGGCAGCAGCGCCGGATCCCTGCTCGGCCAATCAGCGATGAGAACTTTTGGTGGGGGTTGCCGGGATCGTTGTGAGGCCGCGCCGTTGACGATTTCTCTCCGCGCTTCTCACGCGAACGCTGTGGAAGGTGGTGGTGGGTATTATCGGCTGGCGCGTGCGAACCAAATCGCGCTTGACGAGTGCGTTTATGAGGTGCATACGAAGCGTGGTGGCGGCCCTGGTGGGCAGGGCACGAATAGCTCGAGCAGCAAGGTGGAGCTGCGGGTTGACATGGAGATGTTATCTGGCTTCTTTGAGGAGGAAATAATGAATCAGATTCGGAAAAATGAAAGCCAGAAGGCGTTGACAAGGGACGGGATGACGCTGGTTGTAAGCTGCCACGAGCACCGTAGCGCGTTTCAGAACAAAGAGGCTTGTATCCAAAAAGTGAAGAAGATTATTCAGAAGGCCTCATGGGTTCCACTTGTGGATGCCGAGCTGATCCAGACACCCTCACATACGATTTCTCAATCGAAAACAGCGCGACGAATAAAAGGCAACTTCGGTAAGATGCGGCGAGTGGCACGTAAAGGTCTTTGGTGAAGAAACTAGCGCGCTTTGGCATATGTGGAGGGGGTGAGATGTTTCCTTCTTTTCTCTCCTGTGCCTGCTGCGTTCAAGCATATCAGCCTTCGCTATAGACGTCGAAACTGGTTTGGGAACAAATCAAGGAATGATCTACACTCCGAAGGGTGCGTGTGCAGTGGGTTCGTATTCTTGAATGATAAATTGGCCACATATGTTCTATGCATAGGTCATTGGTGTTAAAATACAATATCTAGAGGCCTTATTTATCCCATGGAATGGGAGGGGTACGTTGGGCTTTGTTTATTTCCAAGACCTTCTTTATCCCCCTCTTCCCCTCTTCCTCACCCTTTCCATACCAACATGTTGCATCTGCCGCAAATGCATATAAATGGAAACCAAACATCTATAAGTAATTATATGTTTATAGAAGAACCATCAACCGCATTGTTACCTTTCCTTTTTCATGAAAACCAAACAAGCAAACAACCGACCGAGGTGAAAAGTTTCTCTTAGGGAAGAGTCACACCAAAGAAAACACATATACACATAGGAATAGATAAAAATTACCAGCCAAACATGTTTTTCTGTTTCCGTTCAAACTCAATTCGAATTTCGAAAACACTGTTTTCCTCCGCATTAAGTGGCGCTATTCGTGCACACGCCACGAAAGATTCCTCTGTTCCTCCTGTTGTACCTTCTGATGAGTGTGCAGGTATCTCGACAGACTTACACGCAAAAAAACCCTCCGACTTAAACGTGAAGGAGCTGCCACAGCAGCTGGAAAACAAAGTGGGCATTGAGTGTGATTTCGATCTTCGGTTCACGGTGGATTCGGATGATTCATTCAGGGATAACCGCGCGAGGAGTCATGAAGAAACCGTCGAGCATAAGCGGCGGCGGTTGATTTACCAATCACAATATCGTGGAATGGTGGAGATGGATCTTATCTTTGGTCATTTCGCCCGCTGCAAGGTGATGACGTTGCCGGATGAGCTCCTCGACGAGTATGATATACTGCTGAGGCAGCTTGATAATGATTTGTTTCAGTGGTTGGTGATGAACCTTACTCCGCCGGATGACGTTAACAGGCTGAAATGTTTCCATGAGCTGAAAAAATTTTTAGAAACCGAAAAAAAAGAGCTTTTGGGTAGTTTTTAGGCGTTTTTAAATACAGTAAGAATAAAGTTAGTGTACACTCGCCTGTCGTGTACGTTGTTTTATCGTCTGGACTACCCCTTCCCGTATTCTTTTTGGCAACTTCTCAGGCTTTGTATATCGAATCGAAGTGCGGGGAAGATATATTCTTACTCTTTATCTACAATTTATCATATCATATCTTTATAAAACGTCATTTTTTTTGCCGAATAGTGCTAATAATACTCTCTCTTTTCTGACTTTCTGTATGAATGTTTTTTTCTCCACTTCTCTTTACACTAATTACTCTTCTGCTTTTGTGTCCCACATCTATGCTTAAATAGGCTTCTTCACAGCATATTTTTACTCTCTGTTAGTGCTGAAACCGAAATAATTCTTCAACTATTTCCTCGTAATCCATTTCTTATTATAACCTATAGTATCTATATATTTTCTCCGTCGGAGAGAAAATTCTTAAGGGATCTGCTTTCATTCAACGTGCATGCTAGTCGTTTTCCAGGCTCACCTGACAAGCTAATATTAACCCTTTTAAAAAAGAGAGCATATTCTGGAAGCTAAGTACGTGTTTTTTTTCACACTTCCTAACGAGAAGCTAGGTCAGATAACACGCTTCTTTCTCTCTTTTTTTCTCTTGCTAAATATCAAATAACCAAAGAAAAGGGGAGGTGCAAATTTTCTTGTATCATATTATTTTCTTTTATAAGCTTTTGAATAGTTCAATTATCATATATTTCATCTCATTGAGATTTATATTTTGACCGTTTTTCCCTTTTATTAGGTCGAAGGTGTTTTTTTTTATGTCTCTACAAGTTTGTGGTAACAGAAATTAAAACGCATTTTTTTCAGTTTCGATTCATTTAACATTTCCTACCAGGTAGTAATAGCACTATTAATAACTAGTCAACTTGTCTGTGTTGATTAGCAGTCTCTCTCAGCCTCATATCGAATGCAATCTGAGGTAGAAGTTTCCTGTGTTCAATCGGAGCAAAAATATCCTATAAATCCATCTGAAGCCACACCGCAGTCTACAGCAATTGGTGCTAAGCCCTTAGATGGGTGTGATGAGAGCGCATATTCTAGAACGTCTAGTACTCCAGTAGGTGATAGCATGAGTGAAAAATGTGATAAAAAGTCTTTGGATTCAGGAAAGAATGCTGTGGTTGATGAGACGATCCCGACGTCGAAAACTTCGCGCTCCGCCTCGCGCAGGGCGCGTGTGGTTCCGCTAAACGCGCTGGAAGTTTCATCGGAAGAGGTGGAGAGGCATGGTCGCGGTATCAGCGCGAACCAATTCTGTGTCCGTTGGTGTGTGAATGTGGCATTGCAGTCCTTTAGGGAAGAGCCATGGGCTGTGAATCTTCGGCGGGTGGTGTTTGCGGAGCACAGTTCCCCTCCTAGCGAGGATGAGCCCCATGGCAAGGGGCTGGTGCCGACGAATGCGGAGATCGAGGGGTCTTTCGAGACGCCCCCCCCCTGCCCAATCTCTAACCCTTGCGAGCCGGCCTTGGAGGATCGGGAAGGGGACCGGGAGTCGCACCGATCGGATTCCTGGAGTAGCAAATCGGTTTTGGAAGGGGGCGAGGGCAACGAGCACTCGGATGCGCGGGGCCCCGACCTCCGGCCGCGTGGGCGAGGGGATCGCAGCCACACCCCCACCGCGGCGAGCCGCTGTGGGATTCAACTCTGCGCGGTGAAGTGGAGCCAAGAGGAGGCGATGGTGGCGATGCGGACGGCGGGCTCCAATAACCCGTTCATCACCCGTAGCGAACTCCGCAAGGAGTTGTGGCTGTTGCAGCGCGCCCTCAACGAGGTGAACGCGCCGCCGATGAGCTTCCCGAACGACGAGCTCCTCCGGCATATCTTCAACGTCGAGTTCGTCCTCGCCCCCTGCGGGGGGGAGGTTGGCGGGGAAGGTGGCCACCAAGGCGGGCGGCAGGCGAGCTACACCCTTCGCCGGCCGATCGATCCGTTGCTGTGTAGCACCCTCCTCCCGGTCGTGAGCGCCGTGGTGGATCACGGGGTGAACGCGATGGCGTTGATGTACGGCGCGACGCGGGAGATGCGGCAGCTCGGGCTGATCGGCACCCCCAAAGCCCTCGGGCTTTTCCCGAAGGGCATCGCCTTGTTGATGGAGCGCTACCTCGCGCACGGGCGGCGCGAGGCCGCCTCGCGGGAGGGATCCCCCCCGGCCAAAGCGGAGGCGCTTTCCCGCCGCTGCGTTGAGGCGGAGCCCGTGGATGGGGTCGGGGAGGGCCTCTGCCGCGCGGGCGAGGGCGGTGGGGTGGAGTATTTCCCCCCGTCGGATCCATCCGAGGGGCCGCGGTTCGCACGGGTGGAGGTCAGTTTCGTCGCGTTCGACGCGAAGACGGTAGTGGATCTTCTCGAGCTGAACAACCGCACGGTGGAGTTGGTGTTGAAGGTCGACGGCGGCGCGGAGGGGGGGGCGCAGACGGAGGCCTTCATCCAGCACGCCCACGCGATCCCGGTGGAGAGCACGAACGACGCCTTTTGCCTGCTCGACGTCGGCCTCGAGAACTTCGCGCATACGCTGCAAAAAGGGTTGTTTGAGTCCGAAACGAACACCTCGTTGATGTTCTCGCTTGGGTTGTTTCCCGCCGGGAACGGGGGCGCGGGGGAAGGAGGCGTGTTCATGCGGATGCTCTGCTTGGCCGAGGATCAGGCCGTCCAGACGTGGCTGACGAGCAGCTTAGCGGCCTACCACCACGCGATCCCGCCCGGCAAGGAATCGCGCGCGGCCGCGATGGGCAGCGTCCCGATGCCGCCGCCGCTGCATCATCAGGCCGCGAACGTCCTCCTGCCGGCGGTTTACCACGGCAACGTCTTCACCTCCGTGATGGTGTGCGTCTACAACTCCATCACCGCGTTGCTTCGCGTGAATCGGGATCTCAGCCTCGCTGCGATGGGGTATCGCATGCACACCACCCCGGTTCTCCCGCGCAGGGAAAAAGGAGGTCGTGAAGACAGAGGGGGAGGGGGAGGGGGGGAGAGGGAGAAGGAGAAGGAAAGGGAGAGGGAGGGTCGCCCGCCCTCGGCCGCGGCGGCGGCCTCCCCGGCGCCTACGGCGGTGGTGATGGCGACCTCGCCGTTGCAGCGGAGTACCCTTTCGATCGCAAACCCACGCTGGGGGTGGGGGGCACGGATGCGGAGCCCGACCAAACGCACCCGGGGGTGCGTGGTCGGGATTCCCCTCGGCGAAGGGGATAAGGATTACTTCTCCGCGCAGCAAAACCGCTATGGAGGGGGGGATTTAAGCCCGAACCGCCTCGACCCCCCCGCGGCGTTGCCCTCGGTGGATATTAGCATCGTCGTGGTGGATACGAGCGATCACCTTCGGGTGGTGTTGAACGGCAGCAGCGGCGCCTCCGTGGCGGAGCTCTGCCAGGAGGTGCGGAACTCCATCCCGAAGCACCCGCAGCAGTTCAAGGGAGGGAAAGAAAAAGGGAAGAGAAAAGGGAGGGAGGAGCGGGGCTTTCGCTACACCGTCGCGACGCGGCCGACCTCCCCACGGCCGATTTCCCCACAGGGGTGGAAGGGAAGACTGGCCGCGCGGGACGCGGACGAAACCGCCAAGGCGTGTGGGGAGGATGCCGACTCGCGGAGCACCTCGAGTTTGTCGGAATCGACCCTCACCCTCAGCCCGAGCCTCTTGCCGACCTCGCGTTTGAGCGAAAGGGGGTTTGACGCCGCGACGGGGGCAAGTTCGAGTGTGGGGTTTGACGCCCCTGAAGCCGCCGTGGGGAGCCCGAAACCCCTCGAGGACCCCTTATTGAAGGATGGCGAGGAATCCAAAAGCGAGGAGGAGGCGGGGCGGCCTCCCTTTGAGGACATTTCTTGCCCCATCGAGGGGAATCCAGTCGACGACCCCCCGAGGAATCCCTTCGAGAATATTTCTGAACTCATCGAGACGTCGAAATTTTACACCAACGTGATTCAGGAAGAAGCAGTAGCGGCATCCCATGTGAGCCATCCGGGGGCTTCGTTACAGGAATCACCCTACCGTCGGACGAGTTCCGGTAGTGAAAATCACGGCGGGTGTGCTGCCGCGTCGGACGCGCTCGCGGCTTCCCCATGTGGGGTTGGATCCTTTTCCCCCCTCGTACACCACTCCGAAAAGAATGAAGGCGAGGAGGCCTTGCCCACAAACCTGCCATCCGAGGCGGAGGACTTGGAATCTTTACTAAACGAGTTCTCGATGTTTTTTAGGCATTCCTACGAGAACGAGCGGCGACTCAAGCAGCTCGAAGCGGAGTTAAAGAGTACACGCAAGGAGTTAGCGCGCGTCAGTGGCATCACGCCCGATCAAACCCCCGTGCCGACCGCTAAGAAGGATGCCTCCGGCGGCGCCATGTCGATTATGATCGATCCGCGCGTCCTTCTCGAGCGCATGGAGGAAAAGCTGGAGGACATCGGCCCGCCCGCGATGCGCGAGCATCTGAGGGCTCACATCGAGGATGGGAAGGCCTGGGGGAGCTCGGTGGGGATGCCACCTCAGGGCTCCAGCAGCCAACTCACAGGTGAGAGGACGGTAGCTTTGGACGGGCAGAGCGTCATACTAAACCTATGGGAGGCTATGATTCGGCACAACAAGGAAGTTGAGCAAGATGTTCGGTGGAAGGCCCACACCAAGTGTAAGGGCATGATTACGCAGCTTTCAAAGCGTCATGAAGCGCTGCTGCTAGAGTGGGTTAAAGGGTACGAAAATACGATTCACACACTAGAAACCGAAAATGCGTGCCTGCGGCAACTCAATAGGCGGAAAGGCGATACTAGCAATCGTAGCAATAATCTTGATAGGGGTACATTACCTTGTCCATCCCCGTCGCAGCCGCCTGAGGCGTCTAAACACCGTATTTCGATACCCTTTTCTTCTTCCGAAATATTGGCTCAGCATAAGGCGTTATTCGATGAGCTGATTTATGAGGAATAACGAATATAAAGGTTTGATAATAAATGTCGTCTGTGAGAACGTTGTTGACCTATGACACGCAATCGTGAGATAAGGTATATATATATATATATGTATGCATTTTTTTTTTCATTCACGTAATTTTAAATTATAATAATATTGTCAATAAAAATAATAGATGCTTCATCTTCTCTCATGAGTCAGGTATTTAGAGAAGGCTCAGTTTTATGTCTCTGAGGCCCATGATTTTGTGTCGTGAGCGTGTAAAACGTTTGATACAGACCAGTCTTGCGTAAATGGAAAAGAAAATGGAAAAAATTACGATACGCGCCGATAATAAAATATTAAAGCGTGCACCAATGAATGTACACACAGTAACCGATAATTATGTACACAGTAACAGTGAAATAAATAATTAGCCGCATCAACAAAGGTTCTGGAAATTTTTTCCCTTTGGCTTGCACTACTTATGAGAAGCAACCACCCTATCACTAAGTTACACCGCATAGTTATATATTCACAAAGTCTATGGTGTAAATATTGTCTAATGTAGCAAACCTAACTCAATTTCGCCTATAGGGATACCATAATTGGGCAATCTGGCCCAGATTTACATTCCTTTGCTTGTTTTTTTTAAACATATACTGGAAAGTAATAGCATGAAAAAGTAATTTCTAACCGACTTTACTATATTTGGATAACCGTTGGCTCGTCTTAAGCATATCATCGTTTTTTTAAAATTAAACATTAATGATTCATTTTTTTTTTTTTGTAAATTTGCAATTATGTGTGATCGGTGTTGATTCTACTAAGGATATCAAGTAAACGAAAAGCAATGGTATACTGTGAGCCACTAGATGAGAGGTAGAATGCAACTGCTTGTGCCTTTCTATGCATTGAGGGGAAACGCCCGAGTAAAGGAGGATTTTGCATTGTGCAAGTATGCGTCGATCGATTCAAGCCGAAGGTCATAGGTGACACCTTCTAAGTAAGGCTATGCGAAAAGTTCTTGAGCCGGATTTATGGAACATCATTTTCACCCCTACTCTTTTTTTTGACCCACAGATTATTATTTTTAGTAGTATTTTTTTTTCTCATGTTAGTAAAACAGATACCTATTACTAATTTGTGGTAAAGTAGATATGCGGGCGGAGGGAGAACTGTGCAGGTTTTTGTTGCGATGAGTATTTATTGAATTGGGCATCGTCTTAGCTGCGCTGCACAACGTGTCAAAAGTCGACCTGAAATTACCTTTTCTTTATTTTATCTAGTTTGTTTTTGTTCTAGGTGCATTGACAGGGAGATTAAAAGGAAGGCCGTTTTTCTCTCTCTATAAACATCATTGGAGATCTTTTCGAAGATTTTTGCATACGACGTAACGATATTGAGGTGGAGCGTCGATTATATGAAGTGATTGCTTGAAGAGAACAACAATAAACATACAGTTTATCGTTTCAATGAAATCATTTGCCAAGGATATTATACGTTCCGAGGGTAAGCGTCTGCGGCCTAAACTGTTTTATGAGTCAGATGCCAATAAAATGCCCAAAACAATCTATGATTTATTTGAGAAAAGCGTTTGTGATGAGGAAACCGAAGCGTTTCTCAAGATGGCCTCTGAGTTTAGCTCGTGGAAGATGTTTATCGCTGATTTCTGCAGTGTATTTGTATCGCGCACGACTGCTAACGGTTTGGTAGGCCGCGGGGGGATGTTCGTGCTCTCCACCAAGCAGGCCCGTTCCCTGTTACGTCCACCGGGTATGCCTCTTTCGGTGGATGCCGATCACACGTCGTGCCCGGCGCCCCTAATGGAGCCTGCTTTCAAAACATTGTTGGATATCGGCGCCGGAGACGGTGGCGTGACGGCGAAGCTTTCCCCTCTCTTCGAACAAGTGTTCGCAACTGAGTACTCAGCAACGATGCGCTGGCGGCTGCGGCGTCGCGGGTATGAGGTTCTCCCCCATGAGGATCCATTTCACGATGAGACGACTAAGGAGCGACGCCTTTTCGATGTGATTAGCTGCCTGAACGTTCTGGATCGCGCGGACACCCCACTCACCCTTCTTCGCGAAATGCGGGAATCGCTAAAGCCGGACGGTTTTTTGCTATTAGCCGTCGTCCTTCCGTGGTGCCCGTTTGTTGAGTACAACAACGAGCAGCGGGCACCAAAGGAGCGGCTGTGCATGGACGGTGTTGAGTGCGGAAAAGGAGCTTCGTTTGAGGCGTCAGTGAGCAAGTTAGTTGAAAACGTGCTGCAGCCATGCGGCTTTGAGGTGCTCCGCTGGACGCGTGTTCCGTATTTGTGTGAAGGCAATTTCGAATTGGAGTATGCAGTTCTGAACGATGCTGTTTTTGTCTTGAAGCGGAGCTCCATCTCTGAAGGGGGGGCGAGCTCCACCTCGTAACTTTGGATGGAAAAAATTATTTCTATGCAAAACCAGCCAGGGGGTCGAGTAACCACAGAGGGTGGGGTGGAAACGGAGGGCGTATGATATTGAGGTTTGTAAGATCGAATGCAGCAAGTCCATTTAGTATTTACTTGCTTATTTATTAAAATTCAACTTTCTGTGCAACTAAACTTAATTTTATTGGTTTTATTATATTATACGATCTCGGCTAATGCGTTCTTTACGGTATGGTGCCTTATTTCCCTTGCATGTTTTTTCACTTCTCTTTATTCTCAACAACCACACACACATCGAGAGAGAGAGCGGGAAAATAAATAATTTCGAGTAACGGTAACTACTGCACCGATTCCTGAGTTAACACCACTATTAATATAGAAGAAAATAATCCAAAAACGGAAGATTGAATAGAGTTGAGACGTCTCTTGCATCCTTATAATGAGCGGCCCACCACTTCCTCCGATGCCACCGGGGTTTAAAGGGGCCATTCCGCCCATGCCGCCCGGCATGACGCGGGGGAAGCCCCTCCCACTCCCGCCGGGCTTTAAGGCCCCACCGGCGAACCCGCCGTCCGGGATCCCGGCGCCGCG
>HF955065.1:467710-484341 GCA_000582765.1 Phytomonas sp. EM1 | reverse complement strand
CGCGAGGGAAGGGGAGGGGAGGGGGGATTGGACGGGGCTCCTCACCCACCTCGCCGCGGTCGCGATCGTCTTTGAACGGCCTTCCCTTCCCCGTTCGTTCTCTTTTGCATCCTTCCCTTTTGAGGCGGAGGAGGGGGATCGGGAGGCCTTCCTCGAGGCGGGGATTCGTCGTGGCTACGCCGTGTTGTTGCGAGAGTTCGTCCGGGAGGAGATGGGGAAGGGGGAGACGACCCCTTCCGAGGAGCTCCGCCGCGCGTTCGCCGCGGATCGCCTGGTCGAGGCGGTTCGCGCGTTAACAGGGGTGGAGGAGGAGGGGGTTTCGTTGCAGCGCATTCTCGCCATTCGGGTGCTTCGCGCGGCGTATTTCATGCGAGGCGCGACCTTGACGGGGCGGCGGTTTTTTTGCCGCCTTTTTGAACCCCCCGATGCCGTGCGTGGGTGGCTGCGAGAGGCCGCCGTGAGGTGTGGGGGCCCCCGGGAGAGCCTGGACTTCGCTCATGCGCTGCAACGCGTGCGGGAGGGTTTTTTATCCTGCAAGGATCCCACCTCGGGGGAGAGGCGACCCGTGGAGGGTTCGCCACGAACCCGGGTGTTGAGCTTAAAGCGGCCGCGATCGGGGGAGGAGGCGAGGGAGGCCTCGCCATCGGGGCGATCCCGCGCGCGCGCAGATGACGAAATCCCGGAAAAGGGAGAACCCGCCGGTGGAGGGGCATCTTGCTGCCGAACCGCCTCGGATTTACTTCAGACTTGCGTGGGATTCGCCACCAAGGCATCCGACGATGCTTCGCGTGTGGGCGTTGGGGTGGGGTTTGCCGCGCGCTCGCTGATTTTACCCGCCCAGCTCGCGGCCGCGATCGAGGCGGTGCAGAGCAGCCCATCCTAGTCTTTTCCCATCGCATGCATTGGATATAGAATTGATATCTTTTACGTGCATCAAATTAGATGGGTTTTGCTGTTAAAAAAAAACTGAGGAGGTGGGGTTTCATTTGTCTTGCTTTCCCCCATAAAGGTGTCGTTTATGGTATGTTCTTTTGATTTTTAGGAATGCAGTTCATTACTTCATGCTTTTCTTTTTCACTTCTTCTATTATTACTTATGTTAGACTTTTTTTCTAGGATGCATTTCTTTGTGTTGGCCAATGGTGGTTCATTACGTTGAGCGACGCCCCTACCGGAGGATATGTGGTGTGTTTCCCACCTTATTTTTGAACCTCAATGGGATATTTCTCATACCCTTCCGAATCACGATGTGGGTTGTGCATTTCACCGCTTTAATCTGCGTTTCGAGAGGTAGCAAGCGCATGATCATCGAGAGCTCCCTTCCGGATGAGTATCTTCACGCGGATTATGTTTTCCTTTGTAACGCCACAAATCTTTGTCTCGCGACCAGCTTTTTGTGCTTATTCTTTAATATGTGGGGGATCGTAACCGGCCGCACGCTGCGCTACGGCTTAGACAACTTTTTCCAGGGCGCGTGTGATGGCGCTGCAGGGGTGCTGCTTATCTTGGCGTGGCGTTTCACCGCACACGTCGCGCGCTTATGGCATGTCTTCTACTTTTTCACCATTATACCGACGGGGTTTGAACTGTTGGTTTTGCTAAATTCATATATTAAGGGAATTGACATCTATTCCTAAGGTGGCTGTGTTGGGGAAGGTAGGGTAGAGGGGCAGGCGGAAGAAAGGGGAATGAATTGACCCGAGGAAAAAGCTCTAAGCAAGACTGGTGCAGTTTCTGAAATCCCTTCAGCATATAAAAAATAGTAAACTATGATGTGAACGAGAATTTACATCTAAGCAACTTCTTTTAGATATTTATAATAAACGGAGTTTATTTTATTGTGGAGGGCAGTTGATTTTGTTTCTTTTCCACATGCACCTATTTTTTTTTTTGCTTGTACGCCGCATCGACTCAGATACTGAGCTGTTCACATAGATTAGACGGTTCACGGGCTGATGCTAGGGAGAGAATCCATACCATACAGACCGACGTGAACCTTGTTTCATTACCGCATCGTTTGCCAAACATTTTGTATTCTTGTCTATTCATATCGGACGTTGCCCTACTTTGGGTTCGATGATTTCTTTTGTGTTGCTTTTTTTATTCAGAACTGGTATGTAATTTTTTTCTCAAACTTAGTCAAAAAGAACTAAAAAGAAGGGTCAAACAAGTATTATTCTTATCATTTTATTCCCTAGGTTTAGGCAGCGTAAGAGATTTTATGACTTATAGGCGCTTATTTTCTTCATTGAGTTCTTCATATTTGTAGGAATAGTTTATTTCCCTGTAACCTTGTACTTCGTGTAGGGCTTACATAATATTCGCCTTGGGTTGGGAAGAAAGTGGGACCCTTTCCTGTGGTTCCCCTGTTCCATAGCAAATACGCATATTGAAGAATTAATAGGATACTATAAGTGAAAAAAGAGTAGCAAACACGACCAATCGAAGGCCTAGACATAAAATTAGGATAGGACGGACATAAACACAGGCAAACCATTAGATGCAATTTCATAAGGTGGATACCTCAATATGTGACTGTGTGGGGAATATAAACTTGTATGAGCTTGCCCAAGTATACTCAGAGAAGTGGCTGAACAAGAAAGTCCTCGAAAGGGACGGGGAATTGAAGACGGTATGCGCCTTTTGCAGTGCCGCCGAGGATGAACACACGTCGGAATGGAGTCTAGGCTCCCATATTGTGCAGTCTAGATCTCCCGTCTTATGCCCTAAGATGATTGAGTCAACCAAGTCGACGCCGCGATTAAAGAGCAAATCCAGCAAGTTTAGTCTGATGAAGCTATTCACGAATCGTTTTAACAAAAAAGAAAAATGTACCTCCGTGGATGGTTGCGAGGCTCCTTCGGGCGCCACCCTATCAGTGGAATGCGTGGGTTTGGGGAAACCCTCGGCGACCGCCGATTTCGCCGGGCCCCTCGTCTCCATCGAAGAGGAAACGCCTTACGCGACGCCGCGAAGTGGCTCCCTTGGGGGCGTCAGCAACGCGCTTTTTATGTGCACCAGCTGCGCGATGTGTTGTTGTTTACGGCATACGGAACTGCACATGCAACACTCCGGCCGGGGGCGTTTGCCGGGGGTAACCGGGGAGCATAAACGATCCGCGCCATCCGACGAGCGATCCCACCAGTTTGGCTCTCACCACTGCGTGTTCGTCGCGATCCCGCCGCAAGTGGGGACGCGGCAGAATTCCCGTTATGTCCTGGATGACGTCTCCGACTTTCCCAACGTCTTCCCGACCGCTTTTATTCGCGAATTTGAGAACGGGGAGGCGAACCCGCGGTCGAGCTATGAGTTCTACTCCAACGTCAAGTTGCAGTTGGATCGGGCGTACATGGCGAGCATGCAAGGGAACGGGTCCTCGGTCTCGCGCGATGACTTTTTTCTCTTTCCCACGCGAGGCGATTTTCCTTCCCCGGATGCGGCGATGCATGAGGAGAAAGGTGAGGGGCTTTGCGGCACCCTCCCCTTGGTGAACTCGGCCTCCGGTGGGGTCCATAAACTCAAGGGCGGCGGGGACTCCAGCTCCTACCCCGAACTCCCCTCACCGCAGTTTCATTACAGCTCCACAAGCCAATGGAGCCTGCAGGTGCAGTGTTGGCGGTGTGCGAGCACGCCGTGCGAGCTTTCCGGTCTCGTCTACAACCACGAAGACCACCAACACCGCGTGATGCGTCGGTTATCCCAGTTGATGGCGTTGTTGGCGTATTTGCGGCATTGCCGGGTGGGTTTGGTTTTTTCCGACCCCTTCGGATCGCACCAGCTGTCGACCTCGACCTCCAGCAAGCGAGCCGCCTTCGCGACGGCCGAGAAACGGCTGCCGGTTTCCCTCTCGAAGATGCAGCGGGCGCGGAAGTCGACCGAGATGCTCGAATACACGACGAGTTATTATAACGACTTGGGGGAGACCAGGGCGCGCAACGGCAGCGGCGGAGAGGCCACCCATTCGGTTCGGAATGCGCACCTTTCCCGGGATGAACTCGAGATGCTTCTGGTGCGGGCGAAAATTAGCGGTTTCGTCAATCCGGGGTATTTTTGCTATGTCAACGCCGTTCTGCAGTGTGTGCTGCGGTGCGTCTTCCTAACCCGACCCCTTCTGCGGATGTCGCCCTCTCAAAGCCCTGGCGACCTTACCACCGCGATGCACAACTTAATTCGTCATCTCGACATGCAAACCTCATTGGATATTCGCAGTGGTAGCGCCTACCACCTCGTGCGGCGGGTGTATACCGAGATCTGCAAAATATCTTCACTTTTCGAGCAAGACGAACAACAAGATGCGCAGGAGTTTCTGCTTTGCCTGCTAAACGGCATCGCAGATGAGTTTGACAAGGGCCGGAGCGCCGAGGAAAAGCGAAAGTCCAATCGCATCAGCTTCGAAGGGGTGACGCGGACAGATGTGGTGTGCTCGAGCTGCCATCACACGGTCTCCCGCGAGGAGATGTTCATGCTTCTTTCCATTCCAGTAAAACGGAGTATCGCGGAAGGGATCAAGATGGCGCTCGCGCCCACCCGCCTTCGCGGGAAAGACCTCTACGCCTGCGAGTACTGCTTCCACCTCCTCCAACTAGAGGAGAAGGAGGCGCATAACAAACTCGCGCGTGAGCAGAAGAAGCGGTCCCTTGCCCCGCCGTCTTCTTCGCCCTTTTCCTCGCCATCACTTCCGCCGTTTTCACCCCCTTTGGGAAGGCGGGAGGTCGTCGAGAGTTGTGTGTATCGCGAGGCCGAAGTCCGGCGGAGTATCACGCGACTCGGGGGTACCCTCGCGGTGCATCTTCTGCGTTTTCATTACAACTCCACCGCGCGAGATTTTATAAAGGTAAACACCCCAGTGGAGATCACGATGGAGCTCGACCTCCACCCGTACGTCGGGCAGGAGGTGGCGGAACTTTACGCCAATCAACGCCGGATCTCACGGACGCAAGGGCTCTTCCCCACGCGCGCTGCCTGCGGCCTTCCCGCGCGAAAATCTTCGGGAGGAAGAGGAGGGGGAGGGGGAGGGAGAACGCCTCCTGCAGCGTCGTCCACGTCAACCATACCGCGGACGGTGCATTCGCCGCTGTCGTTTTCGTTTTCCAATCTCTTAGAAGCGGGGGGAGGGAGAGGGGAAGGAGAAGAAGAGGGGAAGGGCCCGAAGCGGCTGCTTTCCCTGACGAGCGCGCAGTTTGATGCGTTTGGGGAGGGCACACGGCGCACCCCTACGCTCGTGCGGCGGCTCGTGGGGATCCTCACTCACTATGGATCCCTCGATGTCGGGCACTTCATCGCGTACGTGCGGAGTTTATCGGTGCCAGACGTGTGGTTTTGCTGCGATGACGACGTCGTGGCGGTGGTAGATGAGGAGACGGTGCGTGGATGCTCATCGGAGGTATACATGGCGTTTTACGAATGAGCTTTTTTTCTTCCCTCACTCCCTCTCCCCCTTTTTCCCTCCCTCTTTTTTCGCTTTCGTTCCTCGTTGCTTTTGGATCTATGCATCTCTTTATATTTATATGGAGACATTGATGGATTTTATTTTTGGAATGTCTTTTTTCTTTTTGATTTGCGAACTCTTCTACTTTCACCAACACTCCTTAAACGGGAAAAAAATGAGCCAAACAACAACATCTCCTTCAGGCTGTGACGATGACAGCAGGTGGAAACGAAAGAGTTTGAGATTTAAAGTGTTAAACAGCTCCCTCTGGATGTTTAATAGGCCTTCATCATCGTTGACATAGCGCGATCGCAAACATTTAATGAATGATGTGTGTAAGAGTTAGCCTCGAAAAATTTTAGCTCTGTTTTTGCTATTCACTTGCGTTTTTTTTTTTGATACACGACTGTTTATGACTTTGTATGTATGTATATGCATATATATATATATATATATGTCTTTGTATTTTTCTCTGTATTTTTTCATCATGTTGAATGATTTCCACCGGATCATAGGTGAAATAATGAAGGGAAACATCTGCGGATATATTGACGTAATAACCAATTATCCATCGTTATTATTATTATGGTTTCACTATTTTACATTGCATTACTAAAAAAAAGCTTTATTTATCGAAAACCACTTGTGTATTTTAGAGAATGTATGACATTATAATCAGAATCATAGGGAAAACTGCACTTTTGGCAATATGATCCACATTATGTACAGAATTGTCAGGCGATCTTACATACTCTTACACCGTTGAAATAAAAAATGAAGCTGTAATGTTGGTTTTCGCGGTAGCATTACTTTTAGCGACAAAATTTTATTCTCCCTTCCATTTTTCCGTTGTCGGTATTGTACGGAACTTTTCTTCTCGTTTCCTTTTCTGGTGTTGAAAAGTATCAGAACAATCCTTTTAGTAATTGAACTTGGACTTCATGGCAAAAGCAAAAAAGCAAAGGAAGGTTAGCCTTGTGTGTATCAGAGAAAATTCTCAAAAGGGAGGATATACATATACATATGGATCCATAACCGTATTTTTATGAAATCCTTTCACACATGTCATCTTGAAATTGTCAAAGGTCATCGATATTTTTTATTCCATGATGCCCCTTACTATTTTTAGCATTTTATAATCAAGGAAGCACCAAAAAGTGCTGCAAATCACTGATTAATCTGCTTCGATAGAACTGTGTATATACTTTATCTGACCCTTGGAATATGCCCAATACAGTGAATTATGGATTGCTCTAGAAACTATAGATTAAATTTCAAAAAATATGTCCTCAGATATATATATATATATATATAAGGAGAGCTATGTGTAAGATTAATATAAAGAATGTTTCACAAACTATATTGATGCTAAAGGGACACTGTAGTATATACACGTACACAAGTTTACACATTTTTTATCCAAATTCGTTTCCTTAATATTGTAAAGTAGGACTTTGTTAGTATCATCGTCATTATTCTTCACTTTTATAGCTTGTCTCTCTTTTCACTCCTTGGATCTTTTTTTTTCGTATTTGTGAGTGTGGTCCTTGATTGTTGGGAAAATCTTACCAAAAGGTAAAACCAAACTCATTAGCGCCTGCATTTTAAGAAAAAAAGTGGCTTACTAAATACACATCAAGCACCCGAAAAAATGAGCGCACCCGTTATGAAGCAGATGATTAACCCCGCTAATGTGGTGTATCAGTACATGAAAGATAAGCAGCGTGTTTGTGTGTGGCTTGTGCACAACGCACAAACCAAGATTGAAGGTAATTTGCTCGGATATGACGAGTTTATGAATGTTGTTCTTGGGAATGCTGTGGAGATCAATACCAGGCGGAATGAATCTACCGAACTAGGGAAAATTTTGCTTCGAAGCGATAACGTTGGCGTCATCTTTCCCATCGGTGTTTAATAAAGCAGGAAGCGGTGAGGGGGAAGGAAGTATACTGAAGCTTTTCTTTGTTTCCTCAAAGAAAACTACTCGATAGATGTGGACAGAACAGTATGCGACGGGATACGATGATGGAGTCGATTAATGCTATTCTCTCTTATTATTATTTACAGCGTGAGGGTATCTTTTAAGGGTTGGGGAAAAAAAATAAACCATTAAAATGATGCGGTGACTTTCTAACAAGTTACACTTTCGCGTGCAAAGGTGTTTACCATGCCTTTTATTTAGAAAACATGTGCTAATATTGGAGCATTAACCTTCTCTTTTTGTCTTTGCACGTTCTCAAAGGTAATTGCTAAGCCATCGTTTGATATTACAAAAGGGTTGTGATGAAAGGGCCGTTTAGCCGAGCTTCAAATTCAAGAACTAACTGAAAGGCATGCCATAGCATAGATTCATATTACACTTATTCAGCGTCGAATTACACCAATTAGAGCAGCTTGTGGGGATTTAAGTGCATATGCTGTTCTTTTTTTTCCGCTGACGTTATTGGAAGTTAACCGCTATTGTTTTTCTTTTTTGTTTCTACTGAGAAACTAGTTGAAGCTGCCTGAAGGTGATGATGGGTATTTCCTCCTCAAGGCGAGGTTTCCAGCGCTGTTCAGAGTTGCTTTAGTCTTCAACGCTGGTTCTTCCTATTTATTATTGATGCCAAAATTTGCTTTTGACATTTTTTTTTGAATTGTTGAGCAAAATTTCACACACACACATATATATATATACTTATACATTTTTAACATAAAGAAGAAAGCTTATATTCCCTACGCAACCATATTCATCATGTTCTCCGTGATTCTTACTTTCTTGTCAACTTCTTTGCTTCTTTTTCTTTGCGTGTATTCACATGATCTGCCTACTTATCTATAGCACGGTAGCCGATAATTATTTTCCCTCACACTTCACTCGCAAAATAACCAGTTACTCTGACGCGAGCTAAACTTTCGATTAATTGTCTTGCTTTTGGGTTGATTGCTTACAATTAGGGCCTGATCCTTTAGCTTTCTTTTGGGTGGTTTTGGATTTGTCAGAGGAATTACTTACACATATAAATAAATCGTTAAATACCCTCAAAAAGCCTAATCGGTAAGCCACGTTAGTTCTTAATATTTAAAGTATCATTAACTTTTTTTTGTCTTTTTTTTCGGCTCGAGCATAGTTCTTGACATTTGGTATTTAATGTCGCACAACAAACCCTGGAGCCACGCATATCTTTCGTATGACCAAAACTCGTCTAGCAACAATGGCGTGAAGAACGCCATTGAGTGCTTTATCTGCGTTGAGCCTTGCACTGTGATTTGCGTCTTCAACTGCGGGCATTACGCCTGCTATTCCTGTGGGTTGCGCATTCACGTGTTAGGCGGGGGCGGCTGCCCGGTTTGCCGTGTTCGGAGCGAAGAGGTGTTTCTTACGCGGACGATCAGTCAAGATGAGGATCACTACTCCACCGAGGAGCTCAACATCATCCGCGCCTCAGGCGTGCGAAATTCACGTCTGAAATGCATTATCGACAGCCGCGAGCTCGCCGACGAGATGGAAAAGCTCTACCAATACCTTTGCCCGATCGAGGGTTGCTGGGAGGATGGCGTGCAGGATCCTTTTCTGGAGTTAAGAGACCTAAAGGATCATCTGGCGTACGACCATAAGATGTCGTACTGCGAGATTTGCCTGCAAAGCCGTCCGGTTTTCTTGTGTGAGCAAGTCATGTACGGCGAGGCGGCGTTGCGGCAACACATGGAGGGGATTTGCCCGTCGGATAGCCCGTCGTTTATCGGGCATCCGCCCTGCCGTTTCTGCTCGCGTCCTCGGCGCGAGTTTCGCCTTTATGACGGCGAGGCCCTCCTTCGACATATGCAGGATCAACACTACACCTGTGATGTCTGCAATCGCGGGCAGTTCATCTTTACGTATTTTGAAAATCGCCAAAAACTCGATCATCATTTCGTGCAATGCCATAAGGTGTGTGAGCACCCGGATTGCGTGAGCCGCGACCTCATGCTTCGCGTCTTCGCCGATGACTTTGAGTTGATGCTGCACAAAAAGCGGGTCCACGGGGCGAAGAGCAAACTCACCTTTACCCCAGCCAGCTTCGGGGCGATGTTGGAGCCCGGGGAGGATCGCAGCGGCGGGGCCGCCTCGCAGGGCGTTGGTGGGAATTTGATCGTCGCCTCGACGGCATCGAACACGAACGCGGTGCAGATCACTTTTGATCACGTCTTACGCAAGGAAACAGTGGAGCTGATGGCGGGGCGCGGCCATCTGGGAACGGACGATCGCGGGCGAGGCCGCAGAGGCAGGGGGAGGGAAAGAGGGGGGAAGACGTGCGTGCATGCCCCTGTCGGAAACGGTCTCCCTGCTCATTTTCATTCCTCGAGGGTACTGAAGATCATCGAATGGCCACCCAACCGCGTGCGCAACGACGCCTCACCCGAGCATATTGGCCCGACGCAGGGGAATCAAGACGAGGGGAAGGAGTTTAACCGCGCCTTTAGCATGCCGGAGAGCGTCGAGGCGTACCTGCAGCGAAATAAAATCCCTTCCGATCCTCAAGAGCAAACACGGCGGTTGGACGAGCTCGTGAGCAAACATCTCTCCTCCCCGGCCGGCTACGCGCAGTTCCAAAGCTTGACGCAAGACTTCGTAGACTCCAAGATCTACGCCATTGAATATTACAACACCCTCTCGGAGTCGGTTTTCCGCAAAACTGAGGTTTTCAACGAGATCTTTCCGCTTCTAGTGGCGACGATGCCGAACCTCTCGAAGAAGCGCGTGCTATGTGAGATATGGAAGATCAAGATGGTGCCGGAGCTGCAGCGGCGTGCTCGGGCGCAGGAGCAGGATGAGCAGGAGGCCAAAAAGAAGGAGGAGGCGAAGCGTACGTTGGCGGTGTGGAATAACATCAGCTCCGGCGCCCGGGCGACCCTAAAGAAGCCTTCAAAAGACTCATCCAAGACGAAAGACGGGTGGATGAATGCGGCTACCAAGTTGAAGCTCATGCAAGGTGTGGTGGACAAGCCGGACGACGCGACTAACAAGAGATCCTCGTGGGGGGCGGAGGCCCCGAAGATACTCGCGTCGCCATCCTCTCCATCCAATAACGCTCTGAACGCGCTGAACTCGGAAATCCTCTTCCCTTCGCTTCCCCGCGATAATGTGCGTTGTACCGAGAGGAAAGGAAAAAAACAACCCGAGCGCCCGAACGCGTGGTTTCGGAAGTGAAGTATCGAAACTACAGTGGTGAATCCACGTAGACAAAAGGGAGCTAATCGGGAGGGAGGGGGGGGGGGGGGGAGATATCAACGCGATGTAGTCAAGAAGGAACAAAAGGGGGGATACGTGCAACAAAAGTATAAAAAAGAGAAGAAAGGGTATGTCGATGACGATGAGGGGATGCGTCTTTAGCGGGCTCTTTTAGTCATTAGAATCTTAATTGTTGCGGTCTGGACGAGTGGAGTCTTAGCTCTTGGTATTTTTCTTCCTTATTATAAACGGCGTATGTGGACTATTTTTGTAATATCTCTAACCATTCTCAAGTGCATTGAACAGCTTCATTTTCTTGTTTTAATGTGCCCTATTTTCCATAGCGTTTTAATCCTTTTCCTTTGATGATGAGCTTGAGATGTAATCTCATCTTACTGTTGATCTCAGTTTGGGAAAGACAAAGATAATGTTGAACTGTGAGCGCCACTTGCGATCGAAAAAAAAATAACATTGCAATCATATTAAGCTTCCTTAGTATGTTTATAAGTGTACTACAATGTAGGAAGACATTCAAATGGTGCCCAACACCACCACATCGATGTTTGTGGGTGATTTTTTTTTTAATGTTCGACACACATTTCATAATTTATTCCCCCAATATTTTATATTGTGATGAGGCAGGAAGACAAGATAGTTAGAAAGCTGAAAGGCGAATAGACGAGCCTGCATGTCTGTTCGCATGGATGCTTCGCTTTACAGCGAGGTGGTTCGAATCGAGCGCGGCGATTTTCTCCGCTTTCACTGCGAGGCGCTCTCTCATCTCCGTGGGGATGTTCAGCGGTATTTTTTTGGCGTTTACTACCCCCGTTGGCATGCCTTTTATCTCGAGGAGGTTCGCTCGATCATCGGGAACATGGGCTACACGACCTTGCGGCACTTCCCCGCCTTTCCCCTCGATGTTTACACCAACGAAAAGGGTGAAACCTACCTCACGGATGACTTTCAGGTCGGAAACGTCCTCGTCATCGGGCCCCCCCGCAACCAGCGGGATGACGATGTGAAACGTTTCAAAATTGTTCGTGTGGAGGATGCGGAGTTGCGGACTCGAACCGGGCGGCAACGCCACCCCGAAACGACCTCGTCGACGATGCTCATCTCCACCGGCCGACGTCTTCCCGTGGCGCCCCCCGAGGAGGTTCAACAGCTGCTTCGGCAGCTCCGTGAGGCCTACATCGCGCACGCCGGGGGAGGCATCCCGGAGATCGGGATTAAGGCGATGGGGAGGCCGTTTCGCGAGGTCGACGCGGATGGCCGGCGGTGGATGGGGCTCGCGGGGATCGAAACCCTCGTTCGCGATTCCCGGGCGTTCGGCGCGAATCCGTTTTCGGCTTCCCGCGCCTCCTGGGCGGCGTCGGCGCTCTCGAGCACCACGCAAGCGCGGGAGGATGTTCGCAGCATCGCCGAGGTGATCTACAACGCCTTTCCGCACGACGAGCTCGACGAGCGGGGTGAATCGCGAGGGGTTGACTACGACGTTTTCATGGATTACATCCGCGGCACGATGAACGAGGTGCGCAAGAAGGCGGTGTGGGATGTGTTCTGCCAGCTTGATTTTGATCGAGACGGGCAGATCGCAATTTTGGATATTCAGGCTCGGTTTAACGCACAGGAGCACCCGGTGGTGGTGCGGGATGGCTTTTTCACCGCGGAGGGCCTTTTGAAAGGGTTTCTGGCTTTGTGGGATCAAAATCAGAAGGAGTACGGGATGGTACCGTATGCGGAGTTTCTGGATTACTACAATGGGCTTAGTGCGATCATCGAAGACGACGCGGTGTTTCTTAGTATTCTCCAAACCACATGGAAGCTGCCTAGCTGGGGGAAGTCCCTTTTTGCCCTTAAGTGAGCTCCCTTATATATATATATATATTGGATGTGCACATGACGTACCTTGTGTGAAATACTTAACTACATGTAGTAGTTAGTGTGCTCGAATATAGAACAGGGGATCGATCCTAAGAAGCCAAATTAATGGGAATTTCCTTAAGGAGAGAGGATTTTGAAGAGTGGGGCTTCACACGACACATGTAAAACGAAGATTAGCTTATTATTTTTGTTGTTTAATAGAGAGTGGAATACCGTTTAGAATGTAATGTCTGCGCAAAAAAAAAGGAATGCATTCTCATAGTATTTGCCACAACGCACGGCAGATCCATGTTATATTATACACCCCGATTATAAAAAAGTGAAATCCATGCCATTATTACTAGCTGATGGCTGTGAAGATTAGGGCGGCCGTATCTCTCGCTTTGTATTTCTTACAAGACATAGAACCTTTTTATCCATATTCTAGATTTTTTTCCGTTGTGTTCGATTTGTATTCAATTAGTGTTTGGCAAGGTTTAACAAAATATATTAAATTACGACAGTTGGTTATAACCCAAAACTAACTAGGTTTCCCTTTTGGAATTTTTATTTCTATTTGCTCATCGGTTGCCCTTGGCTGTTTTCACACTTAACAGCAACGCAAAATTTGATTCCGATAATATATAAAAACCACTTTTTGGCAGTATTTTTTATCACCATACTTTCCCCATTTGCTTGATTTTTGGACGATGGAGTGCGATAAAACGGTGCTTTCGATCCAATCCCACGTCACCCATGGCTACGTGGGCAACAAGGCGGCGGTTTTTCCACTTCAGGTGCACGGCTTTGATGTGGATCCGGTGAATACCGTCAGCCTCTCCAACCACAGCGGCTACCCCATCATTCGAGGGCACCGCATGAGCATGGACGAGTACCTCACCTTGATGGATGGGCTTCGTGCGAACGACTTCTTGAAGCACTACCACTATATTCTCACGGGGTACATCAACAACAAGGAGATCGTCAGTCATCTGGGGAACACCGTCAATGAGATCCGGGAGTGTCGCCAGAAGGAAGGGTTGAGCGAGGTCTTTTACATCTGCGATCCCGTCTTGGGCGATAACGGCGCGTTGTACGTGAAAAATGATGTCGTGGAGGCCTACCGCGGGATCCTCCACGTGGTGGACATTGTGACGCCGAACTACTTCGAGGCCTCCGTCCTCAGCGGGATCGACGTGAAGGACTTAACCACCGCGAAGGCCGCCGCGGAGTGGTTTCACGCGAAGGGCACCCCTTGCGTCGTGATTAAATCCTTCCCGGATGCGGAGGATCCGTCGCGGATGCGGTTTTTGGTTTCCATCGCGGATCGCGATCCGAAAGATGGTAGGCTGCTTCTCCCACCACGGCTTTACAGCGGGACTTTCCGCCATTTTGGTGGGCATTACACAGGCACGGGCGACATCTTCGCGGCCTCGCTTCTCATCTTTCAGCACAGCTTTCCCATCCACGTGGCGGTGGGGAAGGCGATGTCGGTTTTGCAGGATCTAGTCGGCGCGACGTACGAGCGCTGCGGGGGGGAAAAGGGCTCGATGAGTTCCCGTGAGTTGCGGGTAACGCACTCGATTGAGGCGCTGCTCCACCCAAAGGCGGAGGTGCTTGTGGAGCCTCTATAGTAGCACGGAAGGTGTACGATTCAACCCACAACACCACGTGTTATTTATTTTTTTTCGTTTACCACGTTTCCTTTGAGGGGGTAGAAACAATGGATTACTTGTGCTGGGGAGAGGGGGGGGGTACAGTTTTCAAAGCACAAGATAGGTTTCCGTTTTATATGAAGCAAAAAAACGAATTTAGAGAAATGCATCGAAATTTAGTACTTGACTACTTTATGTTACTTTTTTTTGTGAATGTTTTAATTTCATTTTAAAGATCGTTACCCTTTATTAGAGAGCGCGGATTATATCAAGCCTTTTGGCTAGCGATAAACTATATGAGAGAGATCTTTTATAGGAACAATTTTTTGTTGTAACACTAACTAAATAAATATGGAAAAAAAGCTTACGTATGACGCGGCTCTACGTTGATACGAATAGCAGGCCTTTGTGAACTATTCCACTCTCTACCTTCACTCTTACCCTTATTTTTGACTTTTTCCCTGGGTTCGAGGTGTGTGGCTTCTAGAGTAGGGTGACCCGACGCAGCCTACGGCGCGCCTTCGAACCGTCTTCACACCCCGCGATGGCCTCCACGATGATCTTCATCGCTCAGATCAACAAAAACGGCACCGCCGATTCATCTGAACGACGGGAAGGCTCTGCCTCGCGTGCGATCTCGCCGCCGAGCTACCACGCGATCACGGAGCTCCTCGCGACAGGGTGGGATTTCAGCCCTTACCCCCGCTGCTCCCGCGCCCAGCTCGAGCAGATCCACAGCTATTGGGTGGCTTTCCTCCCCGAACCAATCCCGAACGCCACCAGTGGGGTTTCTTCATCTGACCGAAACGTTTCTTCTGGTGTGGGTGGGGTCCTTTCCGCTGGGGAGCAGGGGGGGTTGAAGGTGATTGGGGTGGTAGGCGTGGTTTGGGTGGGGTTGGGAGGGGGGAAAGGAGAAGGGGAGGTGGAGGGGTACGTGCAGGTGGTGCTCGTCGCGCCTGCGCATCGCCGGCGGGGGGTGGCGAGGCGGCTTCTCGTGGAGTGCCTCGCCCTGCGGGAAACCGCCGCAGTGGGCGGGAGGGGTTTACGAAAAACCCGAAAAGGAGGCGACGAGGAAGAGAGAGGAGATTCGCCACGAGCGCGGGTGATTGTGCGGTGGCGGCTCCATACGATCCTCCCCCCACGCGTCGTTTCTTCCCACGCCATCCCTCCCCAACCGCAACCGCTTGCGGAGAAACCTCCTGAAATGAACGACGGGAATGCCGCCCAGTCATTTGAGGGTGGGATTCAACGCGCGTCTGAGAGTTCGCCCCGTGCACCAAGTGGGGGAAGTGATGAAGAGGGAATGAGATTGTTCTACAAGAGGCTCGGATTTGTTGAGCGGCGATTCCTATATGGCTACTACAAAAGTGGTGCGGATGCGGTGGAAATGGTAAAGGAGGTCCCTCGGGACCGTAAGCGTCGATTCGACGCTCTATCAAAGTAAATTATCACGGAAGGAAACTTCCTCCTGAGTTTTGCCTCATAAATTGTGTGAAAGTGACACACGATCATCTTAAACATGAGCAAATCACGTTTAAATAGCATTTTAGAGAGGCTACCATGTCTCTGTAGGGTCTCAGGATTCGAATGAATTTCTAGACTGTTCCTTTGGACGTCGTAAAAGGATCTAATAATGACCCCCTCCCCCCCCCTCTTCTCATTCGTTTTCTTGAATAGAATTCGCTTGTGATTTGCTACGCACTGGGAGGCGAAGACAAAGTCATCCCTTCAAAGCGTCAAGGATAGAACAACTACGGTAGCCATTTTTTGCTTCTTCTTGTGTCGTTATTAACTCATAGACACCGATTTTTCCGATCCAACAAGTACTATACTGCTATTTTCATAGACTCCTTTTTTATTTTTTATTTTTCCCCCACCACTTTTGCTTTCCGCACGACCGAACCCTTTAACGAACCGGTCGTTGAGATCCATCGCGCTCCCCCCATCCCGCGCGTGACGGAGACGATCCCCAAGGTTTTTTTTTTTTCACGCCCATCATCTCACGAGGGGGCCGTTGTGTGGATGCCGTTCCCGTCGCCGTCCTTTGCGCGATCCAAATGGCTCGCCTTCTTCGCCGAGCTGAAGGCGAAAATCACCCACCCCAACGCCCTCGTCGCGATGGAGGGCTGTGAGGTCCTCAGCCGGCTGCTGCTCACCCACCTCTCCATCGCGGCGGTGTTGGAGGAGGGGGACCTCCTGCAGGCGCTCCTCGACAGCTTCGTCGGCGGCCTCCGTGGGGAGCGCCGCGGAGGGGAAACGGGGGCCCGTCTGAACGACGAACTCGCGCACGCCCAGCTCGCCGCGTTGACGGGTTGTGTGGAGTTGATGCTAGCGGTCCACCCGGCCGAGGTTGGCGAGGGGGAAAGGAAGGGGGAAGCGGGGGGTCGGTTATTCCGCCTCGTCCTCGCGCGCGCCGGGGGGCTGATCGAGGGGTTCCTCCCGCTGCTCCGTCGGCCGCCTCGGGAGCTCCACGGCGGGATCGCCCACCTCCTCGC
>HF955065.1:422169-435871 GCA_000582765.1 Phytomonas sp. EM1 | reverse complement strand
CGGAGGGGGCGCCGCTCGCCGTCTTTGGCTCCGCGGACCACGGCCTGGCCGTCTTCGATCTCCGCTCGGGCGCGCCGCGGCGGCGGCTGTACGGGGCGCGCGGCGGCCACACCGAGTGGGTGACGACGTGCCGCTTCGTCCCTGGGGCGGGCGACGGCCGCGTCCTCTCCGGCGGGATGGACGGCAAGCTTTGCCTTTGGGAGGACGTGCGTGGCGGGGGGGGAAGGGGGGGGCGCGCGCTGCCGCGACCTCCTCGGCCACACCGGTAGCATCAGCCAGGTCGACGTCAACGCGGCGGGACGGGCGCTCAGCGCGAGCTACGACCGCACCCTGAGGGTGTGGGATTGTAACGACGGGGGGGAGCTCGGCCGCCTCGCCGGGCACACAGCGGCGGTGCTGCTCTTCGACTGGTGCGGCACGTCCGTCCTCTCCGGCGACCGCGGCGGGGTCGTCAAGATATGGGACCTCCCCACCGCCACCTGCCGCGCGACCGTCGCGATGCCACGCGGGCAGATCGGCTCCCTTGCCTATCTCGTCGAGGAAACGACGACGACAGAAGGAGGGGGGGAAGGACGGTTGCTTGCGCTGATCGGCGATCAGGGTGGGGAGCTGACAGTGTTAGATACGCGGCAAGGGGAGCGGCCTGCGCACGCCGCGGTGCTCCACCCCGGTGGCGTCCTCAGTGGGATCCGGCCGATGCCAGGGACGCCTTACGTCGCGACCTGTGGTGCGGATAAGCGGGTTCTCGTCCTCGACGCCCGCCAGGGCTTCACCCCCGTCCACGAGCTCCGCAACCACACGAACTTCATCTATTCCCTAGAGGTCTTCGGCTCTATGGTGCTGTCAGGGGCGGGGAACGGTTGGCTTCTCGTGCACGATGCGCTTACAGGTGACTGCTGCTACGGACTCGGCGCCAACACCGCCGCAGTTCGCGTGATATTCGCAAGTCCGACGTTAATGGTAGCAGGCGGGGATGACGGAAAGGCAACGGTATATGACTATTAGAGTTAGGTGTGATTTTTTATTGATTTTCTTATTCGAGGTAAACCATATTGACGGTTTTATTTATTTATTTATTTATCTATTTTTGTTTCCTTCACTTTTTTTGTGGATGTGTAAATTCGGATGTACTTTATATGTTTTATAAAAATCCCAATGCTAAGTACTACATCAACACCCAACTACTATTTTTACGTGCTGCTGATATCTTCATCTACTACATTCACAATTTTTTTCCACATTCTTATCATATATATCACTTGAATAATTTTAGTCTAAATAAAGGAGAAGGGAGATAATAACTTGAGAAAAGAGAAAAAGCAAGAGGTAACCAGAAAATCAATCTTTGACTCCTTTCCCGAGAAAAAAAAAGTAAAGAATAGGAAAGCAAAAAAAAGAAAGACAAGAGTCACAACTTACAATACAGGGCAAACTCATAAACAAAGATTAATTTTTTGAATCCTTCTATCCAGGCAATTATGCGAAACGGATTTTCGCTAGTTATGTACAAGGTAACTAGACATCTGAAAAAGATATACTTTTAAAACGTTCTGATGCGCCATTGATGACTTAGGCCTTGAAAGTCCAGTAAACCGAAACAGAAATAAATAGAAGAAGAAATATACGTCAAAATCTATGATATCGATATAAATAATCAACTCAAAAACATAAAAATGTCGAGTTTAATATGTATCTGTTCGTATAGTCTTTGGGATGTCCTGTTAAATTCTATAGTGCCAGTTGCCATGCCTCATGCCCTTCTGTTGATTGGAAAGTGCGTATGCGCTAGACTCACTAATATATGATTTCTAGTCGTGAACTAGGATTAAGTGGCCGTTATTTTCCTTGATGTTTCATATTATTTGTTTTCTTTTTATTGATTTGCATTTTGCCTTTTAATTTTGCTGTTTTTTGCTTATTATCGATATTAATTAATATATTTTATTTTTGTCTTTCTGATCCTCAGGCTTATCATTCTTTATATTTGCCCCTTTTAAGGTTGTGTTTATTCTACATTAATTTTCTGTATTCAATACATTATTGAATACTATTTTGTGATATAGTACGTTCACTAACTAGTTGAAAATATTAAAGGTCTAAACATACGAAGCTCATGCAGTAATGTTGGAAAACATGCTTTTTGATGTAGTTTTTCCACGAGAAGGTTTGCTAACTCGCTTGTCTAAACACCCGACGACTGCTTTTATGCTCTTATTGATAGTAGTCCTTTCATTCCTTTACGGGCTTTGTACTATTCAAGATCGGGCTTTTATCTTCTCTACTGGTTCATTTCACCCGATTTTTTTTACACTTTGGACTACGGAGATGAGTGATGTAATTGGAGCGATTTCAGACTTCCAGTTATGGTTTTTCGCGCCGAATTTTCTCTTGCAGATCGCTGGCTTCGCGATTCGTTTGGGGATCGTCAATGCTATCGTTATTTCGTCTGGGGAGCTTCTGATGGTAGTGTCGGCTTTTCGTTTTTTCGTGATGCCGGTCGAGGGGATTGTAGGAACCCGTTCCTGTGTGAAGTTGCTTGTCGCGGCCTACATCGCGCGCGTGTTGTGGTTGCTAGTAATGGTATTGGCGGAGGTGACTTCGTACCGTGTGGTTGCCTTGCCCGCCACTTGGCGTGGCATCGTGGAGAAAATCATGACGCTTCGCCCGGGTCCTAGTTGGTTGTGTGTGGCGTTCTACTTCTGGAATGAAACTTTGCTTTGGATGCGCCGCTCTACATCTGCTGAATCCTTGACTTCCACGGTTGAGGAGCATTCACGATGGGATGATGGGTCTCCTTTTTTTACCCGTGAGTTTGGTCAACGGGAAGGTAGGGAACCCGTCCAACAAACTGAGGAGTATGAGGAGGAGCAACAACGGAGTATAGCGTATCCTTCATGCGTTCGCTTGTTTAACAAGATACCACTTGGGCCAGAGACGCTGAGAGCAGTAGTCGTAACCCATTTGTTTTTGAGTATTGCATGGGGTGAAGTGGCGTTAGCTCTTTGCATGGGATTAATGGGAAGTTTATGGATATACCGAAGATCTGGGATTTTCTAAAATACTCGTGAAACTTTTGTGTATCAGCTTATTTCGTTGCTTTTGGTGCTGTTACGTTTCATCATTTCATGCATATGCGTTATCGGAAAGGGAACACTCTGGGGAAGATATATGCTCCGATTCCAGATGGAATGATTATATGCATGGATAGGCTGTTTCTTGTCGCAAAGGTTGAAAATCTCTTTGGGCTTTATTTGTTTTGTTTTTATACCTTGTATTTTCCTAAGTTGGGTTTTATTTTTCCTCAGATCTTTCATAGCTGGCTCAAGGATTTTACCTAAGGCGAAGTATTATTGCCTTGGGTACGTACTACCGCCAATCGTCGTTTTGCTCGCGCCGTTTTTCTCAAGGTCCCCCTAGGAATTCCTAGGAGCGTATGGATGCTTCGTTACTACGTGTTGCTTCGTCATTTTCAACGACATTATGAACTCTTTGATGCTTCTATTTCTTCCTTTACTAGCACCTTTGTTAGCTTCCCGTTTGCGCTTCTTGTCCAGATACGTCGCTTTAGTGGGGCTAGACCTTCAAACGGAAGCCAAAGTGACCTAGCAGGAGCAGATACCGCTTATAGATCCACCACGGATTTGAACAACAGTGCTGTCAAAGAATGGCAATGGTATTTCTCTGTGCTTCGGGGGTTTTGCGAAAAGAGTACGTCAACCCCATCTAAAACTGTTACACCTTTGCAAAAGGGTAATTCTTTGGAATTTTCCTCTTCCACAAATGTGGATTCATCGGGCATTGTGAAGGACCAGCTGCGTTTAGGTGCGGCCAAGCTAGGCTTGTTCCCACTGTTTTTAGGCTTTGGAAATAGCCCTCTTCCTACCTCTCTTCAGTGGATTTTAGAAGAAAAATATAAAGATTATTCAGATTTACTTGAGGGGACATCTTTTGAGTTATCTACAGTCGCAAATCCCATCTCAGGAGAAAGATCGCACAAATTCCTTCCTTGTTTTCTGTACTTGGAGCCTCCAACGGGATACCATATGGTATCTCCTGAGTTTGCAAACGCCTATTTGTTTGAATCTGAATGGAAAACACGTGGTCAACGATGTCAAGAGTTCTGTGCGCAGTATAGGCTCCAGAACGGACTTGCTAATGGCTCGAAAGATGGAGCGGCGTGGGATGGGAGGCTGCCCGTGAATCCTTTTCAACTACTTTTTTACTGGAAGCTAGAAGTGTCTGCAACTTTGACTTACTATGCTACGTTTGTACCATACGTCACGGGCGGGGGGAGTGAAAACGACAAGGAGGCCTGTCTAGTGCTTCCTGCGCTCAAACGGGTTAGGCAGTACTTGAACCCTTCCTTTTGGATCCCCCTGAAACTGCTCAATTACTTGCCCTTCTTCTCTACTCCTCACACCCTAGTGGAAGCTTTAAGAAATTCTTCGTTGACTCTATCAAAGATACCATCTTATGGGGTATCGCCGGAGGCTACAGAAGCTGCGTCCGTTGCGGCCCTTTCAACTCTAAACCCTCCTCGCTTTCTCTCACATCAAAATTTCCGTTATCCGAAGGGGATTGCAGAGCTCTGGAAGTGTGTGTATAGTCCCGGCCTCTACCTCTCTGAGAATTACTACTTCCCTTGCGAGGCGTATCCGTATTTAAAGTTTTGCTCGAAAATAAATTTCTTAAGCTTCCAACTGTGTTGGGAAAAAAACTTCGTATCCAATGTAATGCACCTGAATAAATTACGAACCCTTCAGGGCTCGACGATGACCGCGCAATGCCATGAGCACAGGCGAAGCCTTCACTTTACAGAACCTGAATGCAGCTTGATGGAGCGAAAAATCAACTACAAATCGGATGAAGCTACGCCGGAGGAGATGTCTAGTACTACGGTCAATGGCACCTCCCCGGCTCCTGCATCCCGCTCCACTTCATTCCCGCGCCTAGGTCCATACAAGGAACAAAAGCGTAAATTTCATTTGCACGATTCCAAAGCGGTACATTCTTGGAGTAACACCGTCATGTGCTGTGGGGAGCTCTACACCAAAGCGTCAAATATCGTACTCGCCTGTTTTTTCGATTCCGCGATTTCCTCTCGCCACGCCATTCCCTTAGACGAGAGCGGGAATGTCATCTACAATGGCATGAACGCCTTTCGTGCGCGGCTGATACACTACGAGGAGTTCCCGCATGTGAACCCGGAGACCCGCCCTTTCGAATCCAATATTTGCTCCTTGGAAAGATTCACGTGCGCATCCAGATCCGATGGGGCGGGCGCGTCCTCCGATTCCGTCTGGCTTCAGCGGCTTCAGGACCTTCATCCCGAGGCCGGTGGGGCGGGTCGCGTCCACGAATCCACCATCCCCGAGCGGCTGCAGGACGCGCGCCGCTCCACTCAGGCCTCGCCGTTCGCCTTTCGTTCCCCGTACTGGGCGGAGCTCGCGACAGTTCGGGAGCGCTGGGGGGTCGACGTTGTCCCTGGCGCGATGCCAGTTTTATCGAACCACCGCCTTTATGTCAACGCTGAGGAGACAACGGATGCGTCGCGGTTTAACCCCCGCACCTGCACACCCAAACGAACACACGAGGTCTTCTGCGGAGGCGTGCTGCTCACCTGTGCGTGGCCGCGCTCTGAGGCCCTCCGGCGGGCGGTCCGCGATCAGCGAGGGGGGCTTCCTCCCCCTGCGTTGCCACCGCGGCGGCCTCCCCGCGCGACGGAGGAGCTGAATGAAATGAGCAACCTCTGGGTGGAAAGGCGTGTGGTGGAGCTCGCGCGGTGGCATTTGAGGCCGGGCGCGGTGCACAGCGCAATCTCGCACTTGGAGATGTCGTCCGCACGGTATTCGGTCGCCCCTACGGCATGTTCGTCGTCTTCTTCATCGTCCTCGCCGTCGCCAGACGATTTTCCCTCGGCGTTTGGGGAGGTGGTGGAGATCGTGTACGCGGAGGATATCGTTGAGCGGGGGGAACTGGTTTGGTTGATGAGCTACCGTCCGACGATCTACTATGGCCACATTAGCGCTGCCGCCGAGTGGGATGAGGGGTTTTCTCCCTGGCAACATGACATCTGTCTGTTGGAGCACGCCCAACGGAAGGTGGGCGTCCGTGCTGTGACATCGCCGCCTGGGGTAGGCTCGGAAATGATATGCTCAAACTCCAAGCTCAGCACCGCCGCTGTGGAGGCGAACGTTCCCTCGAAATCAGAGCACTACGCGACATACGCCGATGGGCTCTACCGTCGAATGATGCGGGCAAAAAGATACGCCCAGCGTGAGATTTTCACACTATCACCCTCCTCCCGTCTGGAGCTCGCATTGCTATCGCTTAGGGAGGGCTACCCTGCACCGAGTCGCGAGATCTGGGCAACGCTGTCATTTGTGGAGGCTGATCCGGAGCTAAAGCTGAGGCGTCGCGAGCCTATGGAGTCGAAACCAGTCGTAATTAAAGTGGATTTGAAACTCAGCAATCCCACGACGCAGACGGCGACGATATCTAAGAAGACGTTAACATTGATTAATCACACAGAGATTGACTGGCCAAATGATTTTAAAACGAACTGCTGTGATGAGACTAGGCTTTTTAAAAAAGTCTAGCATTTTCATTTCAGTGGGGAAAAAAAATTTTATATTTTGAGGACAAAAATCAATATCAGAGATTGAGTTTTGGGGTTGTCTTATCATCACCCTAGAAAATGCTCATACATAAGCATTTCTTCTTTTTCATCACTTTCCGTTATTAAGAAACCTTTGTTTTTATGGATCATTTAATTCTTTCTGCTATACTTTTAAGCAATCTACTTTGTAGCAATTAGTTTTTTATTTTTTGAAAAAAATTTCGACCTCTGAATGATTAATTACGTCAATTTTTTCTACCTATTTCCATATTTGTTTTTCTTGTGTATCCGCCTGCGTATCACATCACAAACTGCATCTTTCTTCTGCTCTATAAAGTTCTCAGGGTATCATTTCGATTACACGTTTCATTTTTTATACGCGTTAATCCTAAGGTAGCAGGTGACAGTGGGATCAAATAGTAGTGGGCGTGGCGAGATTAAAAGAAGCCTACAGGTGCCCCCACTAAAAGGAAACAGTGATCCAATGGACACGCGACGTATTTTTGTTGCGCTCCGGATTCGTCCTCTCCTCGATAATGAACGCTACGAGCCCGTCTGTGTTCACAAAGCGGATGATAATCAAACTTTGATAGTTCAACAGGATGAGAGCTCTGTCACTACAGTTGGTTCTCTTGCTTTTCGACTCGATTACGTTTTTGACGTAAATGATGATCAGCGCTCTGTGTACGAGGATAGTGCTCGGGATCTAGTAGATCATGCCCTTTCCGGCTTCAATTCAACCATTTTTGCATATGGACAGACAGGCTCTGGAAAGACTTACACCATTTTAGGTAATCTCGGACCCAACGGCACGGTTAGTGAGCAATCCGGTGTGTTATTACGAACTTTTAATGATTTGTTTCAGTATAAGGCCGCGGTAAAGAAGAGAATGCACGTTATAATTACACTTTCCGCGTTGGAGCTTTATGTTGAGGATGTAATGGACTTGTTAGCGAGTCGGAAAAAGTTAACTCTCCGCGAAACCCCAGAGGATATGTACCCTGCAGGACTTACCACTGTGGAAGTGCACGACTTAACGGAGGTCGTGAAGTACTTTGAGATTGCCAACTCATTTCGATCGACTGCGTCGACGAGGATGAATGCTTCCAGTTCACGCAGCCACGCGATCTTTTTCATCAACCTCTTTCAGATTCCAAACCTAGAGGATGGTGGCGGGGGTACCGCGCTACCTGAGCTCAGTAACCTGATTGACGAGGCTAGTTTCCCCGTGGCGAACCTTTCATTTCCGGGGTTGGTTCGCTCTCGGATTGCTTTAGTGGATTTGGCGGGAAGCGAACGTGTGAAGAGGTCTGGTGTGCAAGGGCAAAACATGCTGGAGGCGGAGTCCATCAACAAGTCACTCTCTACCTTAGGTAAGGTCGTCAATGCGATGTACATGTCGAGCCCTTACGTCCCTTTTCGGGAGTCTAAGCTAACAAAGCTCCTGAAGGCATCTTTTACCGATAACACATCGCGGATGCTACTGATTGGACAGGTTTCACCACCCTCTAGTAGCGCACCGGAGTCTCTCAGCACAGTGCGGTTTTGTGATCGCGTGAAATCGCTCAAGCTTACACAGTCCCTTTGTTTCGGCAACCCTGAGGAGGAGGAGAGCTTCCTGCGTTCGCTTCAGCAGAATGAGGAGTTGACGGCGGAGATGCGCATTTTAGCTGCGAGCTTATACTTTAAACCACTCAACCTGCGCGGCCTCGCCATAGCCAAAGGGGTCAGTGTAGAAGAAGAACGAAAGCGCGTTATGAACGAGCTACGCGCTGGCGCCCATGACCTTCATGAACGGAAAGAGAAGGAACGATTAGAAGCGGCTAAGGCGCAGGTCGAAGCAGAGCGCGATGCCGAGCTAGAGCAATTCATTCTCACGATGAACTCTCAGATTGAGGAGTACGAGCAGCTCTTGCACGTTGGCAAGAAAGCAAAGAAGGCACTCAAACGTATGGCAGAGGAGCATCAGGCGGCGGAGAATGATCTGATCCATCAAGCTAAACGAGCAAAGAAGCTTCGCCTGAAGCTGGAGGATCATATGACCGGACTTCTCGCTAAGGTGGACGAGGAGCGCGCGAACGAAAAATCCCTAACGTCAATGATCTTTGAAATGGATACGGAAACCAATACCGATGCGGAGACGAGCAACGTCCCTCCAACGGATCGCCCGGGGAAAAACCTCGAGATGGAGGACGTCATGCACAAGCTAATCACGTTTTACTACAACCGAAGCTTGGAGCTCAACAAGCTTCGTTCGCACTACGTTCAGCGCTTGTTCGCAACATATCGCGAACGGCGTTCGGTGCGCTGGCAGAAGCTCATGAGCTCAACGCTTGTAACGGAGAGTACGCTGTTGCATGATATCCTCCAATTTGTCGTGGACCGCGCGGTGGACATTTCGGAGGGGAATCCGAGGGCGCGGTTTGGGTGGAATTGGGAAGATATCGACGGTCTAAGCACGAAACTGCGGACCCCTGAGCAGCTATACCCGCCGCTTTACTTAACGCCGCGTGCCCATCACGCCGAATTGCAGGATGCCGTCGACGAGGGTTCGCTAGGGTGCAGCGCGAGCCCAGCGTTCAATTCACACCTCGACGAGTCTAGGAGTTTCAGCGTCGACGGCGAAACCAGCGACGGCTACGAGCAGATGGCGGCGATCGGGGCGTTGCAGCGGCGCGGTCGACGGCAGCATCGTTCCGGACCCCTAAAGGGGTTGTCTTTCAACCAAAAAGCCCGCCACCCCTCTGATCTCAGGAGCGATAGCTACTCCCAGCGCTCGAACGGCTCCGGCGGCGACAAGCCGCTTGACAATGGCTTTCATCAGCCGCACGCAGACAATTTTTTGGAGAACAATTGGCAAACACCCAAAAAGAAGCCTACCCTTCCAGGGGATCTTGACGTGCTGGTGGACGAAAGCGACAGCGAGGAAAATGCGGAAGGCGAGTCCAAAAACTCGAACGGCAAGCTGTGCAGCCCTTCTGTCGAGAAAATGAGCAAAGGCGAGCATGATCGGCGGTACGTGGTTAAGGTTTACGATTCCCCGGCATTGGTGCAGAATTTAATTCTTTTCTTGCGAAGTGGGACGGTGATGCTGAAGCACGGTCGTAGCGGGAGGCCGCACCGGCGTCTTTTCTGGGTTTGCACCTCGCGAACCCAAAAGGACCTTCTCTGGACAGATCCCCAGCTCGGCGCCCAGAGTAGCCCCTCCACCATTTCTCTCAACGAGGTCTCTTCCATTCAGCTTGGCTTTTTCAGTAAAGTCTTCCAACGTCACCCGATCCCTCCCTCCCATCCTTCCTTTTTTTACAGCTTCACGCTCGAGCTGAAGGGTGGCGCGCGGACGGTAGATATCGTTGCGAGCAACCTCCCCGACTACGAGGCATGGGTAGTCGGTCTCGCCCACCTTGTGGGTGTCGACCCCTTCTGGGGATCGAAACTCAACATCACGGGCGAGAAAGGCTTCGAACAGCTCTCCTACTTCGAGTCAAACCTCTGTGAGACGCACTTCATTTTCCCGATGGACTACCTTACACTGAAGAACAAGCTGATCGCGTTCACGAAGCGCACTCTGGAGGTGCTGGAGCAGTGCGAGGGCGACGCGAGGAAGGCCCAGAAGATCCTCAAAGGCATTCACCTGCCCGCGCTGAATTCGAAGGGTGCGCTTTACATGACGAAGGGTGAACTGCGATTTCTTTGCCCGGAGTTGTCATTGGATATTTTCCGTATTACGCATATATGGATGCTCTTTCAGCAGATGAACTTGGTGTATGATAACAACTTTGTGCCAGCTACGGCGTTTGGTATCACTAAGCGTGCATAACAAGGGTAAATTATTTTCGATTTCATTTTGGTCAGGAGGGAGGGTTAATGGCTTTGGTCTGTTTATTTTGATCACATAGGTTGTGGTACGATAGTGGGAGGATAACTTTTTTTTTTGAAGTCGAAGCATGTTGTTACTCATCAAAAAAAAAGGGAAAAATACTTGTGATAATATCGATGAACGTAACAAACGTGTTTAAAGAAATGCGCCTCTCCTTCAGGGAAATATTTATGTGTATATTAGGACGTTGAGATCTGATGTGTTCTACAAACGTTTTTTTGGTGTGGGGTAAGAGGGCAAACTGTTGAGAGAAAAACAGCGGCAAAGTGTACACAACTTTATGAGGAATTTCCTTAATATAGCAAATAATTCAGGACAAATGAATGTGTAAGAAATAATTTTCCTCTAATGCTTCGGATGTATCAATATTTTAGATATGCAAACTAATAGTGTCTTTGTGTTTTTGTATTCCAGTCTTTACATGCGAAATACAATGTATTTCATCGTACAATTTAATGTTCAGCCTTACCAATTGTGAGTCTTTACCTTTTTGATAAATATACAGTAAAGGTATGTGAATGCATTTTTTATTATCTAGCTGAAAGGAGTAATAAAGAGTTAAATTTTCCTATGCATCTTTCAATTTCTCGTTATTTTTTTCACACTTCAATCTTTATTACTTTATTTCCGGACTAGTTATAGCCGAACCATTTGGATTCAAAATCACTACTCTACTCGTTTTATCTTATCCTATTGTACAGTGTGCTCATCATGGTAAATAACCTTGATTTATGTAAGGCTTCATTTCTGTTTGTTTTAGATTAAGAAGTAAAATAATGCAGTTTAATATGTATTTGACAAAGTGTACCCTACTGCTGCTATACTATGTAGATTGAATGATTGCCGTTAAAGCGATTCTATTCTAGTGTTCAATTTTATATATTTTTATATTTCTATTCCTGCGTACAAATTGACTCTCATATTCACAAAATGAAGAAAATGTCTGACTACATGTTCTCTGCAGAAAGGATGAGATAAACTACGGTGTCCTGGGATGCTATTCTATGAGAGTCCCCTCTTCTCCTCACTTTCTTTCATCTGCAAATATAAATTATTCAATAATAATGATATCATAATCCACTATCTTTTCATTTCGTTCAAAATATAGTTCATACTCAAAGGAAAACTTCTTATTCTTCTACCAAGTGAATCTCTGTGTGCGAGTGGGTGTGCGTGTCTGTGTTCAAAGAGACTTTAAAGGATTTTTCAATCAAAATGTGGCCTTTTAAGGTTTATTTTTTATGCCTATTATTTTTTTTTGCTCTGATGATCAGGGAAACCTTATGCTGGAACTGTAGGGGACATATGCTAGTTGCAGAGATTGCGCGCCGACATCTCACCGAGGAGAATCGACGCAAGGTGGAAGAAAATGCCCAAAGCTTTTCCAAAAGCGGCCCTTTTCCCAAATCTATAGACTTTGTGCAGGCTTCCTGCTGGCCTGATGACCTTAAATCGTGGCATATGTTCGCCATGAAAAGCTGGCATTATATCGATCTGCCTTTTTCTCCAGATAATGTACCAGTCAACAAATGTGAGGTGATGGGGATGAACGTGATCACTGCTTCTGAGTCGATGATGGATGCTCTACGTCTGGAGAAGAGCCCTGCATACGTTCATCAATTTGCCTTGGTTAGCCTCGTTCACTTTATTGGGGATATCCACCAACCTTTGCATGCCACAACGCGGTATACCAAGAATCACCCGGACGGTGACGCGGGTGGGAACACATTTTTCGTATACGAAAACGGTAAACGGTTGAATCTTCACTCTTTGTGGGATGATGTTTGCGTTCCGAACGACAAAATAATTCATCGGCCGCTGTCGGACACGGACTACACCACGCTAAAAGCCTTTGCTGATTACCTAGAAGACACCTATAAATTCGATTCTGCGCTCCTGAAAGAAACTAGCATCAAAGCTTTTGCACAAGAGAGCCACATGTTTGGGATCAATACAACCTACGAAGGAATTGAGGAAGGTGCAGAGATATCAGACGTGTATTTGGGGCGCTGTCGGCAGGTGGCAGAGGCGCGCCTAACGCTGGCTGGACGTCGTCTTGCCAACCTATTAAACAAGCTGCTTGAGGGTGTTGACGTCGGGAAGCCTGATAAAGACAAATTTTCAAAATCCATAAAGGGGTTAGAGGTGCGAGAAAGGAATTTCATAAAATGAAACACGCGTTTGCTTCATATCGAAGATTTGGGTGAATCTGTAAGCAACGGAGAAAAAGTTGATAAAAAATGTGAGTTTCGCGCAAGAAATTTGTCAAAGCATTTGTTGAGTATATCGAGAAGAGGAGATTATCAAAGTCAATAAAGGTTGCTATTATTTTCAAATAGACAATTTTTTTTTCAGGACATTAACGGAAAGAATCAAGAGACCTTTTTAAAATTTTTTCTAGGAAGAGGAGGGGCGAGAGAGAGATTGTGTTCTTCAACTCAATATTTCTTCCACTTTAGTTTACTGTAATTCTATTTTTAATTGTATTCCAAATGCGTGTGCACGTGTTATGTATCTTGTCGATTATTTCAGAGGATTGTGGAGTGATGTTCTGAGGATGCGTCCTCCGCAATGATTATAGTGTTAGTATCCCTTTATCTTTTATAGTTTTACGTAGGATCTTGTGGCTAGTCTCGTGAAATAGTGTTATTTAACGAATGATTCACATGAGATTTATTTTTCTTCTTTACTATCGGTTCGAAGGGTAGGAAACGGTTACTTCTGCAGATAGAGTGCGAGGCTCTCGATTCGTTTGGTTCTCGTGTACTGTATGGATGTTTTCTTTTCCTGAAGGTTAATGTCTGGTAGAGGGCTCTTTCTGTGCTAGTTGTCATGTCGTCTTGTGCCGAACGCGCTCCATCGCCCTTTTCTATTTTTTTCCTTCTCGCTTTTACTCTCTCTCTCGTCATTCTTTTTCCTACGTGAGGTTTATCCCATTGAAATGCAGATGTCTCCTCTGGGGGTGGTCGATGGGGCGCCCGTTCAGCCCCCTGTCTTCGACATCCTCTACCACAACTCCCAGCTCCTCGTCGTGAACAAACCGGCGGGGGTGCCGATGGATGGCGAGGGGACCGCTGCTGGCTCCTCCACCACGGTCGCGCGGTGGGCGATGGAGCACCTCCGCGCGAGCGGGGGGTTCGACGCCGCGCACGAGGCCCTCGCCCACCGCGGCCTCCGGCGCCGTCAGCTGAAGTTCGTCCACC
>HF955065.1:361790-379549 GCA_000582765.1 Phytomonas sp. EM1 | reverse complement strand
CAGCAGCACCGCCTCCCACCCCCAGGCCGCGCTGCTCGACCTGGAGTACAGCCCGGCGAAGTACGCGAAGGCCAACGCGAAGGCCACCCGGCCGATGCTCGACCTCTTCAAACACATCCTGGATTACCAGCCGATGGTCGCGGAGCTGCCGGCGAAGTTGTTGCCGTTTATCCCGGATTACATCCCCGCGGTGGGGGAGCTCGATCCGTTCGTGAAGATCCCCCGCGCGGATGGCTCGCCGGAAGGGCTGGGGCTTTACCTGCTCGATGAGCCCACCATCCCGCAGTCGAACCCCGCCGTGGTGCTGCTGGAGCTGCGCGCGACGAACGCGCACGTCGGCGGCGTCGCGCCCGTCGTGGATTCCTTCGAGGACGCCCCGAATCGACCGGAGGTGATCAACCGCTGGATCGCCGACGTCAAGAAAGTTCATTATAAAAAGCCGTTGCCCACGGTGAACTACCCAAAGCCGATGCCGGATATCAACACCCTTTTGCAGGCCTGGCCGACGGCGTTTGAGGAGTTTCTCAATGCCGGTGGGCAGCTCCCGTCGCCGAACATCGACCTCGAACTCGAGCAGTACGCGCGGCTGCTCTGCGTGCTGTTAGATATCCCTGTCTACAACTCCCTTATCGACTCCCTTCACGTCATGTTCACCCTCTTCGAGGAGTTCCGAAATAATCAGCATTTCCAGCACGTCTAAGGTCGGTAGGGGAAGGGGGCTTGATTAATCCAGAATGACTCGGGAGGGGGGAACGGGTGAGGAGAGAAGAGAAGAGAAAAGGGGAAGGGATCATCTGAATTCCTACAAATTCACTTTCCTTTTCGCGTGAGCCGAAGGAGTCGTGGGCTTGTCATGCTCATGGTTGTATTGGCTTCACTTCTGGGACTTCTCTTAGTTCCTCTTTCCCTTCGTCTCAAGACTTTTTCGCTGGGGTAGGCCCTAGTTTGAATCATTCATGGAGTGCGTACACCAAATCAATGCAAATTATCTGAAATAGATGTTTATATAGATGTGTGTTGGGAGTTGGAAGCAGGAAAGCTTCATTTTAATGCTAACGTTTTGGGCGTTTTTATAGTATTGGTGCATACGTGAAGTTTTTATCTAGTTTGTTGGGGTGTTGTCAAGGGTGCTCTAGTATCGATATCGATGTCTCATATTAAACCAGATAGAAGTGGGAAGTTTGGATGCTCAGCTTTTATTTTTGCAAATCAAGCGAATGCAGCGTTAGACATAGATATATTTATACATATATGTATTGTTGGCCACACAAATGTATGAATAGATATTTCTATCCTGCACATTTTGCTGAATCTGAATGGGGAAAAGTAAATGATTCCATTTCTTTATCCAAAGGAAGGCAGCAATATGCGGAATGGTTGTCATCCCCAAGTTGATCACCCTTGTGTGCACTGATGTTTGAGAAATGAAATAGGAGGCAGAGTGGGGGATGACCAGCATCGTGACCACTTCTCACTCAGCGAGGCACCTTTTATTGTAGAAGAGGTAAATGTTATCATCAAATGTGCTATTGCTTCAAAGTGTAACAAATTGTAAATACAAAAAAGTCTGCCCCATATGCTTTCCCTTTCAATTGAGAATCCGCTGATAAGATTATTCTCTTTTGCTGTCTTCCGTAAGCATTTAAAATTTCTAAAAAATATATATATACAGGTATTTATATATATATATATATATATATAAGCGAGCCTGTATATGCACTTCCTGCGTTCGCCAACGTGGTCCGTCTACGATGGCGAAGGTCAGCCATTTGACTTTAACGGGAGTGAAGAGGGGGCGCCTTACGTGCCCTACGTCTCCGAGGCGCCACCCTTTCTAACGCTTCGCTCGTCCGGGCTTAAAAAGGAGGCGCTGATGCGACATGGCGTGCAAAGCGCTGTGTACACCGCCTACGAAGCAATGGAGGCGGTCAGGGAAGGAGAAGGAGAGGGTGCGAACGCACGGCGGCGGTTTGCTGTGAAGCGTCTTTTCACGCTTCCGAACGACTTTGGCATTCGTGGCGTTCCGGAAACCGCGCTGCGTGAGGTCACCCTCCTCTGGATGCTGCAGCAGAAGCAGGAGGCGTTGCTTGGGCGACGGCAAGATCTCGTTGGCGGCAACCAGGATGAGGAAACCCCGCTCGATCCTACGACAACGACGTCGTTTTCCTCGGCGGGCGGGGCGTATTTGGATAACACGGCGCGCATCCTCACTTTCTATCGCGCGGTCGAGGCGCCGCATCGGGAGCTTTGCCTGATCATGGAGCTCTGCGCGATGGATCTCTCGCGCGTGGTAATCTCGCATACGAAGAAGTTCACCGCCTGTCAGGATTTGGATATCGCTCGATCCTTCACGTCGGCATTGCCGTCTGCCTCGAATTCGGCTGAAATGGGTGCCTTTGTGCGCGCCTGCCCGGGGACGATCCGTCATATTGATCGCAAGCGATGCCCGATTCTGAGCCAGATGTGCGTTGTGCGCTACCTGCTTCGCCGTCTTCTCCGCATGGTGTGCTTTCTCCACGAGGAGTGCGGTATCCTTCATCGGGATTTGAAGCTGAGCAATATTTTAATCACACAAGAGGGTGGCCTGCGGCTCTCCGACTTCGGATCGGCGAGGCTTCGAATGCCAGGGTTCCTCCCTCACGCGGCTGCTTCTACTCTCGAGCGGAAGGACGCGCCTGTGCAGGGGGATGTGGCCTACACCCCCGCCACGATGCGCACGACGAAAATCTATCAGCCACCTGAATGCCTGTTAGGGGACTGCCTTTACTCGACCACGATTGATATGTGGTCGGTGGGTGTTATTTTTGGCGAGCTTGTTCGTCAAAGTCACCTGTTTCACGGGGAAAGTGAACTGGCGGTGATTGGAGAAATATGGGCGCTGCTCGGGGTGCCGTCTTCGGGGGAGGCGGGATCGGACTCGCGTCGCCCCGCCGACCCCCCGCCGGAGCTTGGGGTAAGGTGGAGTCCACCAACCGGTCCTTCAAACGGAATCCATCCATCCAGCACGACGACGGAGGGGAAGGGATTACGTTGTAAATTCCCGCTATCCGTTCTATCAGAGGAGGGGTTTGATCTGCTGCAGCGAATGCTCTGTCTGGATCATTCTCGGCGCATTACCACGCGAGAGGCCCTCCATCATGTTTTCTTAAAATTCGAAGGAGACCAGGCCGATGACGACGTCGGGGCGAAACTTTGGAAACAAAAGGTAGCTGAAATCCTTGATGAGGGGCAGAAGTCAGTTGCAATTCAGATGCCTTTATTGGCAGAAGATCACGACGATGACGCTTATGTTATACCTAACTTTGCAATTAATCTGCGTTAACGGAGCAGTAGTGCTTTGATATTCCGCTCTCCGCTTATAGTACTCTTATATTTTTAAGAGAAGTAATATCAAAAAAAAAACATCGCGACTCGATCAACCATACGACTTAAAAGGAGGAGCGAAAAGTTGATCATCATTCACGTACTTAAAATATCTATGTGAAATTGAACAAAAAAATATTGTTATTTTCATTTCATTTTAAACGGATTTATACTCTAGTCGTGTTTACACCTTATCATTGCTGATTTTGAATAGTAAATCTCATTCTTTATCACCGGAAGGCGGGTATTAACAAATTGATCACCTATTTCTACGCAACGATAACTAAAATTACTAAAGTATCGCATTTAAAATCTCCTCGCAGGAGGCAGTTCGGAGTTAACAAGGAAGAGAGAAAAAAGACGCGTCGAAATTGAATTAGAAGGTAAAGAAGCGCATTAATCAAGACGTAGGAATGCTATATCGAACCCTCAAGGTTCATCGCAAAGCGATGCCAGAGGAGATAAGGGCTTCATATCACAAGCTGGCTCTTGAATTTCATCCTGACAAGTGTGGCGGCTCGCATGAGGACTTTCTTAGAATTCAAAAGGCTTATGAGATTCTCATGGATCCCGAGAAGCGTGCTGAATACGACGAGATGATGGCTAAAAAGCGAGAAAAGATGCGTAATTTTGTTCGGCCTGAGCCGTTCATGCAGGTTGTCAACCCAGTTGGATATAAACTCGCGGATGATAAGTACTACCTCTTCGAGACCGCCCCACAAAAGGTGCGTTGCGGTCTGCGTTACGGCGATATTATTGAATTTCAGCGTAAGAAAGGGTGTTTTGTAGGGCTTTCCGCGGATTCTTTTTTGTATTGGTGCAGCGAAGGGCATGACTACGCGACACCGTTTTGCCATGCGGCGAGTGATTTCGCGCTGAGTAGCACCGTGGTGTTGCTGCGGTCAAACTTAGACGGTGGAAAGGTTCACGTCGCGCCACCACCGAAGCAACCCTCCAAGAATCCCGTTTCCAGTGCTTCTAAAATGTCAAGCTCTACGACGACAGACGGAGGAAATCGAAAGTCCAAGGCAAAGCAAATATGGGAGCAGCTTCGGTTCAAAGAGAAGCTTAGGATGATTAGTCAACAGCTTAAGGATGCAGTTACCGACGAGATAGACGCACGAAAGGCTCTTGAGTCCGAATACTCTGATAGACTGAAGGAAATTCAATCCGAGATGGTGCTGGCTTCACGGGATTTTCTTCCAGCTGTTTTGGAGGAGCCTGAGGTGTGTGAGGTGGCTCCATCGGAGGGATCCGCTCCTCCTTCCGCCCCGTCGTTTCCCCCGTCGTCGTTGGAAGGTGAGGAAAAGGACGACATCGCGTTTCGTGGCGGCATGGCAGCGCTTAGGGCGCCTCTTTCGCCGATTTTGCGATACGGGGCGGGCACGCCGGGGCCGTTTTCGCTCGGCCCCCCGACGGTGGTGGGGGATGACGACGAACGCGCGGGGCGGGGGGGCGCGATCCCGCGAAGCCTCCGCCTGAGCACGGCACCGACGGAAACGGAATGTGGAAGTCTCATCTCCAACGAAGGGATTAACGGAACGCAGTGCAACGACGAGAGCGAAGACGAGGAGAGCTCGTTTCAGATCCACTTCGTGACGGAGATGGCCTCGCAGGGTGGTTTTGAAGGGAATCCAACGGAAAAGATCCCGGATTTATTCGAGACCTACGGCAGCAAAAATGGGGAAACCATGAATACCGTCAGTCAACCCGGGGTCTCGGCGGAGCCCTCGATCGAATCCTTATCCTCCGAGGTCGTTTTACCCGCGGCGTCGCTGTTGACGGCGTCGAGGATCGAACCATTGCGGCATGCCGCCCCTCCTCAGGTGGCGCAACGAAGCGATTCCGATCGAAGCTCCTCCAATTCGAGCGGGGGAACGGTTTCATACCGCGAGCCGTGGGCGCTCCCGCACCGGTCGTTTTCCTATCGAAATGGGGATGAAACCGGCATCCACGTTAACGATTTTGCTGGGAATCAGACTGCTGGCGGTGATGCGGAGCGTTTTGCAGGCTTTTCAACGCATCAAACCCCCAATGGAGTCTTTTCCCCCATGGGTTCGAATAAGTTGCGCAAAGATGAGGATGACGGCGCCGCGGGAAATGGCATGAAGGGGAAGACGATGAACAAGAAGCCTCCGCACAAGATGCGGAAAGACGCTACGAAAAAGCCATTAAATTTCGTTAAGATCGATGCTGATGGGGTGCTAAGAATTAGTAAAGTGGAGAACCCCGCGAAGGGTGCGGCGCGCATCCGGAGTTTTAATCGTCTTTCTGCTGAGGAGCTATTTCAACAGGAGGTCGGTTTCATTGAAGAATTCATGAGCCAAGGCAAGAACGGCAAACGAAGGAGATAAGTAGTTACCGGTATTGATTTTCTTATCTTTCCTGTCAGGTTTAACCTTTCACTATCAAAAAAAAACACTACAAATAGTAGAGTAGATATCTATGTATTAGTCGTTTTTTTTGATATTTAAGCCTTTCTTTTTTCTTATTGGATATGTGTATAGGAGAGGAGGAATCAGGGGGTGAGTTTTTTTACAAGTGGCGAACGAGTTCCTGTATGTTGTCGTCGCATAAAAAAAACCTTTTTTACGATAAACTCAAGAAGCCACAGTAGATATGCAAGTTCATCTGTACGCGTATTTGCTTTTGTACATTTTTTCTCAATAACTTTTGCTAGTATCTTTTAATTTTTATTTATTGAGGATTGCGTGAGCAGACGGTTTTATTATTCTATCTTAAATTATTTGCTTCTCTAATTTTTATATCTCATCAGAATTTTCTCTAGAAAATTCTGTAGAGAGTCACGTGGAGCTCACAACTCGACAATAACTTTTCAATGGTAACAAATCCCTTTTTCCTTTCCCTGGGACTCTTATATATTTACCTAGGGGATTCGAGAAGGGTTGAAAATAGCAAAAACCGAATCCTCCAACACTTTGATTTTGAATTCCTTAACCCATCTCCCACTTCATCTAGATCATATTTGTTTTAAAGTGATTGAATGGGAGCTGCGTTTGGTGGAATCTGACTTGCAAACATTTGTACACTCACATACACCCACATGCACAGACGCATAACCTTTATGCCTGTCCATTTTTCCATGCATTTGCAGTGCGTTTTTTTCTTTTTTATACATCTACTCCTCTGGTGCATTTGGGTTCATTCCTTTTTCTTCTCTTCTCATCTTCCGCGCATTCTAGTCGATCCCATCACCATTTCACATGACGGATCTATTCACCTTTAGCGTGGCGAAAGGACCTTCCCCCCCGGTGGCGGCTCGGAGTGGGGTGTTTTACCTCCCGCATGGACCCGTTCGGACGCCCATTTTCATGCCGGTGGCGACGCAGGGCGCCCTCAAAGGGATCACCGTGCAGCAGCTGGAGGAGCTCGAGGTGGAGATCATCCTCGCGAATACCTACCATCTCGGCTTACGCCCGGGCGAGGAGGCGTTTCGGGAGATCACCAAACGAAAGAACGCCCGTGCGGCGGGCACCTTGACCTCTTTGGAGCACCCCGCGAAGGCCCCTCAGCCTTCTTTGGATAGGGTTCGGGATAACATGGATGGCATTCATTTCCTTGAGGGCTGGCGAGGGAATATCCTCACCGATAGCGGTGGGTTTCAGATGGTGAGTCTCCTGCGGCTGGCGGAGATCACGGAAGGGGGGGTTCGCTTCCAATCCACGCACGGCGGTGGCGGGCGGGCGGCACTGCGCGGCCGTGATGGCGACCCCCCTTCTCCAGAAGGCGCGGAGGAATCCTCGCCCTATGCCCTTCTCCTTCGCCCGGAGGATAGCATTCGGATCCAAAACGCGATCGGGGCGGATGTCATGATGCAGCTCGACGACGTCGTGCACGTGCTGACGACCGGTCCTCGGGTGGAGGAGGCGGCGAAGCGGAGTCTGCGGTGGTTGGATCGCAGCCTCGCCGCGAACGAAAACGAGGCGAAGCAGTGCATCTTCGGGATCGTGCAGGGCGCGTTGGATCCCACGTTGCGGCGGGAGTGCCTGCGGGAGATCACGAAACGAACGGCGTGCAAGGGTTTCGCGATCGGAGGGCTCAGTGGGGGGGAGGCGAAGGACGACTTTTGGCGGATCGTTCGCCTTTGCACTTCCGAGGGCGGGCTCCCAGAGGAGAAACCGCGCTACTGCATGGGGGTTGGTTACCCGGAGGATATCCTTGTCTGCGTCGCGCTTGGTGTGGATATGTTTGATTGCGTGTTTGCCTGCCGTACGGCGCGCTTTGGCTCCGCGCTCACCTCCACTGGGAAGATTCAGCTCGGAAAGCGGCGCTACGCGAACGACTCCGGGCCACTTGATGCGGCATGCAACTGCATGACGTGCAAAACCTACACCCGCGCGTATCTGCATACCATCTGCGCCTCCAAGCACTCCATCTCGGCCACTCTTCTTTCATATCATAACATTGCCTACCTGATCAACCTCACGCGGGGGGCTCGGACGGCGATTCTCGAGGGCCGCTTCACGGAGTATGTGCAAGATTTTTTCATCTCTTATTATCCCGAAAAGAATTATCCTCAATGGGTAGTGGATGCACTGCGGTCTGTTAACATCGAATTAAAGTGATCAGTATATATTTTTTTTAAAAGAAAAGATCAAGGAGTCTTAACGCGCATTAACATAAAAATATTTTTTTATTTGCGAGACTATAGAGGCTTGAGAGCTAAAAAAAGTGTCGATCACGCTTTGAGCGTGTCGATCTATTTTGGAAACCCCATTATTGCTTGAGGAAATATATTTCTATCTACTGTTGCTGCATTATTATTCATACCGCATTTTGTCTTTTGCTTATAATATAAGGACGAATTATCTTCTTGTTTAGGCCATATATTTTAGATCAAATGTCCGTAACAATTTCTCTTCAGTGCTCTGAAGGTCGTTTTGAACTCCCTATTGATTCGGCGCTATCCGTCAAGGATGTCAAGGAGGAGTTTAAAAAAGGTTTCGCCCTGCTTTCAGACTTGAATCTCAGTTTACTCGTCATTAACTATAAAGGTGAGTTTATAAAGGATGAAAATGTTTCCCTGGTATCCTTAGGAATTCAAAACGATGATGTTTTGTTCTTGATCAAAAAGCGGGCTGTTCCCTCGCTTGCACGAGAAGATGCTGAGTGAGTGAAGTAATCTAGGAGGGAGTAATGACTTTATTCCCTTGATATAAAGCACTCTATTAAAGATGTTTAGTTATATTTAGTTGGCTTTATGTGTGTGAAAGGTTATTCCGAACAAAATCTGTTCAGTGATCACAAATGTATTGAAGAAGATAGATTAAACTCTAAATATAACTAGAATGGAGGAATTAGAGGTCCTCATTACTTCTGTACTCTGCATAGTATTACTGTCCTTTGGCTCCAAATGTCTTGATCCTTTCTTCCCATGGATTTGCGCTTTGTTTAGTTTGAAATTATATTTCCCCGTTTTACGTTAGGTAGGGGAAATATTTACTGTGCTGTTTTGCTCTTCTAGAGTGAGAAGTTAGGCTTGATAAGACTCTTTTTTTTTCTATGTTCATTAGCTATTTTTACGCGCATAAATTGTTTACCTTCGCTTTTATCTATTCTTCTGAGTAGAACCCTAAACAAAAATGACAAATTTCAAGTCGTTAACAGTGCCTATTAGCAAGCGGCCTGCTGATAGTCGAATCGTCAGTAGTGCCTCCGCGCTTCCATCGGCTACTGTGGCCGCCGTGGGTTTAGATTCCTCGCTTCCATTAGTTACTCCCTTTAAATCTCGGCAACGCTCAAAAAGAGGAGGCATGATCGAATCGGAGCCAACCGCTGCTCAAACGAATTCATTCCGAAAGATTCGTTCCAAAAAAACCCGTCGGGAGGAAACCCAGAGTGAACCCAAAGATCAGAAACCAAACGATATCTTTGAGATTGTTCCCCATGAAGTGGTGTTTGAATTCAACGAGCTGAATCAAGAATACGAGGCCACTGTGTGTTTCACAAACAAAAGCAAAAAATCCGAATTTATTCGCCTATCCGGTCCTACGAGCCGCTTCTTCATGCTTTCCCCTGCTAAGGGATCTGAAGCAACTCTGAAGGCGGCCCCAGGTCTCTCGCTCATCTACAAGCTGATCTTTCATCCGGAGGATCTCGTCGACTACGCTGAGGATCTACGAATTTCGACCGATTATGGTGATTTAATTCTCCCCGTACGTGCCTACTTCAGCCGTGGCAGGCTGCAACTGCCCGCTGAAGTGGTCATTGAAAACTGCCCGGTGAAAGGCTCCGCTAGCACGCTTTTGTTTCTGCGCAACGCGGACTTCCGGCCGTGCAAGTGGGGCTCGAGGGTGCCGGAGCCCTTTGCGCTTTCCCCATGCTACGGTATCGTCCCCCCTGATGGCGGTGTCCTGCCCATTAAGGTTTTTTTCAACGCCAACGCTCTCACCAGGCGAGAGATGGATGCCGCGGATTTGTTGAATAGACCCCAGATCGAGGATGTGATCACCTTCCTCCTCGGCTCCGAAGGCGATCGCGTACAGAAGCTCCCCGTGCGCGCCACATTGGTGGAGTTGCCCGTGCGTTTAGATCAGAGCGAGGTGGACTTCCCTCGCACCTTCGTCACGACTCAACGGCAGACGGTGGTGCGGTTGATCAATGACAGCGAGCATGTGATTCATTTTACCTGGAAAGGCTCGTACGGGGATGCAATGACATTCCTTACCGGGAGCGAGACCCATTCCATCGGAGCTGATGGCGTCGACGAGAGCGATACGGTGTTTGATGATCCCGACTTTGCCATTGAGCCCGTGCAGGGCGAATTGTGCGGCAGGGCATCACGCGAGCTCACCATCTCCTTTCGACCACACATTGGAATTCCCTCCTCGGCGACGGCGTTTCTCGAGGTCACTGGGTTGCGGAAACGGCTTCCGTTGCACCTTACCGGCTCTGGTAGGGGTCCGGAGTGCAAGTTGGGGTTCACAAAACTTAATTTGGGCGAGGTTTACGTCAACTCGGTTCATGTCTATAAGGTTAAAATCGAGAACATAAGCTGCATCGAGGCGCGCTATACGATTCTCCCGCCGAAGGATACCCAATATGGTCCCTTTTTCACCCTTTCACCGTCCAAAGGGGTCCTGCAACCCGGCGGTGTGGATGAGATCTCCATTACATTCCATGCAAGTACCTTGGGGATCGTTTCCGAGAGTATCCCGATACGCTTGCATGGCTGCCAGGGCAGTGACCTCTCCTTGAATATCAGGGGGTATGTAGTTGCCCCTAGCTACCAGCTTAGTCTAGAGGAGGTTGACTTTGGTTGCATTTCGTACGGATTTTCTCATCAGCAGACATTTGAGTTCACCAACACGAGTCAGATTGCACTGCGCTACCATCTCAAGCTACCACCTTCGTGCCCCTATGCGGAGGAATTGGGCATCCTGCCTCCAACCGGACTCCTGCAGCCGTCCGAGGTGCAGACCGTTACTGTAAGCCTCTTTGCAAACGTGCTCGGAACCTACGAAACGGCCCTGATGATTTTTCTAGACGGTGTCGACGAGGAGCTGTGGAGGTTGCCCGTGAAGGCCTTCGCGCAGACCCCCACTCTCCGCGTGACCCCGCTTACGCTGGACTTTGGCGACTGCTACGTGGGCTATGATTATACTCGTGAGGTTGAGATTGTGAATGAAACGGCGTTGGCTTCGCATGTCAAACTTGAACTCGATGAAAACGCCGTGAAAGGGACTGCAGTCATCAAAATCAACGAATATCTGGCCGAAAGTGACGAATGTAAAAATCACCGTGAGGTGGTGGAGGCCCATTCCACCGCACGCTACTCAGTAACTGTGCGAATGAATGAAATTGAGTCGTTAAGTTGTGGCTTAAATCTGCACACCATAGGGGACCCCAACACAGTGCACAGCGTGACTCTCTCGGCACGAGGAATTGGTCCTGTCTTGCGATCCTCCGTCAGTGAATTGACGTTTGAGCCGCTCAAGCTTCTTGAAAGCGCTGAACTGAATTTCACGCTTAGGAATGTCAGTCCCATTCCCGCCCAGGTTCGTCTATACCTTGCAAAGTCCGAAAACGACCCACACGCGGTATTTCAGGTCGTTCCAAGTGAAGCGGTCATTCAACCGAAAAGTGTTTTGGAGGTGAAGCTCATTGCCTGTTTGGACGAGGCTAAACTCAACACAGACAGCCTGGTCGTCGAAAATCCTTATGTTCCGACGGTGCTCAAGCCGATTCCTGTAAAGGCATTGGGGAAGGGCTTCGCGCTCGTTTTGGGCCCTGACTTTTCGATGAATACCCATCTCGGTGATTTTTTCACTGGTACCGCTGTGGAGCGCACTTTCACGCTGCTCAACAAGGGACGGCGTGATCAAGAGGTTCAGTGGCTCAATGTGCGCGGTAACCGGGTTAAGGAGGACTCACCACCGATTGTCTTTAAAATCAAACCGGAGCGTGTCGTTATCCACTCCCATCAGAGCGTCACCTTTACAGTTTGTATCTTTTCACAGGGTGAGGGGACCTTTTCGGACACTTTTGCCCTCAAACAGAGCGTTAGTTATAAGCAGATTTCGCTTGTTCGCATCGAGGCGAATTTTATCCTACCACTGATCGTTTATAACACCCAGTCGCTCTCCTTCACACACATCCAGGAAGGGTTACCCGAAGAGGAGGTGGCGGATGAAAAGCCGGAAGCGTTTGAGCCGGGGAAGGATGATCAGAAGGTGATTCCACCGTCGTCCAGTGCTCTGATCACGACTGAAACCAGTCTCACAAAGTCCTTCTCCATGAAAAACGTCACAGGCAAGAACCTCAATGTGGAGCTGCGCATTCGCGAGAAAGGCCCATTTCGGATTGCGGGGGATCTCAAGTTTGCGCTTTTCAGTGGTGGAACGCGTGTGGTCGGGGTCGATTTTGACCCTCATTACCGTCAGGACTGCCTCTCGCATGAGGTCAAAAACAAGGTGGTCATCAAGTTTCTCGAACACCCCCGTAAGGATAACGTGATGCTGCATGCGCGTTTCGTATACCCCGTTCTTGAGCTCAGCTCCGAGCGGGTCGACTTCGGCACGATTATCCGAAATACGGAGGTGCAGCGGGAGATCACGCTGAGAAATCCCTCGACCGAGGTTGCCGCGCGATTCGAGTGGAAGCTGCATCAGGTGGAGATCTTCACGGACGCCGCGGCCGCGTCGGATCCTCTTTCCTCCTGCACGACGACAGAAAGGGCGTCGAGCCCCTCCAGCACCTTCTTGGAGCACGAGGGCGACCACCGCTGCTTCGACTTCGTTCCCTTTAAAGGCTGTATCCCGCCGGGTGGGGTGCAGGTGGTGGGGGTGGTTTTCAGCGGCGTCTACGGGCTTTTTCGAGCACGGGCGCTCTGCCAGGTGCGAGGGGGCCTCAGCTACCCTCTGGCCCTCTCCGGCAGCGCCGTTGGTGTGAGTGTGCAGGGCGATCACACCACCCTCGACTTCGGCTGCATGCCTTTCTACGCCGAGGCGAGTCGGACGCTGGTGGTGACGAACCCCTCCCGCGTAACGGCCCCTTTTAATGTGGATCTCTCAAAGCTACGGAACGGCAGCGCGGTCCGCGTGAGCCCGAGATCGGGGATGCTCGACAAGGATAAGCTCAGCCTCACGGTGACCTTTTCCCCCCGGATCCCGGACGAGGTCGCCGAGGATATCTTCATCACGATCGGCCACTTCGACCCCAAACACGTCACCGTGATAGGGAAGGGGTTGCTCAACAGCATCGCGATCACCGGCGCGGACCCCCGTGTAGATGTGCGTCGGAATCCCACCGAGCTCTTCCTAAAGGCCTACAAACGCGTGAATACAGGGAACTCTACCGAGGGAACCAAGCAAGGGGAGATCAGTTTGTACTCCACTCGGGTGATACCCACCCTGCCACCGCCGCCGACCTTTTTGGATTTCACCGCCCTTGAGGCGGAGAGGCTGGCATTTTGTGCGGCGCTCCTCGAAAATCGAAAGGAAAGTTTGGAGGAAGGGAATGCTCGATCCAGCCAACTGAGGACCGCCAGGGCGCCATTTGAATCCTCGGACGACGAATCGGCATCTTCGGAGATGAATGGCGAGAAGGGGGTTAATCTTAATCTCCCCTTCCGCCGCACGATGCGACGTAGTTCCACGTCGGTGAACGGCCCGAACAAATACATCCTCGCCTCCTACACGCTCGACTTCGGGCACATGACGCGTAATGATGTCCGCACCACAAAGGTGCGTCTCACCAATACGAGCTCCGAACCTCTCTTCCTTATGCTTGACGGTAAGGAGCTTGCGAATCTGCCAATCACCATCAACCCGATGCGGGTCCAGGCGTTGAACCCCATGGCCTCACAATCCTTCGAGGTGACGATAGATGTTGCCGCAAACTACGATAAGCTGATTTACTCTGGGGATAATACGTTTGAATTTGCGATTGATGTGAAAGGGGGGCCCGTCGTCGTGCTTGCCTGCCATTGCTATGTCGCGACGCCGCATATCAAACTCAGTGAACCGCAGATCGATTTTGGCGACGTGCTTCTGGGGAATGTCAAGATCGTGCCGCTCACCCTTACCAACGTCGAGGCGGTGCCGTGTACTTGGAAACTCGGCTTTCGCAAACATTCGGCCAGCACTTTGAATTCAGCCTTGTTTTCAAGCGCGCTCGCGCCGGGCGGAGGCACGAAGGAGTTCTGGTGTCGTCAGGAAAAAGGAGTCATCGCCCCCCACGAAAAAGTAACTATAGACGTTTGCTTTGCTCCCTTGCGTACCGGGCTGCAACAGGTGCGTCTTCATATTCGCGTTGTAAACAATGTTAAAGTAAGCACCGTGAACTGCAAGGGAACCGGAATGGAGCTGAACGTGGTCATGAATCCGAGTCCATGCCTGGAGTTCCCTGTGACGAGTCCTTTTTTGGTAAGCCACGCCCCACTTCGGATAACAAACTATGAGGAGACCCCTGTGGAGGTGATTTGCTACAATTTGGACACCACCCATGCTGAGGAGCAATATATCCTGAATAAAATTCTTAGACGACAGGAGCGTTTGAGCAATGACGCCAATCACACGACGAATGATCTCTATGCATCCTATATGCTCTTTCCACTGCGATATGCCGGCGAGCCATTGCCACATGAGGTGCTGGATGCGGTTTATGGGGACTTGGAAGACCAGCTGAGCCAGAAGGCTCTCACCTCCGAAATGTGTGAGCTCATGGCAGCTGTGCAAGCCCAACGTTCCTCTCAACGCCTTTCCAAGATTGCACCTAACCTACCTGCCCTAAAGATTAGGGGTAAAGGCGCCGCGTTTCGAGATTTGAAGCATGACATGAATTTTAAGCTCAACGAAACGGCCTTGTCGGATACGATCCCCGAATCCCCAAACAAGCATCTGAAACAACCGACGACCTATGTTCACTCCCCGTCCTCGAGTGTGAAGGACGAGGCTAGAAAGTTTGACACCACAAACCTGGAGAGTAAAGTTGATCTCCCAGAATCTGGTGTGTTCCTCTTCATCGGTCCTCCTGAATCTGGGAAGACGACCCAGGCCCGCTTCTTTGAAGATGAAATGGGATGTACGCTCATTGAGTTTGATCCCTTGGTTCACTCAGAAGCGCAGCGAGATACTGCGAACGGTGAGCTCCTACAGAATATTATCACACTTCTTAGCATGAGAAACAGTGAAAAGGAAAAAGATATCGCACCCAACGAACCCGGAAGTGCCGGGAATGCCCCTAACGCAGTTCCCACCCTTGACGAATTGTTGAATCGTTACCTCCCGCTCATTCCGGCTGTCCTTACCTCTTTGCTTCAAGCCCATCTAGAGGAGGCCCCAGTACCGTCCGAGTCCACGACCGGCACCGACCAGTTCTGGGATTCTGATAATAAACAACCACATCCCAAACGGTTTGTCATGGACGATTTGCGTTGCTGCCTAACAAAAGACACTCGAATACTGATGCGTGTGCTCTGTAGCGTCTGCGAGGCCCTCAATCTACCGCTTTTTATCATCTCCCTCTGCGTGTCAGAGGCGACCATGGGGCTGCGACGGGCCGTTAAGAACCGCGCGCGATGCGAGGAGGAGGTGGCATCCGCTCACATCGACCTCTTATCCGAAGTCGCCTTTGAAAAGCTCGATATGGTCGCGCGTGAGGCCTACAACAGACAGCTCAAGCACCTCAACGAGTGTCGCCGCGCGCTAAACCGCGAGACGGCAGAGATGGAGCGTTTTAAGGAGCTTCTGGAGGACAAACCACAGGACTCCATCCAGAAAATCTGCCGCATGGAGGAACGCGCGTTCATTCAAGGGTTTAAAGCGCTGGAGATGTCATTCCGCACTTCCCACCGAGCCGCGCGGAGCACCAATACGCTGAGTCTGGACCATCCGCAGCCTGAACCGAACTGGGAGGTGCTGAGCCCGCTTGCTGCCTTCAAGGAGCTCTACAAGTACCTCGAATCCCCCCGATTCCCTGTCCAGCTGAACTCGGAGAATCCACTGGAGCCCACCCAATCCTTCTTTGTTCGGCTGTTGGAAGTGGATGGCGAGCATCCGGCGAAGGATACGGCGTCGAGCATCCTCGCCACGATGCAGATCGGTGCTTCCGACCCGCTTGGCAGCGGCTCCCGTGCCGTGAACCTGGAAGGAAACACGGAGGAAGCCCTCGAGGAAGGGGCATGCGGCTCCCCCAGCCGCGCCACCATGAGTCCGTTGAAAACGGCGTCGTCGTCCAAAATAGGGGAAAGACGGCATCGTTTGTCCGAATTTGGTGATAATCCGTTAGTGAGTATGGTGGGGCTGTGGGGCTTTCTGGATGCGGAGCGGTTGCAGGCCATGAGCAGTACGAAGCCCATCCCTTTTGTTCGTTTCTTTTCGGAGGTGGAGTTTGAGGTGCAGGTGCCGCATCCGGGAAAGAAGACGAAGATCATCCCGACCGTCCTCACACGCGCGTACGAGGAGCACACGCGCTGGCTTATCCCCGCGAAGTCGTACATTGATATTCAGGTGGAGTTTTGCTGCGATCGTGCTGGTGATTACTCGATCCCATGTACCTTTGGCATCGTCGGGACTCAGCAGTCCTGGGAGCTTGTCGTAAAGGCGCTTGCGGCCGTGCCGGATATATGCCGCGAGGATAAATTTATCTTCCCAAGCGTTCGATCCCGGCTTCCTGCGAACGTCTCCCCTTCCAATGTCTTTTTGCAGTCGAAGATGACCTACTACTTCGGCTCGCTTCTCGTCCCTTCACCCAGCGTGAAGGGCCGGCGTGGGGAACGCTCCTCGTCGTTTCATATGAACTCCCATTCTTCCCATACCTCTCCTACCGCCGCTGTCGTCGCGGCGCATCCGGGTACACCGACGGCAAATCTTGGTGAGGTAAAGCTTACCTTCGCCAACAACGGTAGCTTCCCCTGCGAGGTGAACTTTAGTTTTCTAAAAGAAAAGGAGCGGACCTTTGGATTTACACCGAATAAACTACACTTGGAGGTGGGCGAAACCCAGACGGCCGTGCTGAGTGCTGCGCCCGAAACAGTCGGCGAAATCACCAACACGCTGATCGCGTGTGTAAACGGCAACCCCACCCCTTGGCTGGTGCATTTGTCGTGCATCGGCTCGAGACCCTCGCTGAGCCTCGATGGCAAGAAAGAAGCCACCATCGACCTCGGCCGCACCATTATCCAACGCCACGCGAAGCGAGAGGTGACCTTTGCGAACACCAGCAGCATGCCGATCCGATGGAAGTTCATCGGACATGAAAAGCTCCCCGCGGAGTTACAATTATCCGCGACCTCCGGCGTCCTCGACGTCCATGAATCGCAGCCGTTGGTGGTCTCCTTCGTTCCGACCACGACGTGCCTGCATCAGATCACGCTGCAGGTGCAGGTGAGTGATTCGAACCTGAAGCACATCGTGTATGAAACCCTCCCGATCGTCGTGAAGGCGGAGGGCCACGACGTCATCATGGAATGGACGCGCGAGGTCGACTTTAAGCTCATGCACGTCGGGGAAACGAAGAAGGAGATGATCCGGCTGCTGAACAAGGGCCCCTATGATGTCGGCTACGTCCTGCGCTACCCCAAACGCCTCGCGAACGTGCTCTCGCTGAGCTCGCAAAAAGGCGTCATTCGCGGCATGCTCGGCTACAAAGACGCGGCGGTGGCGAAGATTGAGGTGACGGCGCACTTCGACCACGAAGGGGAGATCTCCGCGAAGCTCGGCCAGCTCGAGCTCGCCTTCTACGAGGTCGGGCTCGAGGAGTTGCTCTACCCGATCCAGCTCCTCCCCGTGCGTGGGGAGGCCTGGTACACCCACTGCGCCCTCAAACCCAGCGTCATCGACTTCGGCTCCTGCTTCTCCGGGCAGCGGAAGGAGGCGCGGTTTGAGATCACGAACACCGGCCGCTTTCCGTTGCAGTTCGCGCTCTTTAACTAC
>HF955065.1:306771-318810 GCA_000582765.1 Phytomonas sp. EM1 | reverse complement strand
CTCGGGGTGACGATGCGCATCGGCCGTTACGTCCCGAACGCCTCGCGTGCGCTTCGCCCGCTCGTCGAGCGCGGCAGCCTGCTGATTATGTCGCGCGCGGGGGTAGGGAAGACGACGCTGCTGCGGGATCTCGCCGCGAGCATCGCGCAGCACCCCGGGCGGCCCCTCATCATGGTCGTGGACACCTCGAACGAGATCGGCGGCGACGGCCCGGTGCCGATGCCGTTCCTCGGTCGCTGTCGCCGCATCCAAGTCCCCCGGCGCAGCGACCAAAGTCGCGTCATGATCGAAGCCATTCAGAACCATTCCCCCCAGTACCTCGTCGTGGATGAACTCGCAACCGCCGAGGAGGCCGAGGCGGCGTGGTCGATCGCGCAGCGCGGGGTGCGGCTTATCGCCACATGCCACGGCGAGAACCTCGCCGCGTTGCTGCAGAATCAAGCTCTGAACCTCCTGGTTGGCGGCGCTGCGCAGGCCTTCTTGAGCAATGAGGAGCGGCGACTCCGAAACAAGGTCAAGAAAACCGTCTTGGAGCGCCCGCATAGCTCGCCTTTCGATTTTGTTGTAGAGCTTTGCGCCCGCAATAATGGGTACCTGTACTTCGATGTTAACAAGGCGGTGGATCTCATTTTAGATGATCAACCTGCCAAACCCAACGCCGCTGTTGGTGGGGAGGTGACGCTGAGTGAGCTACTTCCCCGTCGCATCGAAAGACGTCTTCGCATGCGGGAGCGCACGGCGCGGTTATCTGAAAGCCAACCAGATGAGGACTTAGACGAGGTGCCAGAGGACCAACCGTTCTCACGAGAATACGTAGACGATGATGGTTATCTGGTCACTGAAGCATCGGACCAACACGAAGGCCATAGAGGGGATTCAACCCTCGACGTTTTAGAAAGGAGACGTGACCGACTACACGGTAAAAGTCACTATGGAAAGCACGGGAAAAAAAATGAAGTGCTTCGTGAGGAGCTCTCGCGATTGTTCTGAGAAAAATACCTAACAGGGCGACAAGGATTGCTTTCCTTTATGTATGTCCATCTACTTTTGGCTTCAGCACTTTTTAGAGCATTTTTCCCTTTTTCTCCCTGGCTACCGTTGTCCTCCCTACTGTGGTTAGATTTCTCTCAATGGTGCTATTAGGCACTCGCGAACAGAAAATAGCTTATAAACACACATATACTCAACCCCATGAATCGATTAGGATTTGTGCGGCTTAGAAATGGAACTCTAATGTCCTTGTTTAGACAGAGGCGTTTAGTTGCAACCTTTGAGAGGGGCCCGACACCCTCAAATTCAGAGTCCGAGCACTCCTCGGCGTCAGCGCCCATTGCAACGCGACTCTACTCCCTGATGCAGTACCACCGGCTTCACCATCTCGACCCCAGAATGGGTAAGGGCAAGCAGCTCGAGCAGCAGGCGTGGTCGCTCCTCCAGGATTTGGATGAGGTCGAGGTGAAATCAATGGCCGCCAAAGATCTCGCGGAGTTGCTCACCGCGTGGTGCTACTTTGCCCGGTACTGGGATCGAGGGATGGATGGGCCCTCACCAAGAAGCCAAAAAGAAGATGAAGTAGCGACCAAAGAGGAGGAAAACCAGAGGTCAGGGACTGAATCCATTTGGGATGAGGTTCCGCTAGTAACGCGCGACAACACTCAAGCTGCGTCTTCACCCTACACGCAGCGGGAAGTCATGGCACCGCCTCGTCGTTCTAGCCCTCTGGATGAGGTCTTGGATTTTTAGTAAAACAGAACTGGTAAAATTTATGAAACTCTGCTTTTTCTTTTTTGCCGCAAGTTCTTGTGCATTTTATTTTTCTCACAATCGATGCGTTTTTCTATACTACGCTGCATTTCTCTCCCCTTTTCCTGCTATTGATAATTTCTTTTTTTAACAACAAGATAATTTTATCGTTCGAACTTAACAAAAAGCAACAGCTGTCAAACTCTTTTTCCTTATTATCCATTTAAAAATGCCTGTTTCGCTGTGGTGGTGGGCGGCATGCCGTGCTTTCCAGGGAGTAATGTACGTGGTTGCCCTTTTTATCCCCTGGCGGCGTCCTGAGCTTCTGAAAGGACCCGGTGCGATCAGCAAACTTCCTGCCTTTATCAAAGGCAAACGTCTGCAACGGGGTCTGATCGTGACCGACGGTGTCCTCATGCGCCTCGGCCTCCTCGACTCCTTCATCAGTGGGATGAAGGATGAGGGGCTGGAGGTTTTTATCTACCAAGGCGTGACCCCCAATCCGACCGAAGAGGAGGTTGAGGAGGGGCTGAAACAGTATTTGGATAACCAATGCGATCACATTATCGGTTTCGGCGGTGGCAGTCCCATCGACTGCGCGAAATTGGTCGGAGCACGCGTGGTGCGACCGAACAAGACGGTTAAGCAGATGGGTGGAGTCTTCAAGGTGCTGCGGGAGCTACCACCCCTTTTTGCGGTGCCCACGACAGCCGGCACAGGAACGGAGTGCACGCTGGGCGCCGTTGTGGTCGATACCAAAGCCAAGGAGAAGTACCCAGTTGAGGACCCCTCTCTGTTCCCCCACTATGCGGTGCTGGATCCGTGTCTTACTCTCACACTACCCAAGTTTGATACCGCCGCAACCGGCATGGATGCGCTGAGCCACGCCGTCGAGGCTTATGTAAATATATTACAGACCGAGCAAACGGAGCGTGACGCCATCACGGCGGTGAAACTTGTTTTCGAGAATCTTCGCAATGCGTACAACGATGGCAGCGACCTTGAAGCTCGTACGAAAATGATGGACGCTTCGTATATTGCAGGGCTTGCCTTCACACGTGCATACGTGGGCTACGTTCACGCGATTTCACACACGCTTAGCGGGCTGTACGACTTGCCGCATGGATACGCCAACGCCGTGCTTCTTCCACCTGTTCTTGAGGCATACGGCCCTCCCGCGCACCGCCGTCTAGCCAATCTGGCCGAGGCCATCGGTATTTCCAAAGGCAATGACGCCGAACGCGCTCAGAAGTTTATTCAGGCCATCAGAGACCTTAACGCGGCACTGGACATCCCGGAAACGATGTCATGGAAAGAAGAAAAACACGTGATCAACAAGGATGATATTCCATTAATGGTATCCCGCGCTCTCAGTGAAGCTAACCCGCTGTACCCTGTACCGACTATTCTCGGCGCGGAGGAGTTAATAGAAATCATAAAACAAATCATGTGACCCGAAGTGTAACGATTCTTTCGTGAAAGCATGTATATATTTTTTTGCTTTGTTTTGGTAAATCTTCATAACATAACGGACAGTGAGTTATTTATGTTTCAGGGAAGATTTTTTTTGGTACTGATATGCGACACCTTAAGGGACACACTAATTTCCATTGAAAAAAACGTTTGAATAGTTTCATCCCAAACACTCACCCCTTCGCATTTGGGCGGAGTGGAAAGTGTGCCAGATCGTTGCCCTATAACGCCGTTGATCCTTTCCTAACTTAAGAAACCTATTCCATGGCGACGCCTTCTGTAAAAATATGACGAAAGTGATGATATAATATGGTGTTTTATGTATTTTGAAAGGGTAAGAGAAAAAGGATGCGATGCATATTAAAATAATTTTTGTGATGGTTTCAGCGAAATATTATATTTTTAACGCATGCTGTAATTACATACAATAAATATAAATATATATATATATATTTATATTTATATAATTATTCGTTTTATTTTTTGATTAACCTCCAGTTGACCATAAACTCCCCAAACCCAACACCTATCACAAGCATCTGTACTTTGATCGGGCGGAGCGAAGCACGCAACCAGGCAGCTGGCAAGCAAACGAAAATGGGCAAACTTAAAGCTAATCTTATTCCCCTTACCACAAAAAAAAACTATTTATTAAGTCAACCTCAAGATATCTGCTGTCAATAGCTTCTAATAGATTAACGCCCTTCTCCAAGTGATGCTGATTTGTGGGGTAACAGCTTGAGCCGCGCCTTGCTGCGATACCGCTCCGCGGCAGGGCATCTCCATCGCGTCCAACTCGATTCCTCCGCTGGATCACAGCCCCCATCCAGGATGAACTTTGTGAAGAATTTTGACTTCCGTCATGATGGGGATCGCTCCCGTCAACTCGGGGTGGGGGTAGTCTGCTAGTCTAGAAGTTCCCGTTGATCTGCGGCACACCACATGCTCACGATAACTTCCTCTGGCGAAGCCACCTCAACACCCTCCTTCCCCTCCTAACAGGGGAGGAACTGCTGCTGGACCCACGGACGGATGGTATGTTCATCCCTCCACTTCTACCGATACGTATATTATACCACTACACTTGTCTCAGAAGCACATCCTTGCAATAGTCGACCTCAAAGTCCTCAAGGTCCTGCAGATTCAACGTCAACGTCCACAAACCATGGGCCTTGGCATGACGACCCTCACTCACGGGAGCATTCGCAGCCGAAAGTGGGTCCATGGTGCGGGTAACCGCCCATTTGCGCTCCAGCGCCAGTTCCTCGCGCAGGCTCTCGACCATGAGGTTGAGCAGGATGCGCCCGATTGGCACGACCTCCCACAGCTCATCTGTTTTTTTTCTACTGACCTTCGATACACGATGCAATGAGTCCGCCTCCTGCGCCGCCCATGCGGCGATGTGAATGTGCCGAGGACCTTCACAAGTACCACACATGATGTAGTCAAAGCTAGCGGTTTTGTCCGAGACATCGATGCAGCAGATGTCGCGCACCTTGAGCGACCGAAGCACCTCACAGAGCTCCTTGACATCCTCCACATAGGCTTTTCGGGCGTCTTGCCACGTTTCGTCAATGGCGCCATCCACTTCCATTTGGAGTAGCATCTCCGCAAAAGCCTCATCGTCGTATGGCAAGGAAGAGGGCTCCGGCATGCGGTCGTATGTCTGATGGGTAGTAGCGCCATCCTTGTCCATCAAAGCTGAGTCGAACAAGCCCTTCGGCATGATGGCGGATTTCAAATCCTGTGTTGCGGACCCTTTCTCTTCGTCACCTACGCTGCCGCTCGGCGACGACTTCGCGTGTTCTTCTCCTACATCCTCAAACGGGAGGGACTCTCCACCGGGCTGTTCCATGGAACGGCTGTTGGACCGCGGAATAGGCTTCCCCCCGCGAGGGGTTTCCAAGGGGATGTGGAAGCGCGAGTACTCAACCCCAGGGTCCTCCGGTGGCGTGTGCACAACCCCAAGAATCGGCTCATCTTCTTCAAATCCACAAATGCTCGCTGTGGGAAGATTCGCTGCAGCCGTGCTTGTAGTGATACCAATGGGACTGTTGTTGCCTTGCTCGTCTAATGTGTTGTTGTTCAACTCAATTGATGCATAGAGATCTACGAAGTCGTCGTCTAGGAAACCCGTATTAGAGTGAATTCGTCGCGACTGGCTTTGCATGACGCCGCTGCAAAACATTGGAACAGGGCAGACGATTGAAGGCCGCAGTCGATAACGCAGTGGTATCGAAGCGTCTCGAATCAATTGGCGCGGTACGAGCCGACGAGGCGCCGTCAGGACTCGAGAAAAAGCAAGCGACGGGCGTACATGAAATTTCATTTTACCTCTTGCAGGAGATAATTTGGTACCGTTATGAGTAGGTTTAGATGATGTGTCGAATTAATAGAAAGAGAGGAATAAAAGGTTGAAACAAGAAAGCAAAACAAAGCTAATCAGATATTGTTGAGAAATTAAAAGTTTAACTGACAGGAATAAGTAGCTCGTGATTACGATAATGTCCTCTTCTGGTGATCGTTATAAATAAACGGGAGGGGCTGGGGGAGAGGAGGACAAAGAAATTTCAAAGCCAAGTTGCAAATGCGACCAAAACGGTATTCAAGGTAATAAAGACCGAAAAATAAGATAATGAAGAGACTGGTTCTCTTCCCCTTTTATTCCCCACCACGTGCTAAGGGGGGAGACAAGTAGCCGAAGAGGGGGCGCAAATGCGCATCATATGAGCATACCATTCGCAAAAAAAAAGTATTTTAGTATGACCCAGGAAAGCGGATAAGACTTAATGATAGAACATTATAATTCTCAATAAATTTATCATTAAACATTGTCCAGGGGAGGGGGAGAGGTCATGTTGAGGAAGTCATTTCACATTGGACAATAATCAGAGTCCGTCTGACTCCTCTCGCCACGCTATAGCCCTGTTTACTACCCTTTCCCCTACACCGTGGAGATTCACTTAACCCACGATGTCGGGAAAGCTTCGTTCTCATGCTGCCAACGCATTCATTTATATTGATGGAGCTGTTGTACGCGAGGTGCCCCACGACCCAGACTTTGACCATGTAAGCAAGAAATACACCGGGCTAACGCCATAAACGATCGAAGCCCTTGTTTTCTGTTTACTCCCCCTCCCCCCCCCCTGAAAAAAATAAAATAAATATCCAACAGTAAAGGACAACGTGCTCGATAAGAGGGAGGGTACCTTCGTGCTTCCTCAGGGGACACCTTCCCAGACGCCCCGCGGATCCATTTCAGTGTCACACAACACGGGCACTCCCTTGCGAAAGGGGACGGATTTTAGCGCTGACTAAAAAACATGGTCTGTCCAGTGGCTAAGCCAACAGCCATTAAAGGTCCGATAGGATGCCACGCGATCGCTGTGGGGACATTTGGACAGCACAGCTTATCGATTGGAACGGCCCCGCCACCCATGCCAACGTCGTACACGTACACCGCGTCGTTTTCACTGCCCACCCCTAACATGCTCCCATCCGGCGAGAACGCCAGGCCCAGGGTTGGAAGTGCTTGGTTCTTGTGGAGCGCGAACTGCCGCACCGGCTTCGATTGGCGCAGATCCCACACGTACACGGCGCCGTCTAGGCCCGATGTCGCGAAGAGATGCTGTGCGCTTAGTGAGCAGGTCCCGTCCGCAAAGCGGCTTCCTGTGCACATTGCCACGTGATGAATCTGCCTGCTGTGGGCCTCGTTCATAACACGCAGAGGGGCCTCAGCAGCGAGGTCGAGAACACAAATCTGCTTATTTGAACTCGCCAGCACCACCAATGTGCTGACGAAATGATTAATGCAATCCATCGCTGTGATGTTCTGGGCCTCGTTGATGGCGTAGGTGAAAATCGGATCAAGGATTCTCGGAAGGGTCCCCGAGGCGCCGTTGTCGAGGTTACCATCCCGTCCACCCCCCCCCGCCGAGCGACTCTTTTTAGATGCCGGGGTCGGCCAGGGGGACTTTGTCGCCTGATCCCTGCCGAGTGTATGCTGCGATAACATCACCCGGTTCTGGCTTGTAAAGCACAAGAACTTGTCCATATAGTAAAACCGCACCGCTCGAATTTCCGCCGCCGCATTGCCCGCACCCTCGCTTCCCTTGGGTAACGTGTATGCAAGCAGCGGAGCCTCACATACGGTCGGTTTCCAGACGTGAATGACGCCATCCGCGCCGCTAGTCGCGACCATGGGCGTTTTAAGAGACATGTTGATGCTTGAGGAAAGAACGGCGGCCGTGTGTGCGCGCAGGAAGGCCCCGTCCCCCTGGTACCGACTCAGTGGAAGCTTGAGGTAGTACGCCGATCGATCCCCGCTCGTGGTCACCAACGCCCCCCCGTTCGCCGTAAAACAATTCGACCGCACCACCGCCTGATGCACCTGGGCGCGTGTGGCGAGCACGCGATTGGCGGCACCCGCGGCGGCAAAGGGGTGGGCCTCATAGGGCACACGTGGGTTATACATGAGGAGGTCCGACTCGGCCGGAACAAGGCCCTTCGCGCAGGCCCCAGCCCTCGCCTTGAGCTTCCGCTTGCGTTCCTGCTGGACGGACCACGGCGCCTCCGTGTAGTTACTGCTCCTCACCGCCTTGACGGGGGGGCGCGGGGGATCCTCCGCGGGAGGGGGGCCCAACCAGCGTCGCGGCAGCGCCATCCGGGCGTGCACCACATCCACCTCCCCCCCCTCGGCGTCCTGCGCATGTGCCCATCGCGACAGGGAGGGTTGGAGAGGGAACCCACTACTACTATAATATCGGAGGGTCAAACTCTCAGCAAACCAAGCTCCCCAGCTACCGTTTGGCGCACATTGTATCTCGATTCTCTGACTATCTTCGATGTGAGCATCGTCAAGCTCGAGGTTTAACGGCTCGCATAGGTCGTCCCCCGCGATGGACTGCACCCCACCTTCATCCAGCAGAAGTGTGTGTTTGTCAACGTGAAGCACACTGCGTGGCGTCGCGATGCATATCCAATTCCCCAACGTAATATCCAAAATGGTGGAGCCATAGACCCGTGCGAGATCAGCGGCGTGCTCACGCACTTGCTGCCCCATCCCAACGGTGGAGGAGGGGAAGTAAGAAGATGGGTCCGATCGTTTTGGTTGGGTTCCCACACGCCTAGTAGAGTACGCATGCGAAAGCGATTTACCAAAATAAGCCGTGAGCATTGCCTGGGTGTCCAATACTTTGAACACCTCCAGACGCTCCGCATGCAGGACGTGGACCAATCCGTTCGAAAGCCCTATCACGAGCAAACACTCCTGCACGGAGCCAGCAGCCATGGCGACGACGGTGTGCTTGTGAGTGATAATGTGGCCATCTCGTAGAAAACTAGTCGTGAGCTGCAAAACATCATCCAGATGAACTTGCACCGCAATTAGGTGATTATCGGCAAATAGTATACAAAGACGGTCCGTTGAAAGAAAGCAGGTCCGCACACACCCCTCCTTGGAAACGTGTCTATTTTCTCCACAAAACAAGGTGTGTGCTGATAAAAACGAGTAGTTGTGCACCTCACCGTCCATCGCAGCGAGAGCATCGTCCTCTAAGCGTGGAAAAGAGCCGCCAGTATTGCCCTCAGGCGATCTCAAAACAAGCAAAAGATGACCTGAGGTGGAGAGGGCCGTAAGCAGGCCACCCGGGGCGATGTCTGCGTGCGATAGGGCGCCGGATGCAGACAGCTGCAGTGACCACCGTTGTAGAATACTGCATTTTTCTTGAATCTTCACTCCGGCGCGATTTGGTGATGAAAGCGACTCATCGAATACTTCGTCGCGGTCTTCCATAGGGTTTAGTGGTTTATCGTCCTGAAGATGTGCTTCAGGCACGACTCGCAGTACATCAATTGTGTAAAAGTTGACGTGACCGAGATTATCACAACAAAGCAGACAGCCATCTTCGGATGCCACCATCTGGCACGGTTCAAACCAAGACTCAAGCTCGGTGAGGAGCTGAATATCTTGCCCGCTGCTGCGAGTCCAAATATACAGGCTATGGTTACCTTGATCCATCCACACAACGTAGTCCGAGGTTGTGACAAAGCACTGGACAGGTGCCTCACAAAGAATATCTCGGAACTCATCTTCTTGAAGCATCTCTCTTCCCTAGACGGACGGTTCGGTTATTTCGCTCTTTTATTTGCTGAGGAAAACACCCAACGAATGCATGCTACGGAAATGAGTATGGAATCAAAGTAGCGCTAATGAAATGGGCTAGACTTCAAAAAATATAGAATATTCTAGAGAGCTTTGTTACGACCAAAGAAAAACTAAGAAGTGTGATTGTAAGTTCAATAGGTACAGGAAGCAAGCAGACCAAGGAGGGCTAACGTGCCATGGTGCCCAGTCGAGTTGTCTATGATTATTATTTCACACAAAAGTTGGATTAAACGCACCGTTAAAGAGTACTCTAGACGAGCGATGGCAAAATAAGGAAAAATGGTAGTACCACTGTCAGTTTAGCCAAGTAACAGGGAGAAATATTGCAACGTGTAACAAAAAAAAATGAGCATTAGGAAGGCGATAGACAGCTTCACGAAATAAAAATTTGGCATCAATTGATTGAATTTGTAAAGAATACATGCCTATTAAACAAATAATACGCGAAGTCAAGGAGCAAACATATCATTAACTTGGGTAAATGAAAGTCAATGAAGGATATACACTCCAAGTTTGATCGACGCTCTTCCTCTTCCTCTTCCCTATCCCCCCTCCCCCCCTTGGGGTACTTTGAAGCTAAGACTTAATTATTGATTCAAATAACAACTACTAAATGCAGTATTGCATCAAACATGCGTAAAGGAAAGCTTATTCGGCAACGTGAACACTCCCTTCTACATTATAACTTATATGCGTCTCTTTAGCAAACAACGGGTTATCACACAACAAATGCAATACATAAGATAGCTAACTTTAGCCCTCGGGCTAAACATGGAAAAGTATTGTATTAGAGAATCATGCTTTGCGATTACTTTTTTTTCTGTCTGTTACAAAGAAAAAAAGAAAAAGCAAGGCAAGAACACAACGAAAACAGCCTGAGGTAAAATATAAAAATTATCCAAAGTACAGTAGAAGAGAAAAAAAATAACATTTTCTCGTTCTTTCAAAACGCAAGGGGCCTTGAAGGCACATAGGACAATAAGAAAGTTGTATGAAGACATCTATTTATAGAGATATCCAATTTCTCAACAATTTTAGGAGCTTCATTCTCAAAATAGTTAGCGAAGCATAACATATGCAGATATATAAATATATATAAGTTTATATATATAAATACGTTCCAACGTACTCCCCGTTGCTCTTTACTGGTCATACTAAGCTAAACTGAACAAAAATAAAAAACGACTGAAAAGAATTAACAGAGCTCTCCCCTTCTTCGCTGTGGAAAACCTAAGTATGCCCTCGCGATTCTATGAAGTTTTAACTAATCGATTTTACAGCATAGGAGAGAAATACGAGTATAATGCAATCATAAAAACTAACCAAGGCTTAAATATGCATTTTACTAGTGCCTTTCAGGAAGTGTGGCGAATTAAATATTAGGATAGTACGAACAAAGTCGGCAATCGAATTTTCGAGAGTATACACAACCACTTCCATTTCCAGAATTAACATCTAATCTAAGTAGCACATGAATCGAGATCCTTATTCTCATCCAATAACAAAAATACAGTAATGGTGTATGCTTTATCATATTTTGACACCAAAGTTTATTTTCTCGCACTTAGATTTTATTTAAATTGTGATTGGAAACATTTTCTAAAAGGAAGAAAACCCCCTTCTAACGTGAAATGTTATTCCTAATCTTTTTATTTTTAATGTATCAACATTTTTTCCTTTTGCTGCATAAAAGGAACTGAGACAGATTCTTTTCCCTTGATAAATTTTATGGAATTCATTTGCACTTCTTGGCTATCGTTTAATTGACTATAGAGAGGAATCAGAAATGGTATAGACTAAAAAGGTAGAATCAATCACATGAGTAAAACTAAGGAAGCTCAGTTAAACCAATGTGAAAGATTTTGTCCCCTTGCCTCTACACATACACTGATTCAAACACTGCAAGATCTATCGGACTCCCCAAAAAAACTGCACCATCCACTTAATTTTGTACAATATTAGGCTCCCCGTTTAATTAAATCTAGTAATCCATCTCAAAACGATTAACCTAGGACATGCGGAAATATTTATTAATTTCCCTAAAGTCTCTTTCACCTCAAGAGATACAGAAGGGCAACTAGCATGCCGCGGCTGACAAAAAAAAGTCTACTTCGGGCTAGTGGTGCTTATAGAAGAATTGGCGAGGACCCCATGTGAGCTGGTTCTCGCGAAATGGGTGTGCGAGTACCCGGTGAAGCCACCATTCTGACCCCCATCGTGTGCCGAGCAGAGGAACCCGCTAGTGTTGTTCGAAGTACTAGTTGAAAACGTGTTATTCCCCATCGGCGAGCAGTTGTTGTGGCTGATGCCGTCGAAGTGGACGAGGACCCCGCCACTGAGCATGGGGGCCCCACCCCTCGGCGTGCTCGGGCTCGGCGTCCCGGGCGCCGACGAGATGGGCGTCAAGAGGGCGTAGGGGTTATGCCGGTAGTGCATGCTCCCGCTCACGCTGAGGGTGCCGCTGCGCATCGCGGGCGTCTCGATGGAGACGCCGGTGTGCCCGAAGCTGTGCCCGCTCGGCGCGGTGTTCAGCGGGAGGAGGTTGGCCAGCAAGTTGCTGCTCCCTTCCAGCGCCGCGTCGGGCCCGAGGCTGAAGCTGAGCGGGGTCACCGAGGTCGGGCGGTCCGCCGAGCACGGCTCCATCGCGGACATCCGCG
>HF955065.1:291445-306751 GCA_000582765.1 Phytomonas sp. EM1 | reverse complement strand
CGCGCGTGCCTGGCGCCGGCGCCCCGAAGGAGGAGTAGCGCTGCAAGAAGGGGACGTCGATGAGGTGGTCAACCACCAGCGGCTCCTCCTCGGTCACCGTCGAGAAGACCTGGCTTATGCTATGGGAGGGCTTCGGTCCCAGGTGGGCGCTCGGCATTGGGCTGTAGCTATTGGTGATGTGATTTTTGAGCACCAACTGGTGCTGCTCGCGGCGGCGCCGACGACGCTCTCGTTTGGTTTCCTCTGAATCGGCATACTTCGCCAGTAGGGCGGCGGAGCCCAAGAAGTAGGTACTGTTGCCGTGGAGCTTGTTAAGAGCATTCTTGGCATCCTCGATGGTTTCGTACTCCGCGTAGACAACCCACACCGGGCTGCCGTAGTGGTCCTCGCGCATGGCACAGTAGATCAGATTACCGAAGGTGCGCAGGAAGCCCTCCACCTCCGCCTGCGAGAGGCGACGTGGGATGTTTCGGATATACAGCGCGTTGCTGACCTCCTTTGCCACCTTGCCATCGTGCTTGGAGGGGAAGATGCATAGGTTAAAGCTGTGCCCAAACAGCGTGACGTGGGTCTTGTTGAGCTCCTTAAAAGCCAGCTCGCCTTCTTCTTCAGAGTCAAAGAGAACGAAGCCAAAGCCCTTGCTCTTACCCGTCGCCGCGTCGAGCATCACTTTTGCACTTTTGGGTTTGTACGACTCAAATATCTTCTCGAGCTCTGCATCGGTAACATTTCGTGGCAGCTTAGCTACGAATAGATTTTGAAGACTCGTCATTTCTATATTATTGATTCGTTGGAGGACCCAAGCGTTTGTATGTTTACAATTTAGCTTTTTTGAGGTGTAATTAGACAATATTATTTTTTAGAGAGCTAAAATATTAACAAGCGTTTTTGTGAGATGGATGATTTTTTCATGCACTGTGAATCAATAAAAGAAAGGCTTACTTTCAATTTAGAAACAAATTGTAAAGAGCTTTCTGCGAAAGGAAAAACAATTTCTAAGAAAAAAGGAATCAGACTTATGTTGAATTCAATGAATCAATAATATTCTTACCGCACATAGTCCTCAACACACTAAGAAGAGGAGGAGTTTAGAATAAATGGGATTAAATTAAGGTTGATTAAATATCTAATGTGTTAGAGCTTGTGGGAATCTTTTTAAATGTTTATACTTCGTTATTGTTATTGATGGGTATGTAAATAAAATTTTCACTACATATTATCTCACATGACACTTTTGGGATTCTTCTCATTCATATAGAAATTGTTATTTTCTCAACTTTCCGATGTGCTCAAGCATTTGATACACATTATAATATTTATTTTGACTTATATTTATAAATTTCTCTTTTGCAAAAGACGTTAATCTACCAAGTACAAGGTAACTTGGCTCACTTCACTGAAAATTTGAACACAAATATGTCAGAAAGAAAAAAAGAATATTACCAAAGAGTATTGCAATACCCTTCATCGGACTATATATTTTCCTACCTAATTCCATACACGATTAGGAACAGTAGATATTTTTCTCGCTTTTCCTCCTTTCTTTTGCAAACAAAAGTCTATAGAACCCTCCACATTACCAGCACACCAGCCCCTACCCCCATAAATGCCCATTTTATACCCTTTCTAAATAAATGTTTTAGGTTCTGATGAATAAGCTGAGGATCGGAGCACGATCCTGGCAGCAGCGCTGTATACACGTAGAGGCTACGAGTATGAAAAGTTAAGGTGAAGCTAAAAACCAAAATGTAATTGGGGAGAGGGGGGGGAGGGGGAAGTGGGGAGAGAGGGGAAAGATAAACATAATAAAATAAAAAATGTGGTAACAATTATTTGCCGCATTTATGAAACATGCAATGTATAACTCAAGCAAAGATAAAAATTGCTTCTTTTGTTCCGAAAAAAATATCGAAATGTTTTTGGAGTTCATGTAGAACACTAGCAGCGGGAAAACGGCTTATTTCCTAAAAAGGTGGTTTAAAGAAATGTGAAAATGATGAATAGAATCGCAGCAACATAGTAGCTTAATGAAAATGAACAAAGCCGTTATCAAATAAAAGAAACTAATTGTGGAAAAGGAATAGCATGCTACTTTCCGCTTTTCTCTTTTGGATGTCATTATTGACACCTTTTGGGGGGTATTTTTTTTTTACAAAGCATACAAACCCCGCGTTAAATATCCAGACCTCAGCGTTTACTAGTATATGCATATAACACGATAAAACACCTTAACATTTCCCCTATTTAAGGTTGATTAAAAACATTAACAAATTAGTTCAGCGCCTTGTTAAGAGTGCAAACATAAAACAGAGTGTCAAATAATAGTTCAACTGTAGGTCTTGAAATCATAAAAAAAACTCGCGAGGGAAAAGAAACTCATAGCTAAAGTATAATCTAAAACAAAATGTATATAAATATATCTGTATACAATTAAACGAATACTTATTAACAACTTGTGTTATGTAATTTGATAAATGCTGCACATGGACCAAAAATGCACAAGTCATGGAGAAAGAGAGCGCAATATTCACTAAATTTCGAAACATCAAACCAATGCACATCAATTTCTTCAAGGCCAAATGCTTCTAGTTCTTCCCACCTTATAAATTAATTCAGCATCTGGTCTTGTAGACGGCTTAAACAGATTTGTAAATTTTAACTGGGAAAGGTTCTTCATTAACTATTTCTTGGACGAGTTTTTATTACTTAAATATTAACACCTGCTGGACATACTGAGGGGAATATTGACTAAAAAAGAGGGAATACTTCAAGAAATACATTCACCACACTATACCAGCCCTCAAAAAAAGTTTCTCTACCCTTAATTTGAATTACATCGAATCTAAAGCTACGGAGCTCCTCATAGTAAGGTATACAGCGAGAAACACCTCTCAAACTGAGAAACGACAAAACGAAAGAGTAAATAAATCCACAAAGGCTGTCGATCTCAGAAAGCTACATTGACATCCAACCGTTCGGCACTAGACTTCCTTGGCCGTTGAGCTTTTCTAATAACCATCCGCATGGCGCCAGTAAAAATAGTTACCCTTTCGTGTGCCTTTCAGATGCACTCAGTACCCACAGCTGTATTAAATCTGTAATATACAAACATAGACACGTACAAAAAGGATTGCATAATCAATGCCAACAGCACTGCGACAAGTGAAAATAAAAACATTTGAAAAAAATAAGAAATACTAGTAAAATACAATTTTTTGCATCCAAGCATGCTAGAGCAATAATTAGTGATAATAAAGTATTAAATCCGTTACTCACGACAAGATTCTAAAATGCTATGCAAAAATTATAGAGACGCCATATTGATTTAGTAAAATAGACACTTATTCAGATAAATTATCATTTTTTTAAGTGTTTAATCGATTAAACAAAATCACTATTTCTGATTAAGAATGATTCACGAGAAAAAAATGGTGAAAGTGATAACCCTCAAAGAGGGAGGGAGCGAGAAAGAACCTTTTCAGCTTCCATTGTTATTTGAAGGTGTATTTAAAGTATTATATAATATTATTTCCTATTTCATAGCCCTATTTGAATCTGAAATCGTGCATGAAGCAACACGCGCCTGCGAAGAACTTACATGACGGAGAAACGGATAAAAGAAAAACGAATAAAAGATACAAAAAATGTGTTATTCGTTTGTATTAAATTGATGACATGCAGGGGATCCATCTTCTTAAGAATTTTACTTACCGTTATATGTCATAATGAAAAACTATACCTTTCCTCCCCTGAGCAACCCCTTAGCACTTCCTTATCTTTTATCCGTTCCAAATTCACTGCGGCGAGACGCACCAATACATTTTCTTTGAGGTAAGAGAACAGTCTGTCATAGATGCGGTCCGATTCCTCTCCACCCCCCTCCTCCTCCTCACCTCATATTGTAACTAAGGGGATCGAATGGCGACTGCACCCAACGGGTGGCGGCGAGTTGGTCATTGGGGAGAGGTAAACCGGCGCATTGAAGAGGGCTCCCCCCCCCTGTGTCGTAGCCCGGGCAGTATGTCGTCAGCCCCGCGCTGGGGGGTGAGGTCAGCCCCAGCCCGTCCGGACTCAACACCAGCGGCTCCTGGCCGTTCGCGAGGACGAGCGTGTTCGCGGCGTCGTAGCCGAGCAGGGGGAAGCCCGTGACGTTGTGGGCGCCGAAGCCTCCGCTGAGGAGGGGGGAGAGCTGCTGCAGCGGCACGAAGTTCATCACCGACGGGGTGCTCGGGCTGACGGAGGAGGACGGGAGGTACACACGCTGCCCGCCCTCGAGGAGGACGCAGCAGTACTCCGGCGAGGGGGCCACGAAGCCCTGCAGCGGGGGGTAGTCCGGCAAGGCGGCGGGGGTCGCGGGGCCGTGCGGCTGGCTTGTGTAGGGCGGCGGCGCGAGCACATCCGTCCCGGGTGTGCTCGACGTCCCCATCTCCTGATTTCCAAGGTAGAGGGAGGGAGAGGAAGAGCTGTTCTCCACCGAGGGCGCCAGCTGAAAGCTCGGGAAGACACCGGAGGCGGTGTCCAGCGGGGCCGACCCACGCGGATCCGCCGCGCCGCCGGTGCCGCGTCGTGGGGGGAAGATCACCCCGCTGCTGGGGAGGTTGTGGTACGCCCCTACGCCCTCCCGGCGACGGTGTCGTCGCTCCCGCTTGACGCCCTCACTATCTTCGAACTTCGCCAGTAGGGCGGCGGAGCCCAAGAAGTAGGTACTGTTGCCGTGGAGCTTGTTAAGAGCATTCTTGGCATCCTCGATGGTTTCGTACTCCGCGTAGACAACCCACACCGGGCTGCCGTAGTGGTCCTCGCGCATGGCACAGTAGATCAGATTACCGAAGGTGCGCAGGAAGCCCTCCACCTCCGCCTGCGAGAGGCGACGTGGGACGTTTCGGATATACAGCGCGTTGCTGACCTCCTTTGCCACCTTGCCATCGTGCTTGGAGGGGAAGATGCATAGGTTAAAGCTGTGCCCAAACAGCGTGACGTGGGTCTTGTTGAGCTCCTTAAAAGCCAGCTCGCCTTCTTCTTCAGAGTCAAAGAGAACGAAGCCAAAGCCCTTGCTCTTACCCGTCGCCGCGTCGAGCATCACTTTTGCACTTTTGGGTTTGTACGACTCAAATATCTTCTCGAGCTCTGCATCGGTAACATTTCGTGGCAGCTTAGCTACGAATAGATTTTGAAGACTCGTCATGGGATTAGGTATCGTATGTTTTTGTTTTATTTAGAAGTATAATTCGCGAAGCTATTCGCAGTGTTTTCCTATACTTACAAACTTAATTAGTCAATATGTATTTGTAAATAACAAAGGATAAATGGGCTCTTTAAATTAAAAAGCTTTTGATGAAACCCTTTCTAAAGAAGGAAAGTGACAAAAACTCGGGAATAAAACTTCTGAACGAAAATTACCCGATTGGAATAAGATTTTAAGCCTGCGAGACTACACAAAGTCGCTGCAAAACACACAAAAAATGACATCATAAATACGGATCAAACGCAACGTTTGAGACTGAAACACCGAAGGGAAAACCAAAGAAAAACAAAAGAGAACAGCTTTCTCGAAATATGTAACCAATAAAAAAGGGGAAAAAGTACTTCATCTTGAAGAGTAATTTTTATAGCATTGCTTCATAAACGTCTGGTTGTGCTTCCAACCATATTAACAAGAGTAAAGAATAGTTGAAAAACAGTAAAAGTGATCCAAAAGTCACAGAAGTCAGAATATTAAGACCAAGTAAGGAGGGAAAAAAGTTTCACCAAGGCTACCTCTTGTAACAACAGGATCATCACTAAGATCCTAAGGCGGATAACCTTGCGATTTCGTGTTTGGTGGAGGTATTAAATCTACCCACTTTGTTCAATCCTCAGAAATGCGGATTACTCTTGAGCGTATGGCACGACAGCATGCTTCCAACAGGCACTGACATTAGATGTGGTGTAATTATTTTCGCGTTTACATGATAAGAACCTTCCCCCAATAGGATTGGGGTGGAGGGCTTAGGATGCAAACATTACGTCACCGCTTCACAGCATCTTTGCTTTAGGTGAGATCCAGTGAAGGCAAGACGCACGCACAGACACTTCGAAAGGAAGGAGACAGGCTCAGCAGGACCGCAGCGTCACGGCACTCTGGCGGTGCCGCTGCCTTCCTAGCAACAGCATACGCAGAGCGCCACCAAACCCTTGCAAAAGCACAGCCTGAAAAGGATCATCTCTTAAAACACACCTGAAGCATGTGCACAGCATCCTCATCCTGATGTTCTTTTTTTAATCCAAGGTTCGGAGGGGAGTTGCACTATGCGCACTCTCACAGCGTCGGTAACGTCGTTCGGTGCCGTACATGCAGATGAGACACGGTCTTTCTTACCCTTCCCTCCCACTCGGTGTCCCTCATTTAGGAAAGTACTGCACTAAACTACTTTATGCCGTCGATATGTTATCGTTGAGTTCATGGAAGCTGTGAAGGGGTGTCGACCGCATTGGTTAAAGATATGCCCTGTTCATTGTTCGATTGAACTACACGATGAGAAGGATCTCATTTGATCGTTGCTGCATCCTTTTGCTGTGGGATTATCTCGCTGTACTTAAGCAGATTCTTTTATAAAACCTAATTATGCCGATAGATCTCATGGGTATTTGGCAGCACCCTATTTTGATCAATATCTACTGGAATTAAGAAGAAGAAGAGAGAGAGAAAAAAAAAAGAAAGATGCCGACTAAAAATTATTTAAGTGGAATAACAAGATGCCCATACACATCAAATGCCAAAACAAAACTATTTTTCTCACTGCTACAAAAATTGGTCAACCTTAAAAAATTTGAAAAAAATTAATGAAATATAAAGGAAAGCGGGAAGTAGGGAAAATGAAATGATGAATTAATAAAAAAGAAAGTGGAAAACGTGTTAAACGAAATAGTTTAGGGTGTAAAATTCTCAATCTGCCTTTCATAACTACTAATAATCATCGTAATAATATGAAATCGATCCCCCAAAAGAGTAGTAGTTATGCTGTAAGTTTTGATGAAAGATCGAATATAGAACCCCGCGTGCTCATTCACCGTATTGAGCAGCAAGATTTGAGTCCTTTCTCTTCCTTTCCTGCATCTATTTGCATTGGAGAATGTTTGAGCAGTGATTCAAATTCGTTTCCTTTTTTTCCATAATACATTTCCCTTTCTTTAGGTATAATCCAATTCACTTTACCTACATTAATAAAAAAAAGATTTAGGAAAAATAATCCATATATTTTCATAATAATAAAATAGGAAACGACTTTTTCCGAATTAATTTCACTATTTCTTTGACCTAATTATTCTGTTTACCCCCACACTATTTTAAAAGATGTATTATATTTCTCTCTACTATTTTCCTACCCGAAAAAAACTGCACCCAACTCCCTCCGTAATTCTTTCTCTCTTTCACAATATTCGCAAATACAGTGACGAAAATGAATCCTTCCAGCCCTGACACGATGTTAAGAAATAAAGAAGAGTGAGAAAACAGTTTTACGGTGGTTTTAAGCTTTTCGACTTGAACATGTTTAACTTTTTCCCTCATAACTACACAAAATATATTTTTAACTTAAAGATATTGCTAGCCACCTTTTTTGTATTGAAAAAGGTTATATCCCATCTCAGCACCCAAAACGCGCTCATGCAGCAAGGTACGTAAAAAGGTATATAGATGCACACGCCTCTACAACATACATGAAAAGGGTAGATTTGTATGAAGTTCTTTACGGACAAAATATGAAAACCATCCAAAAGAAGAGAAAATGTCTTATACAAAGCGTAGACTTAAACTGAAGTAAAAACAAAAGGAATAAAATAATACAATACTTAAGAAAGTAAAAAGGCTTCACATATACATCAAAATACACTACCGACGGCTTTCAAAGACACCTTTAAATTTTCCTAAAGAACTCCCGTTTACTCCATCACTTTTCTTCTCACTTTCGAGACGTTTTCAAATTATTTGCATCTTACCACGACTCTCAAGTATGTTTTTTCAAGACCAAATTTCGACAGCATTTAAAAAAAACAAGCAATAAAAAGCTGGGAAAAAAAAACACAATAGACACTCACACCGGCTAAAAAAAACTAATACAACACAATAAAACCTCCCAAAACAAAAAAAAGACACAAGCAGAATTGTAAACAAAACACCTGTATTGAACCGCCGGAATAAAAAATATAATAGAGTAAGAAAGCCCAATTAAGGTAATAAAAGTTATAATAGGAAAAAATGAAAGAAAACAGGGGGAAAAGATATGCCACAGGAGATGCGTATAGATTTATATACATTTATGTAAATATATGCGTATAAATTTACGCCTGCGTGCTAATATCTTTTCAAGCCCTACCTTCATTAAGAAGAAAAAGAAAACAAGAAATTTTGAGCTCTAAAACCTTTCAAATATCGTGAGTTCCTTCTTTTTCCTTTGATTCCTCCTTTTAAACTTTTCTACTCGTACCGAACGCTGGAATAGCTATAGGGGTCGAAGCGGTACCGAGTCGGGTAGGCCGGAGGCAGAGAGCTCTCATCGACCATGGCAGCCAAGTCCTCCTGGATCGCGATCTCGTACGCAGGTGGCGGCGGTGGGAGGCTGATGGAGTCCGAGTTCACATCGCTTGAGGCCACGTCGAGCTCGGTGCCGCCTGACTCGACCCGCCGCATTGCGGTCGCCGTCGGCGCGCAGCCGTCCTCCTCGCGCGTGGTCAAGCTGGCCTTACGGCCATGGTTCGGGCTGAAGGCCTCGGCTTCCCCGGTGGTAGGCGAGTGGATCGCGGTTTCACCGTGGGAGAAGGCACAACGATGCTCGAACGGACAGGGCAGGCCGTGAGCGTAGTTGCGACAGACCTTCGTCTTGAGCTTCGTGGTGTCGATCCGCTGCACGCGGCGGCGTGGGCTGCCCGTGTAGTCGACGGTGGGCTCGTTGTACATAGGTGTCGCAGCAGAAAGGTCCTCCATAGCAGGTACCGTGGAATGAGAAAATAAGCTTGGGAAAATGGAAAAGTTTAGTTTTTTCTTACTGCTAAAAGGTCTTGGCGTCTTCGGATTGTGCGTGAAGGTGTAGACTAAAGCAAAAAGAAATTTTTCTCAAGGAAAAGAGGTGTCAGGGGAAAAAAGTGGGGCGTAGGACAAGAGGGTGAAGCACCAAAAAAGAAGATCGCTCGATCCTGAAGAGCAAGGAAAATCTTACCAATTTCAGAATATCAAGCGACTATGTAACAGTAAAGCAAAATCAGTCCTCTTTCAGTTGATTGATGAAGAACAGCAAAGGAAAAAAGCATGAAGATATTCATGTCAGCCTATTCCCAGGACAGTCTTTATATTTTTTTCTGCCTCTGCTGATGTGTTGGTGTCCTGTTGATCGTCATGAAGAGGTGGTGGCTCTGTCGTGGAGTTCATCTGCGAATGCGCAGGAAAGGTCAGGGCAAGCATTTCGCCTGCAGCGCGAAGGTCGGAGGACGACCGCGCCGCCCGAGTGGGGGCGCCAATCAGGCGTCCCCCCATGCCGTCTGGCTGCGCGTGGAGTAAAAAGAGATCATGACTTTGATCCTTGTACTTCTCCCAAACGGAGCTCTTCCGCAGCAGACTCTCAAGATCCTTGCCATGGGTCGGATCACGGAGGTTCACCATCGCCTTGATGACCTTGATGATGCGCGCGCGAGTGGCCGACGGGGGTTCCCGCAGCGCCTCCCCTACTGTCGTGCTGTTCTCGAGTCGCTGCAGCAGCATTCGCAACAAACTGTACCGCGCTGCCAGTGCGAGGACGCCGACGCGCGGCGTCGAGGAGGTGATGAACCTTGCGAGGGTATCGAAAAACAGCGGCTCCGCAACAGGGTGCTGAGCGTTGCACTTGAGCAGCGGCCCGATTGCGTCAACTGGCATGGTCGCTTCCACACACAACGTCGACGTCCACATCTCGTTCAGCCAACGAAGGGCTGATGTCGCCACGGCCTCATTGGGGGAGGTCAAAAACGACACCAACTTGTGCGTGTACCCCAAGCTCGAGCTGTAGTCCTTCAGCTCGTTAGAAGAGCTGAGGAGAAGCACGCCGGATTGCGTGAGCAAGTCGAGTAGATGCACATCGGCCGGCGAAAGATCGGAGGCCCCCTGCACCCGTTGACAGACCGCGACGTACCGTTCCAGAAGTGCTAGCAGAAATTCTTTGGGCTTGCGGACTTGCCACATTGGGCTCTGTACGTAGAGCGAAAGAAATACCCCACCTACCTGAATCTCACCCACCGGCGCTCCCTCCATGGCATCCAACTCCTGTGTGGGACTCCACTTTTGTAGAGGGTCCTCAACAAGCGCACACACGATGGCATCTCGACACACCGACGTCTGCTGCACCAATCGTTCTCGCCGATCCTCGCTCCAGATAAGCTCCGGGCTCTGCTCTCGTGCCTCTAGGACGGCGCACGCGTGCGCGGGGTTGCCTTCCTTGACGATATCTAGAAAAATATGTGGGAGGTACTGCGTGCAGCTCAGGTAGAGCTTCGGCCCAATTAGTTTATCGCAAAGGGCTTTTGCAAGGCAGACGCAGCTCATCTCTTTTATTTCTTTAGTGTCGCCAGACGCGTAAAGAAGTAAAAGAATCAGATGCATCCCGCGATCTAGGACGTCTTGGACCATCGGCCGATACGCAAGGAGTCGCATAAGGAGTTGCAAAGAGGATTTGTGAACCTCAACCCCGGACGGGCTTCCCAGAAGGATCGTCAATCTGGATATCGCTAAACGCACCTTACAGATCGACTCGGCGAAGCTTTCTGAATCTATTAAGTGCTCAAGAAGATTCAAGGCTGGTATCAGCATCTCGCTAGGAGACGAAGCATCGAGCAGTTCGACCAGTGTGGCGGCATGCTGCGCCGCAAGACCTTCAAGCTCGTGAAAGTGGCTACGGACGAGATGTTTAAGCGACGTCACGACGAGCGCAACACGTGATGCCGAGGTAGTGTTGGGTGGGCAAGCCTCTAGGTCCTCGATAAGTGCCGAGAAGAAGACCACAGGGTCCTCGATGCGGAAGTCCGGTTGAGCTTTGTACAAGCGCAGAAAGACCCCTCCGACGGAGACCTCATTTTGGTGCAGTGTATAGGAAAAGTCCCCAGCGCACAACAAGGCCATCCCTTCATCTCCTGTCATTTCCCCTTTGAGACATCGACTGGAGTTCATCTCCAGCAACTCCTCGAGCTCGGCGCGACAGGTATGATTCCAGTAGAAGTGGGGAGTCTCAGAATCGCCATTCAGACGACCAAGCACTTCGGTCTCACGACCAGGCGTGGTGGCGATCATGTGGAGGAGATAGGGCGTCAACAGCCGCTTCAAGAGGCACCGCACCGCCTCATTGGGCTGCGTGGCGGGGCGGGTGGAATCCGGCGCGAACCCTGCGAGGGCGCACAACGCCCTCATCGCGAACACCGCCACGTAATTCCGAGAAAGCTGAATGTGATGAGACTCTTCCAGCTCCACCCCTGCGCTCTCCAGCGTCGGGTCGTAACGCAGCAGGGCCCTCAACAGATGCCACACCACCCCCGCATCGATCAACCGCAACTGCAGCTCCAGATCCAGGCACTGCGCCTCACAGGCTTGAATGCATGCACGTGAAAGCTCGAGCGCGTTCTCGTACGCCACCCCTTTAGCGGTGAGTTTGGGGATCGCTGGAAGCTCACGGAGCTTCCGCTGGCAGTCCGAAAATCGTGCGACCGCCGCGAAGGTCCACATGCAGTGCACAGCTACCCTCACGTGGATCGCGTCCGCCGCGGAGTTTGGGGTGATGAGGTCAAAGCAACGGGATGCGACCTCGCCGAGCAACTGAATGCCGCCTTCCGCCTGCAGCTCATCCGCGTTAAGCGGAACGTTCTCGACGGTGAGGTGGCAAAGCTCCGTCGCGGGTAGGACAAGAAGCACTTGCTTCCGCAGCATCTCGTGATCGGCCAGCTCACTGCGAAGAAGCTTAAACAGCATCTCATACCCGGCGTATTTGTACGCTTTTAGCACCTCGGCGCAGCGCTTGAATAAAATGCACTGGGATTGTAAAATAAGGTAGATATTTTGCAGATCAGGCCCCTCAGGCTGCACAGTATCACTCATCAGAAACGTATAGGCTTCGTGGATTGCTTGAAATCGCTCCCGACCCTCTGGGTTCTTGTCAGGGTGGTAGCGCGTGGCTAGCTCAAAGTAGGCCTTTCGAATCCTCTGCGGCGTTGCCGCCTCGTCCGACCACTCCAGCTCCAACGTTTTCAGGCAGCCCTCCCACGAGAGGCCACACGGCTCCTTGTTGAGCTCATCCCGCCAAGCCGACAGCAGGTCGGCCAAAAAGGAAACGGCGTCGCGGATAGGCCAGTTCGGATACCGCACCGTATCGCACAAATGACGCAGGTAGTAATCGGTGCAGAACAACTCCTGCCGCAGCTCCTCATACGTGATGCTACCAATAGGGCAGTACTGATAGGGCAGGGTGTTGTTAGACAGAAGCCGTGGAAGGAAGTCGGCGAGATGAGCCGCGATTTTACCCCCCAGATGGAGGCGCATGCCCCCTCCCCAGATAATTTCAGGGGTATCGTATTCGCCCAGAAAGACCTCAGCAAACCGCTCGGGTCCGTGGTTTACTAGAAAGCACACCATTGCTGGGGGCAGCAGCGGTGCGAGCGCGCTCTTCCGTTTCGTCGCGTCGCTGTTTGAATGATATACGAGAGATTGGTGCTGATGCGTCATGTGCAGCATGCGGGAAAGCGGAAGCACATCGGAGGCGGTGTAAATCAATGAGAAATAGTAGTACCCCGTGAAAAAAAGACGCCCCATGAGAGGGTTATCCTCCATGATACTGTAAAGAAGCGTGTTTACCCGTCCACAGACAGCGGAGTCAAAGGTAAGCAACAACTGAACAATATGCGGTAAGACGGTCGGACTGCTAAGGTAGCGCTTCACCTTGGGCAGCGGTTGCATGACGGCACCGCTTGAATTGCGAGAAGGATACTGATCACAAATGTACTGAAGAATATCCAGGATGGTGCATGTGACCGCGGTATAACTGAGGATGGACGGCATGTTCGCGCACACCACCCCCCAGCGCAGCTGAGGCACATCACGAAACTGCCTCCACCCCGACATCCCCTGTGCCCACACCCTCACCGAATCCTGGATTTCACCTGCGGTGTACAATTCTTTGAGTTGAATAAACGACACCGGCGCTGATTTCGCGCCGTTCTTCTCGTAGAACCACTCCTTCTCCCCCTCCCCCTCTCGCGAGGCTTCAGAGGGGTGGCCGGGCTCAATCGCGTTGGTCGCGACGCGCAGCTGCGGCCGGTCGGTATGCAGATGCGCCAAGGTGACCAGCTCCACGAGCGCCTCCAAACCCTCCGCGTCGAGGAAGAGCTTCACGTTATGCCTCGCCTTGAGGGCCTCACGGAAGAAAAGAAGCAGACGGTCGCGGAATAACGGCGACGTCGTGGAGCGGCTCATGCGCACGAAGTGAGAGAGATCCCGGAGCTCCCCAATCGTCATCGCGTCAAGTTTGTACAGCTGTGCCATACCGTGGAGGGCCTCCAGTTTTTCTGGGAGCTTCTCCGTAAGCAGGAAGTGGTGGTAAAGATCATCAAAGAACTCCCTTGGACGCGCGATAACCGGGTTCGAGTTCTCAAAGAGCAAACGAGGGTAGTGCTGGCCTATTTTTATTTCCTCCGCAAGCGAGTGGTAAACCACCTCGAACTCTTGGTGATTCCATGCCACCGACCGATCACTTCGAAAATTCTGACCGGCACAAAAGGCTGCTAATTCGGCTTCAATCGCATTTTTAAGCTCGTTTCGCGTCGTTTGGTTCCAAATGAGATCCGGGCGCATGTGGTTTTGCTTGATTTGGTAAAAGAATAACGTCCAGTTGAGCCCTGTGCTCGGCCTTACAATTCGAGGACGCAGGCGCATTTGGCTTTCTGCTTCATTTCCGGTGCCGTCGACGTTATTGGGCGCATTCCCCTCACTCCGGCCCCCCCCTCCGTTGTGGAAGGTTTGCGGAGCTTTTAAGGGGTAAAAAGACCGTCGAAAGAACCCACTTTTAGAATCACGGTAGGCATCCGTCATTGGCTGGACCCCCTTTTGCGGTTCGGACTCCATCTCATCGGGTGGGGGCTCCTCAGACGACTGCAAGAAACGGAGTAAGGTAACCGGAATCATCCTACGCAGCAGATCCTGCATGGGCGTATTTCCAAAGGTCCAGTAGGCTAACAAGCGCCGCGCGAGGTCGCGCGATCGACGGTTCTCACTGAAGATGGCGACGTTAAACTGATGCAAAAACCCGCCCTCTGAGAGAGAAGCCTGCTGCATAAACCTGAAATCCTCATCCGTGCCTTCCTCCATGCTCACCCGAATAAGCCGCCCGGCGGCGTAGCGAATCGCATCACACGGATGAGCGAGAAGTTGGAATAGACCCTTACCGACGAGCCGCACCATCTTTCTCATACCCACTTCAAAGTCTCTCGGATCGGTTGTTTCACTGTAGGGCGGGCAAAGCAGATACTCGAAAAAGTTCAAAATACTGAGCACCACCAGAGAAGAACCCTCACTACGGATACCCGTTTGCAGTAACAGGATAAGCCGGTCCAGAAAGCTTTCGGAACTCGCAATACGATTTTTGTTGATTATCTCGTGCTTCACCTCGTAATGATTGTGATGGGGCGTCATCAGGGTGTTCAAAAACTCGAGGACGGTGTGCGTGAGGCCGATTTCCTGCAGCCCGAGGGCGTCCTCGACGCTCTCCTCCACCTTCGTCGCCAGAGCGGGCACGACGGCGATCACGCTGAAACCAGCTCGGGATATGGTGAGCCGCCGAAGCGCCGCGAACCGGTGCTCCAACACGACCGGGTCGCGGGTGTCGGGAAAATTCCCGAGCAGCGCTTTGGTCGCCTGGGAAATGAGCTTCTCCCGGTTTTCGCTAAACAGCCCGTCTTTATTTTCGCTCCAGCCGAGGCCGTTGGCGTCTATATTGGCGTTGAAGAACTCCATCGTGGTGAGGAGCGCGGAGCCCGAGCTGTCGAAGCGCCCGGGCTCGATCAGGCAGGAAAGCAGCGTTCGCTCGATTTCCTCCGCGACGACGGCGCGTGGGGCGCAGACGCGGCGGCCGCGATCCACCCCCCGCCGGACGACGCTCACCCCTGCGTTTCCCGCCTCCCGACAGGCATCGAGCAGGTGCGCGAGAAGGGGATCTCGCCGGGGGCAGCGGTAAAACCGCACCGCGTAGGGCTCGCGGAACTCCACCCCGAAGCGCTGGTCGTCGTTGGGGTCGCGGAGGAGCGCGCGGACCCCCCCAAGCGGGC
>HF955065.1:278541-291425 GCA_000582765.1 Phytomonas sp. EM1 | reverse complement strand
GGGGGAACCCCCGAGGCGGTCCGCGCTGAAGTCGTCGGGGCGGATCGGCCGCATCGGCGCGGGGCGGGGGGGCGCCCGACGAAGCGCCCCGCGAGGCGGGGGATGAGCTGCGCGAGACGACGCGCCGCGACGGTGCGGAAGAGATGCAGCTTCATGAGCGGCCCCTCCGCGAGGATGAGGCTGTCCGGGTCCCCCGCGAGCCCCGTCAGGCCTTTGAGCTGCGCGAAGAGGTACTCGCCGAGGACGGCGCCCGTGGCAGGGTCGAGCTGCTCCACCCCAAAGCTGTTCACGCGAAGGGAGACCCGGTGGAAGCGGTGGTCGGCGCGATACTTCTCCGCCGCGAAGGTGAAGGCGGCGAGCTGGTGCGCGTGATTGGGGTCGAACCTCACCCGAAAGCGCTCCACCTCCGTCAGCAAATCGGCCCGATCGGCCTCGGAGGCGCAGGTGAAGCTCATCTGGCTGGCCGCCCCACTTTTGGGGTTTTTGATGAAAATCGAGAACTGCACCGCGGAATCCGCCTCGGGCTGGATGTTCGTGAATTCAGTGAGGTAGGGGAAGGAGTTGGTGACCTGAAATAGCGTCTGAGGATGAATCGTGGATACACCCCAGGGGCCGATACAGAAGATCCGGGTATACTTGCCCCTCCAAGAGTTCTTAATTACGGTGTAACGTGCGACAAAATCACAAGGCGTCGGAGCCGCATCACCAGGGACAACTGAAGATGGAATAGTCATCTTCGCTGTGTGCATGTCAAAATTGAAAGCCATCTGTGGGTCCATTACAGACACGTGACCCCTACTTTTGCTTCTAAAAAAGAAATATATATATGGATCACAAACGAGAAGCAATAGCTAATATTTGTCTGGGAACTCTAGAGCACTTGGGGCTCACCCTCGTTTCTTTCGCACCCGCTTCTCCTCCCTCGCAAAACTGCACAGCAGGCGAGGGGATATGTGACAGACGCGTGAAGTATTCCTGCTATCTTATTACAGAATAATGAAAGAAGACAAGTAAACAAAATAGAAAAGCAACACTTGACACCAACTGATTACTAAACTTCAGGGTTTCTATAACCCATTTAGAAATATGCTGATAGAAATAACAACAAGAAGGATCATACGCTTTACAATTGCACATTTTGCTTCACACATACGCATTTCGGCTGATTTCTGAGAGCCTCACGTTTTTCGTTTCTAACATTTCCAGCTTAGGGAAGTAAGCCAACAAATGATGTCGACGACTAACGGGCTTTGAAATTTTCATACAAAAACTCCACAAGAGTGATAGTTGGATAGTATGGGCGATAGAACCGCTCAGAAGTATGAAGTCAAAAGCCTTTTTGGAGTTGGATTTATTCAAATAATGATTACTTCTCTGAGCAATGAGAGAGGGAGAGTAAAAATTCAGATAAATAACCACCTTTCAGTCCAATTCTATTCCTGTTATGAAAATCACTGAGATGTTAGAACACGGAAAAATGCATAAACATTTTGTTCTCACCCTACGCCCATCCCTTAAATAATAAAAAAAGAATTCTCTTGCGCAGGTGGGAAGCCGGAAGCCTCGAGTCCAAAAAATGGGGTTACATTATTTTCCTCAATGATGCATTCATGCAGTGAAACTCCATTTTGCTCCCCTATTTACTTCATGTATCCGCTTGTGAGCAACGAACACATGTGTCTCATGGGCCTCCAACCGTTTACAAAGCAAGAGCTTACTCTGAGGGGGGAACGGACGAGCTTCAATGTTTATTTAATAAACCCATGCGAGGGAGGAACAGGTAGCAAAACACAATATACGAAGTTGACATCATTGATTGCTGATGTGGTGCTTGCTCGGCGTACTAACACCTGATAAATGCAAATAACTTTACAAGATGACTTTCACCCTTCTTCTTGAAACAAAAGGGCCCTACATGCTATACGATACTAATTCAACCCCGACCAACAGTATACGATACCAAAAAAAAAGAACTAAACTCTACTTCACTTCTATCATCCTACCTTAATTACAAGTGAGAGAGCGTATAATTCTCACCCACCTATTTTGCTAATTGTTTCCTAGTCCCTGATTGCCTAAAAAAAAGAAGATGCCGGCCTATGTGGTGATTCATTTTTGATTTCATCTATTCGTTGATTCCCTGCAATCAATAGCCAAATCCACAGCGTACGCCATGATGGGGCGCGAAAATTGGCTGCAATAACGAGAAGGTTCCAAAAAAGACCGCCATCATAGGCACCTCCTTCGCGAGCGTTTGCCCTAGACCACGGCAAATAGCTGAGTCGTAGATCACAGTTTGCAGGTAGCGGTGCGCGCTATACGGATAGCACAGCGTAGATGCAACCCCAGCGGATACGCCACCGATAAAGAAATTCGTAAGCGCCGTACGCATGTAAATATCAGAGCCATATTGTTGAGGGGGTCTGCTAGAAGAAGCTGTTGGAGAGGATCCGACTTGAGAATGATCGCCTGAGGTGATTGCCGCCCGCGAAGAGCCCCCTACACCTCTTTGAATGGGGAAGAAGTTCCTCTCAGAAAAGCGCCGCAGACCCTCAAAGACGGTGAGCAACATCCCGTAGTAGAGAGCGTTGGCAAAGAAATTCGGCCCGGTATACCAGAACTGCAGGATCGTCTTGCCGTTGAGGATACGAGCAACCTGAAGCCAGGACTTCCCGGTGCGCAGAGACTCATCCGCGACACGAGAAATAGGGTTGCACACGAAGCGCATATTAAATCCAGCACAGGCCGCTACCAGAAAGGTGGTAACCATCTTTGTAAAAGGGGTTTCCTCTAAGCCAGGCAGCATATGAGACGCCGGAGTGGCGTAGAACATCATCAAAAAACCTAACTGCGGCATCCGACGGCAGACGGACTGCACGGTGCCCTTGGGGCCACCTTTGTCGATGGAAATCACGCACGACCGAGCGAGACCTCCCGCCAAGGCGCCGGATATAAAAGTACCGGGATCCTTGAAGCTCTTAATCGTTTCACTCTCATCTTTAAGGATTATAAAGGTTGTCCACTTGATCCCATTAAAGATGTTAGTTACGATCTCGAACATTCCACCCACGCGTGATTAAACACGGAAGGAAAGACGATAGACGGGTATTCGTGCAAATACTACTTCAACTCAGGCTTTACCCCCAATGTAGAAAGTAAGCGCCGCGAAAAAGAAAGGGGAATAGGGTGCAAGCGAGCGTATACCTCGACAAAGTGATCTATCACTAGATATATATGTATATATATATATATATATTTATATATGTTTATAATAAAACTCTTTTTAAACAAAATAATAGTAATAGATTGAAGACAAATTTATTTTACAATTCAAGACCTTCAGGGGAACTCTAAAGTATTCAAATGTTACTCCTGACCAACTACCAATAGACTCAATGGAATTTTTTTTACTTTTATCAGTTTTATATTGCGAATCAGCTTTTCTGCACTCGACTTAGTCATTTCATCCTATTAAATACGCCAATTTTAGCATCATTCCCCATCAAAGCCATGTGCATCCAAAACTTGGAGAAATTGAGGAGCGTATGAAGCGAATAGACAAGCCAATACTGCATTTGCTCGTTATTATGCAAACAATACAGGGTATAAGCAATAAACACAAGATTCTTCATCAAAGGTTGTCTTCTTAATGAGCTCAGTTTAGCTTCCCTTCACCATCATAGCCCTTTGGATGAAGCTTATTACTACGCAAATTAACCCTGAGCTGGTGCTTTTGGAAATCTCCCTCGCTTTGCTTAAATGTCTTGGCATCCCGCTTTTCCTGCGCCGCTACTAGCTCGTGATGCTCCTTCTTTGTGAGCGCTGCTTCCTCATGTTTTTCGGCTAAAATCATTCGTCGTTGCTCCGCCTCCTGCGTGGCTTCGCGGGGGCGGGGGTGGGGAACTTCAGCCTCGCGTTTCATCAAAATTCGCTTTTTCCCGTCTTTACCCCCGTGTTTATTGCCTACCAGTACGACTTGCTCACCCTGCACATCATTCAGCATTGAGGGCGTTACGTCGTTTGGATCTTCAAGCAGGCAGCTATAAAACTCCTGATATTCAGGACCTAGCACAATTTTCTCGTGATCGGCCTCTCGCATGTGGTCTCGAAGAGCTCCCAGCGAGGCGAAAGAACGTGTCTTTTCTCCACATACCAAGCACATCAAGCCATTTACTTTACGTGATAAATACGCCAAAAGGCCCTGCACATCACTACAGTGCTGCTGCATCGGGATGAAGAAGTCGTGGATTTTCTGAAGATGCTCCAAATTAGCGTCAGGATCATTCGAAAGGTGCCCGCAGAGGAGGCAACGCGTTTCGTCCGCGTCTTTTTCGCGATCTTCGGGGCTGACTTTGGGGTGGTTTTTAGCCTTTGCCCCCTCCTCAGCGAGCTTGCGGAGCGCTGCCCGTTTGGCGTGATGCCTCCGATGTAGTCCCATCGCTGCGCTGCCGAGGGAGGTGGTTGTGAGCATGCTGGCCGCTTCAGAATCCCTCGCTAGGATGTGCTGCTCCTTTAGCATAAGATGCGCGATGGAGCGAACATGCGCCTGGAGAGTTTGAACCGAGCGGAAAGACTTTTTACAAAGCGTGCAGGAGAAAAGGGGAGACCCGTTCTCGCCATCCATGGCGCCATCGCTTTTACTCAACATTCCTGCGCTGCGCAGCTCCTGTTGAGTGAGGGGGCGAAGCCCCTCAACACGGCGGCCAACGTTCAGGATATGCGCCTCGGAGTTGTAGTGAGAGCGAAGTTCATCGGCGCTGTTTAGTACGATATTACACGCACTACAGCGAGTCATGTGTAAAATCTTATCAACTTTCTAAAATGAAGGAGGCAAGGAAAAAGTAGCAATCATACGAATGACGTGAAAAATAACGATCATTGAAAGAAGTTCACTGTTTCTGGGCATTTATTGCTCTTATTAGTTGTCTGATACCCTGAGCTTACTAAGATCACTAATTTAGCAGTTGGTATTATGTGTCAGATTATGTGAAGCTAAGGCAATTTTTTACCATGTAACTAAATACCAAACGTTCGCTTAGTTTACGTTGTTATTGGATTAAGTCCTCATTGCACATAAATACACATATATTTACGAAATGGAACTTTTTTTATTAATCTCCAGCGTTACTACCTGTTTGAAACGAAATTTATGCAAACTTTTAATAAATTCACAATATTATTCCCACAATGCACCTGCAGGGCACCGACAAAGTTATGAAATATTCAAAAAATATTCTTAAGAGTTATTTTTTTTCACTATTCTATAAATACCCAACTTTAGACATGGTGCGCATTCAAGAAATAACAGTATAATTGTTAAATACGCACTTTTGGTAAAGCCCAACAAAGTAGAAAAAGAAAAAGTCTCCAGATTATAATACTTCAACTAAAAAAAATCACAAATAGGATGCATCATTTATAAATTATTTTAGATAGAAACATATATGGAGATACAAACAGAGATAATATATGTATATATATACATGTATTCATATATAACTATATATACTTTAATAAAGCGGATACTTTGGTTCGTGAGAAAACGACACAAATAAAGTGAATTCAATACTTTTCCTGAACAAGAACAAAGATCCTCAAATTGTGGGCGCCACTTTAGCCTTCGGTGAAATAAGTATCCTTCCAAACTCTTCGTAATTGGTTCTCTCCTTTTCTCGTGAATCGGCGTAGGAGTCTTCATCAACAGCCTTTTCAGTTTCCTTTGGGAGGAGGGCATTATCGCTTTCAGAAAGATATAAGCTTTCTGGCTCTGGCAAAAAGCCCAAAAGGCGATAAAGCCAGATTTCAAGCTTGGTTTTGTAAACATCATCACACTTCAAAAGCTGTTTGCACTTAGACAACGCCTCGGCTCGCAAAATATTTCTGCGGTTGAGGTGCATAAAATCGCGCAGGCACATCAACACAACCCACGGCATCGTTAGCGCAGCAGTCATCGCCATCACTGCAATTATGTAATGGGGGCGCAAAGTTCTTGTAAACACTCCAATATGAGAATCGAAAGAATGCTCCGAATCAATGAAGGTTATAATCAGGTAAAAAACAGGTAAAAAAAACACTACAAGCAGGTTTAAAATTGTCACAGAGTGCGACTCCGTGTAGATCATAATGACCTGAGAAAGTAATATACTAGTGTAGGCCGCGGTGAAGTAAATCTCCGAAGATGCTGTCTCCCCACCCTGCGCAAACACAAAACTACTGTCGAAGACATTTGTTAATAACCAAAGCAGGATGACGGATTGTAGAATTCCTCTAAATAGGTAGGAACAAAAGAGCTCTTTGAAGTTCAGATCCGCCCCTTTACGGGTGAGATTGTACAGTGATGGAAAGCGCTCCAGCACCACCCGCGGTGCGCAACGATCAAGACAATAGAGCAGGGTGTGCGGGAGCGTGTAAACCCCATTCCACATGAGCAACATAAAACTAGTCCAGAAGCTCTTTCCGGAGTAACGAGTAAACACTGCCGTGTATGCGAGCTGGGTAAAGGCAATCAACATGGATTTGTAAAAACTATACTTGATTAAATAGGCGGTACAGACGTAAGCAAGCTGGCCATGGAAGAATACTAAAGATCGTAGGTCGTCAAATTGAGCAATGGAAAAGTCAGCGGCGCGGGCGGCCTGCGCGCTTTCCTTTCCAAGAATTCCTACCCCAACGTTTGCTTCCTGCAGCATTGACACGTCGTTGCCGCCGTCACCAACAGCAAGCGTGATATGGCCACGTTTTCGCATAAAATGACAAATCGCGGCCTTTTGCCTAGGTGTCATACGCACGCAGACGACGCTCAAGCAGCACGAGGCTAGCCTCTCAAAACGTTCCGTAAGAAACTTATCCGAAAGAATACGATCCAGAACGCGCTCCCCTTGCACAATTAGCACCTCAGCTGACTTGAAGGCGGAGGATATGGGAGAGGAATAAGTGGGTGAAGCTACGGGAATCAAGTCATTTGAGATGAGATTATTCACCCAATCCTCATTTGAATCGCTACTCTCCACTATACGAATAACGCGGTGGTGCGGTTTATACAACCCACAGGAAAGCGCAATCTGCTCTGAAGTCTCCATTTTATCGCCCGTGAGCATCCAGACCTTAATGCCCGCCTTCAACATCATATCGATCGTCGCCTGAACATTCTCCTGGAGCTTATCTTCTATGGCGGTAATGCCTGATGGGATTAAATCAGACATTATCTCCTTTCGAATCGCATCAATGCCCAACTGACGCTCGACGAGGTCGAGCTCAGCCTGGTGTTGCCGAAAGAGAAAAAGATCCAGCTCCGTCCGCGTGAACTCCCGCTCCGCGAACAGCAGCACTCTAAGTCCACTCTTCGCGTACACCCTAAGATGCTTCACCATATCCGGGTGCGTCTCCCGCAAAGGATGCCGCAACATCGAACCCACCTGCTCGTCGGCGCCCTTCACGAGGAGCAGAATCCGTTCAGTGACGACGTGCTCGACAATGATGCCCATTGACCGCGTGTCGGACGAGAAGGGAAAGACATGGTGGATCCGATACCGGTGATCCTCCCCCGCGACGCGGAGGACCGCCTCGTGTGGGGTCCGGCGCTGCAACGTTACCCCAAGTTTCGCCGCGCCGCAGCAGAGCGCGACCTCGTCAGGGGAGACGGCCTGGTAGGTGAACTGCAGGACGTGGCTGCGGTCCACGGAGGGGTACGCCGACGGGTTGCGACACACGGAGGGGCTGGCACAGGTGGAGAGGCTGGGAGAGGTCGAGGAGCTGTGACGCGCGGGTGCGGCCTCCATGACGGGCCGCCGGACGGGCACGACCTCCACCGAGGTGCAGAGCGCCATCGCACTGGCACAGCGGATGACCTCCGCGCGCCCGGCCACCGTGGCGGGCCCGCCCAGGGCCGGGGACTCCACTGGGAGGCGCGCGCCCGGCCGGCCCGCCGCACAGACGTCCCCTGGGAGGTCGAGATGGGCGAGGGAGATTTGGTGGTCCGGCGCGACGGTGACGTGGGCGAGGGTCATGACGTTCTGCGTGAGGGTGCCGGTTTTGTCGGAGAGAACGTAGTTGACCTGGCCGAGGTCTTCTAGGATGCTCGAGTTCTTCACGCTGCACCCCACGTCGCGGTCGCCGTTGGGGCCGACTCCGGAGTGCGTCATCACCTTATCCCACGCCACCATCTTTGACATGTAGTACTTGCTCATATCCACCACCAGCTTAAACGACAACGGTATCATAACCGACGTCAGAAGAAAAAAACGCATCGTGTATACAATAAATAAGGAAGGCATCGAATCACGTTGAAGTGGTAAATACCACACCCGCTGCTCTAGATTCTCGTTTTTATGCATCGCGATGGCGCCGAAGGCTATGGATACACTAATTTGGAACAGAAAAATAAGCATCGCATATCGATTGACGTCTTGATCAATCCTTGCCCACTTCACTGGAGTTTTTCGCTTGTTCATCCCGCACTTGGTGTTGTTGCCGGTGTAAACCGCCACCGCGATGATCCTATCGGTGTTTTTAAGAAGGCAAAACTGAGGTAAGAGGTGCGAATGGGATAGGGAGACAGAGTGAACCTCATCGCTAAACTTGACGGCCGACTCCTCGCCGCGCGCTAGCAGATCGTTGGCTGCGCGAGACACTTTTCGGAGGTCGAAAACCGCCATTCCATCAAACGAATCAATGGTAGAATTCGGCGGCGGATACGTCAATGTCAGGCAGGCTAATTTTTGTTGAAGCAGGCTGACGCTGTCATCCATGGAAATAAACGTCGTTCGCGTGCGAGAAGGGTTGTCTGGGAAATAACCCCCCCCTCCGTTTGCTTCTACTCTCGCATTGGCGGCGGAGGATACCACCATAGGCGGTGTAACAACCTCACGTAGCTTCAGATCAATCTCCCCGTCTAGATTATCAGTTCGAATGTAAATATTCGGCGCGCTCGAGGCGATGGCAACTACATCACACGGGATATCTTCGTTCCTCTGTAACATAATAACATCGCCAACCCGAATAGAGGCGTTTTTTTTGTAGCACCACTGCCCTGAGAATTTATCGAGAACTAATCGCAACCGCGCGTTATATTTGCAATCATGTCGATAGCGCTCGACGTCATCGCAACCTTCCTTTATCGCGGTTAACGTAAACGCGAAAAGGATCGGGATGAGCGTCGATAACGGGCTCACGGGGGCGATGCTCGGGATAAACTGCAACGCCGCTACGAGAAGAAAATAGAAGTTAAGAGGTCGTCGAAACTGCTCGTAGAGGTTTAGAAACAGAAAGGTGTGGATGCTGTAGTGAGTATTCGAAACAGTATTATCCGGGAAAGCGTTGGCACTATCGTCATCAAGAGGTTTGATCTCGTTCATGAGGTGATTCCGATGGTGCACACGCGAGCTGAGAATGTTAAGACATCTCCTAATACTATTACCCGCACAAAGCGCGCACCTGTAAATAGCCAAGAAAGGTGAGCAATGGGAAGGGTTTTCGTGGAGTGGGAGTAGAAAGGTTTCATTAATGTCCCCATTTAGCACTCTACTATCCTCGTCCAGTTCTTTACTGGTGGCTTGGTAGTCTTTCTGACTAACCAACGCAAATTCCGTTTCAGTTTTATTGTGATCTAAGCTGTGCAACGACATCTACAAGGAAAAAGTACTCGCCGAGTTCGAATTGTTTGATAAACTAAATTTTGATTGTTGTTGTTTTTTTCTCTGCCCGATGTGGCTAAAATACGAAACTATTAACAACTATCGACGTCACCTTATTACCCAATACAGCACAAATGTATCATAATCACGCAAAACTTGCGTAATAAAACCGAAAAATAAAAAGGAGAGAGTCTAGTTGGTCATGTCAGAATTTCTAGAGCTGCAGGTAACAGTCGAATTTCTATTTCATCCACACGTTTCCTTCAGTCATGCATATTCTTTTTAAAGTGTATATATATATATATATATATAATGAGCATTCCGACGCAGGCTATGGGCATTCTACTTTTCTATATTCTTTCGTCCTCACCCCATATTTAAGGATAAAAGTCACATAAAGAGAACTAAAGTTGATTATGTACATCGTACCAGTACTTTTCTTCCTTCTTAGATAATGATGCGTCCTGGGAAAAATAACGATACCTTCAATATTCTTCTTCACAGATTCTTGTAAATATCCCCCCTCCTTTGTCCTTAGATAGAATTGTTAATGCTCTTTCATGGCATTCTGGTTCATTTTATGCTTGAATTTGAGAGGATCTCGCATGAATTCTTCATTAGCTTGTTGCTGACGCGCGCGCTCCATTTTTTTTCGCCTCTTTTGAATTTGCAAGGCTACCGAAGCCTCCCACTGCGGGACTACCACTTCTTGATCTTGAGAAGCACCGGTTGTGTGCGGCCTCACCGATTCACCGCTAGGATTCTCTGAATCACAAGGATTCGAATCCTTGCGCGCGCGAGGATTGGCGCTTCCCGGTGCAGACTTCCCCTCCGTCCGTAGCTTCGCCAGACTTGACGAATCCAGATCAAACCGCGGCAGGAAGTGAACGTCATCGCGAACCACACGCCGGATGATCTCACCGAAACCCTCCGATGGCACATCGAACTCATCAGGAAGGATTGGGATCTCCACCTTCTTGAATTGCGCCCCGTCATCCTCCAATTCGTGCTGACGAGCGTGTAGGATGCGCTTCAGACGAGCACGTAGCGCGGCGCCTCGCCAGATCGGCTGAATCAGCCGCACGGCCGCCTCGCGCCGCTTCCTCTCCACCTCGCGCTGCTTTTCCTCCACCTCGCGCTGCTTCGCCGCCTTGGCGTCTTTTCGCCGTTGAAGTTCCCGCTCAGCGCGCCGACGGAGAGCTACGCGAAGCAGCCAGCGAGTTAAACAACCCCGCGCCCGCAATTCGCGCAGCTCCGCCGCCCTCGCCAAAGAAGCCTGCGAAATCTGACGGAGCAAACGGTCGTAATCGCCGTCGAAAGTGGCGTCCACGCTCTCGATCCAAGCACTCAAGGCCTCTTGCAGGAACTCGAACGTTTCCAACTGCTGTTCGTCCTCCACAGTGAGCGAGGAGGAGTCCGTCGTGGGGATGCGCGCTGGGCAGAATTTTTTGGTTTCTTCATAGACCTGCTTTTCGAGCGAGGTGGCGCGATGAAACCGGCGACGATGCGCCACAAACAATGCCTCACGTCGAGCGCGCAACTCGATGATAAACGCATCCGCCGCCAGCGCCTGCATCATGGATGAGGAGTCGACGCTGTTGTTTGCAGGCGCTACGAGCGGCGGCTGGGGGTTGTAGGAAGGATCTGAGGAAGAAGAGGGCCCTGATTCATTGTTGAACTCATTCAGACGTGGAAACGCCTTCCGAAAGAGCGCTCTAGCCAAGCTCTCATCCAACACCGGCTTGTTATCGGCATCGAGGCCGCTTGCCTCGGGAGACTCGCCTAGTGCTAACGCCAAGGATTCCATCAAGGGATTGGCTCGGATGTCGATATTCGTTAACCACCTGCACACGCACAAGTGCTGTAGGCTCGTGAAGCCCTCGAGCTGATTAAACGATAGCTTGACAAGCGTAAGGCGAGGGCAGCGTATCAGGCCGGAGATATCCCGAATCTGATTGCCCTCCGCCTGGAGCACAGAAAGCATCGGCATCCACGGCAACTCGTTCTCCGAAAAAGCCGCAAACTGGTTGGAGTTCACGAACAACTGCGAGAGAAATAAGCAGTGGTTGTCGTCTATCGCCTCGGTGTTTTCTGCCTGGGGTGGGAGTAGGCTGGTAAGGGTGTTGTTTGAGAGGTAAAGCTTTTCTAATAGCGGCCAGCACCCCTTTGAAAGGCCATCAATTCGGGTGAGGTGGTTATCGCACAGATTGAGCTCTTGCAAGAGAATTAACGACTCAAGTGGCTCGATATCCGAAAGAGCATTTCTATTCAATTCGAGCTTCGTTAGCCGTAAACAGGAGCGAAGTGGTTCGACCGAGGTGAGCTGATTGGCGTACGCGCACAGTCGCGTGATGGAGTGCGAGAGGTACCGCCGCACCGCCTCAAGATCCTTTAGAGAATTCGCAGCAATGTTAAGATTGGACAGCATGGTACGCTCCGCGATCGCGTTTTGCTGCGCGCTCGCCACGTTTCGGATGGAAAGCGATGCTGAGGAGAGCCGGCCCGATTGCCTCCCATGGTCGAGCGTTGTGATGCGATTATCGGAGAGGTTGATCCGCCGGAGAGAGGAGAAGGTGGTGATCAGATCCGAAAGCGCCACCCCCTCGAGGGCGTTGCTTCCGATATCCAAATCACGCACCCAAGCGCACACCGAGGCGCCACCACCACCGCTACACACGGAGCGAACGCTCCGCCAATCCACCGATTGAATCTGCTCCAACGAGAAGGAAAGTGCGTGGAAACACCGCGAGGCCGCCGCCGGGCCCTCCTTTAACGTCAAAAATAGCGAGGCCTGCGTTTTTCGAAACATCTCCGCATCAAGGGTGACGAGCCCGCGCGAAGGAAGGTTCGACCGCGGCGAAGAAACTGAAAAGGAAAGGGAGGAGGAGAAGGAATGCGAAGGAGGGCGAGCGCTCGCCTCCGGGGGCTCGTCAACATCCCATGTCGAGGGAGGGGGTGGTAATGGTGGAGCCCGCCGTTGCGTTTCCCCGCCACTCTCGACGAGCTGCCGCCGCCTCGCGTCAGCCTCCGTGCGGAGTTCCGTTCCTAAACGAGTGAGCGACCCGCGTCGTGATCGCAGCCATCCGCCTCGCGCAGTAAACTCGCGAAGGCACACCCCCTTCCGTTGCGCCGCCACGCCCTCCGCGTCGAAAATAGCGATCACCGCCCTCCCCGCCGCTGCCACCCGCGCGATCGCCGCGAGCCCCGCCTCAAAAGCTGCCCTCTCCCCTTGTCGGAAGGTCTGATCCGCCG
>HF955065.1:240201-268472 GCA_000582765.1 Phytomonas sp. EM1 | reverse complement strand
CGTCGTCCGCGCGGCGGATCTCCAGGAGCTGCCCGGGCGGGAACTCCCGCCGCGCGGCCGCGACGCTCGCGTCCTCGAAGTGATCCAACGGAACCGACGCGCGAGGCCGCCAGGGCGAGGAAAGCGAGGCGGAGGGGAGGGGTTTGAGCCGAAGACGCGGAAAGCGCCGCGCGGGCTCGAGACGGCTCCCCAGCAGCGGCGCGAGTAGCTTGACGTCCATCGCAAGGCTGGCACCGCAGGCCCGTCGGGGATCCCTTGGCGAGCGGACGAGACGGGAAACGAGATATCGACCCGGTCCACGAAAGATTCAAGGTTGGATGAGCTACACAAATCGCTTCCTTCTCCGCTTTCTCCACGAAAAAAGGAAAAAATGGCGCGCCTGTCAGCTGTCTTACACGGTGAGATCATTTTAAAAAATGATGGAAATGAAAAGAGAAAGAAAGACCCGTACGTAACGAAGAAGCGGGAACTCAGCACGTGCGCACATATCGAACCCCCAAAACAGGAAGCGCGTGATGGAAAGATCGATTAAGAATTAAAGATCCGCACCAAATACCTCTTTCGGCGCGTGAATCGAATCTGAAGAAGGGGTAAATCAAAAGAATAATACACCTTGGTGAATAAAAACGGGATAACTATAATGATAAAAAGGAGGGGCAAGTACATTAATCTCTATTGAATAAATAACGCGACGCCCACGCTTCCCCGACCTGAATTTCGTGTGGACTCTGATCCGAACGCTTTCCACGCCGCATGGAACGGAGAAGCGTGATGCGATCGGTGGGAACATAATTTTGGGAGGAGTAATCGAATGTGATCTCTTCACCCGCGCGAATATCGCGCACAGCGCGCACTACAACACTCCGATTTCGAGCAGAAACCACGGCGGCCGCCGTGCAATCGTGCGCCTCGGCATGATTCAAGCTATCCAAACCCGGAGAGTAGACGCGCACTAACCGATCCCGGAGTGGATTCTCATCAAGAAGAAGGGGAATCTGAAACACCCGCGCTCGCACGATGTACAACACCGCGAGCAGCACCTCATCAAAGGTGGACGGGTTGGCATCGATCAGACGATATTCCTCCGCCGTCGCGTACGTCAGGCAGGCATCGCGCAGATTCCACGCGAGCTGCTCCAGGCAGCTATGCGCATTCGCTTCGTCTCCAAGTGCCTGTTGAAAAAAACCCTCCACCCCGTAACGAAGAAACTCCGCGATCGGCAGGGAGCGGACGTAAATCTCCCCCGCATCCATCGCGGTAGCGCCTTCGCACCCTAGACGAAGCGCGACGCGCGTTCGCCGCGGAATCGCGAGGGCGCTCGCAAAAAAATACCGCACCCCCACGCAAATCGCGATCGCCGCCTCCACAGGGGATAACGTGAGTGTTACGACGGCCGGGGAGGACCCTCTGAGGGAGGCGGAGGCACTCAAAGCAACGCTCCCCCCTCCCCCCTCCTCGCTGGCTTCCCCCACCACGACGTCAGGGGAAAGGCGCCGCAGCCACGTCCAAAACTCCGGAAACAACGCGATCTGGCGGTTGCAACGCCGCAGCTGGAGCAGATCCCTCGTTTCACTGGAGTTCCCACCCCCTTGGAGGGGAAACGGAGAAGAAAGGCCATGGGGGAAGTAGACGTAAGGAAGGGGAATGGAGAGAATGAGAGCGCCTCGTGGGATGAGGCGCCGCGTGAAGACGCCGCGCAGGCCATCTGAGGGGCGCTCCGCCTGTCGTAGCGCGGGTGAGAACCTCGCGCCGTGAATTCGGTGCAAAAGCGACATGTGGAGCCCTATAATCCACCTTATCCTTCTCTTCTTATTCCTTTTTTGTTTGCTCCTAGACTTAGTGAAATAGTAGACAAGAGCGTGGGGAAAGAATAAAAAGAGTCTACGAAAGTAACAGAGAGGGTAGAACTCGAAAAGTATATATAATGAAAAAAGAAGGAATAGACTGGGCAGAACCTCTTTGTTTGGGATATTTTAAAGGAGGTTTGATAGGAAAAAGATGCAGTTTGTGGAAAATTACATATACTAAAGAAGTATGCATATTAGCAGATATGAGCAAAGCGCAATTGTCCCATACAATATCCAACGTATGCATCAAAATCAAAGGGCTTAGTGAGTATCTCGCAGATACGGGTAGCAAGATGGCAATTGAATATGCGATTACCTTGCCATTGCAGTACTGCTTCACGCATTTGTACCTAAAACCTTGAGGATTAGATTTAATTCTAAAGAAATCTATTCCATTGGTTAAGTTTGGTTTTATTTTCCTTGGATAAGAATCAACATCAACGAGAAAGAAAATATGGAGGTGAAAAAGAAGCAATATGAACAATAATAATTTAAGAAAACATTCCCTCTGTGGACAGATTACCATGGATTTGTTGCTCAAATACGGAATGAGAAAAATAAATTTTGCTTGAAAGGGCAAGTAGTTCCCCTCATGAAAAACAATAAAGGAAGACTACCTGCGAGTTCTCGTCGGAGTGGATAAGCATAGGACTGGCCGACCCTATTCCCATCAGTGGCAGCGTTCTTGCGTAAGGCTAAACACGCTAGCGTACAGCAATTCAATGCTTTTGATTAACGCTGAGGATAATAAATAAATTCCCACAGATTTTTACAGAGCAACCTGCAAGCGATGGTGAGGGCGTACTACCATACCCTGCAAAGCACACAGCCTTCGAGACCTCCCCTCAGCCGAACCAGCTATCGATGTGAAAATAACATCATTCCATCTGTTTTATGCCCACTTTAGAAAATAAATAAGTTTGTCGTGCAAACCGATGACTATCGCACACAGAAGCGTCTGCTGTGATGATCGTTATCAAACCGCGAAGAGTTTTGATGAACCCCTCGTCGTTCGAGTCCGATGAAAAAGCGAGAAAGATCCTAGAAAGATTTTATGCAAATGTGCTGCCCCACTCTCCTCTTGGACGCCGTCATCAGTATCCAATGTAATACTCCTTACAATCAACATCCCCCGTTCATACCGCTCAATGCTAGCATAGGAGTCCATGTTATGTTGCGTCGTAGATTCACTGAATATTGCTGTTTTTAAAAAGAATCCATTTTGAAATGTATGAACAGCATCAAGTGTGGCTCTTTCCATAGCGACCATACACCTTTAATGGACAACGGTTTTTGGGTCTAGCACGACCACAATGATCAATAAACTTCTCAAAACTTGAAATAAGCGTGGCATTTTTTTTAAAAAAAATGGCATTGATCTACTCAGCTTACGATTTCTGCACGCTTTCTTTTTTCTTCTCACCGTCAGATATGGGCGGAGCACCCCACGCGAAAAAAAGAAGAGCGATGCGCATGTGGCTAAAGCGCCTATGAGTATCCTGAAAGCGATGTTGTTCTTCCCCTGATGATCATGAATAAATGCCTCATGGAGACGCACACTAGATTATATCACTGTCATTTTCGTGTAGCCGCAGCAACTCTTCAAAGACTGGGTTGTGCTATGCTCGACACTGTTCAAGGGCATGAACTGCACACAACAGGCACTTCTAAATTGTATCTTAAAGACAGATATAGAAACGTACAATGCTTGATTTCAGGAGATTCAAGGTGTGATGGTATGGCTCTGTGTAAGGACAGGCCTTCAATACATTGGCCCAGCAAAGGTTTGCCCAATTTGATCCTCTTTCTTTTGTGGTAATGTATTTAACCTCGCAAAATCCCCAAGTTTTTTACCATACGTATTCAGCGGTACCATAGCCCTTACGACAGATTCAATAAAATTATAACAGAAGGCGTCCCTTCTCCGGGAAACACCTAAACAAGAGATCAAGAGGAGAAAAATTTATAATCAGCAACAATAGATAATCGAAGGATGGATGGCGTTGCCTGTCTCTTGTAAGAATTAATCAAGGAGAAATAGGGATGCTTCTCAACAAAAAACAATAACCGTATTATTTACCCGCCACCACTCTATAAATATGCATACTATAACCACTTGAGTATTAGAAATCTAGATAACTGATATTTAAATTATAATGGCAAAGAGTAGATGGACCTTCATAGGTGAAATATAATACGGATTAATTATCAAGAAAAAAATGATATTAATCAAAAAATTTCTACGATTACTTCAAAAAAAACCTTTTCACTCCGAGCAATTTATATTTGCGGGTATAATCGGAAAGGACAAAATTTGAGACATGAGGACGGGAAGAAATGGATATAAACGCGCACTGGCACGAACTGCCTTCGTCTTTTTATGTATGAATACATTATTTTTTAGGATTTTTCAGTTTAAACCGTGTAATAAACATTAAGAAACTCCACAAGGATGTCGTTTATAATGCCGCGATCAGGAATTCGCTGCACCGTACCGTACAGTGAAACACCCGAGTCGTTTATCTTCACTTTTTTCCCCTCCGCAAAGGACTTAGTCTGGGCTTCTACCACCACTTGCATGGACTCCCTCAGATCCTGAACAAATTTTTCGGCTGCCCCTTTCTTGGTAAAGAGAAGGGTCACGCTGCATTGCAGGCCTGATGGAAACTGCAGCCGGTTGAGAACCCATCCCCGCCGGTCGAGCTCCGTCCCTACATCGAAGATGTCAACCACGTCGCTGGTGAAGGCAAAGACGCTCGCGATGGGGTCCCCGATAACGCGCAGGCCAGGGATGCTGGCCACCCCATCCGTCATCGTCTCGCGCGCCGTCACGATTTTCGCGCAGCAGGCGACGTACCCCTCGAACCCCATCCGCACCATCGCGGCCCAGGTCCCCGCGATCACACTGCCGGACTTCGAGCCCGACACCGCCGGGGAGCAGTACATCCCCCCCATCCAGTCCGTGACACAACAGAACTGAAAGGCCCGCAGCTCCATTGTACGGTAGAGCACCGTGGAGGTCCCTTTGGGGGAGTAGCCGTACTTGTGCGTGTCACAGGAGATCGAGGTGACGCCGCGATTGCGGAAGTCCACGACGGGCGCCGCGCGGCCGGTTCGTTCCAGAAACGGCACGATAAACCCGCCTAGACACGCGTCGACGTGCATCCCGACGCCGCGCCGGAAGGCGATCTCCGACAGCGCGGCGATGTCGTCGATGACACCGTGTGGGAAGGTCGGGGAGGAGCCCACGATGACGACGGTGTCGTACCGGATGTACTTCTCGAGCTCCCCCGGGACCACCTTCATCGTCCGCGGGTCAATCGGCACCTTAATCAGTTCCATGCCGAAGTAGACCGCGGCCTTGTCAAAGGCGGGGTGCGCTGTGACGGGCGCGACGATGGAGGCGTGCTCAATCCCGCGCGTCGCGCGCCCCCAATCGCGGTAGGTTTTCATCGCCATGAGGATGCTCTCGGTGCCGCCTGACGTCACGGTGCCGCATGTATCCGGCAGGAGATGCCCGTGATACATACTCAGCACCATGGAAACCACCTCTGCCTCCATCTTCCGCGTCGCGCCGAAAATTTCCGGATGCAACGGATTACTCCACTGGAAAAGCGACATCACGTCGTTTATGAACTTTGTATGCATCTTTCCGCCGTGGTAAACAACGCCGCTAAATCCGTTATCCTCATACGACCGATCGAGGTCGTCGTGAAACTGCCGGAGCATCTTCAGCACCTCCTCCTCGCTGGTGCTCTTTTCGGGAAGCTCGGTCGGCTTAAAATGCCCCTCCGCGGAGGGCATCGTAATCGACTTGGACGCCTTTTTAACGGCAATCGTGATGTAGGGTTTCCCCAGGAAATGAAAGACACGCCATGCGGAATGGTAGGCGCGTTTTATCAAGTTCCCCTGTTTGAGGGTGTCATAAATAAGCTTTGCGGCAATAGTAGAACCAATGGAGATGTAAACCACTTGAGACGGTGGCTTGCCCCGAAAAACTTCATTAAGATAATCTGTAAGTGTTGACATTTTATCCATTACTGGAAACTAATTTAAAGACTATTTCTAATGCAAATACACCTGCATGTATATATATATATATATATATACGGCTATATATAGCCCTTTGTGTGTACCGAATGTTTATTATGCTTCTCCTATATCTTTCCAAGAAAAGAAGCATATCAACCAAATGGAAAAAAAGCGCGGTTGCTTGGTCTTTAGCACACATTCAACAATTTAATGTTCGACCATTTTTCTATCTTATAGCTTAGTGTGCATACACACGAGATTCAAAGATCAAACAGACACATTATAATCATACTCATTCTGCATCCTCTTTGTGTTTTATATGGTCAAGACTTGGCCATCGTGGCCGTCCAAAACAAAACCAAACAAATATCCACACAAGATTACATCCAACCGGATCTGTCCGGTGTTTTTGCGGTAGGAATCTGTAGGAAAGGGGGAAAAAAATATGACTCATCCGTCAGTTCTACGTTCTACATCTCAACACAACAAATTTCAGGATAATAAAATATAACAAAATTCACAACCTTCATGCTCCGAACTTCAATCTAAGTGACATTCCGATCACTGAATGCGCTCCGAAAGACAAGGCTATCGTAAGAAATCTTCCAGAAAGGTAGAAGACGCGGCTTAGCTTGATGGAATGGCTCATCGGTGTGTGGTATGCATTACCACAGCAGGCATAGGAAAGGAAGGAGTTACTACGAAGCAGGTGGAGGTTGTGTCGCTGTCCTTTTGATAAATTTAGCTTTTAAGCTACCATAATAGAAGCCATTAAGGTAATATGATAGGCTTGCTTTAAATTCCAGAACAAACTTCGGATGTGATACTCGTAGAGTAATACATCGCGATTGGAGACTTTTGAGTATTCACCTGAGAAGGTGCATTTTTGAAGAGTTGCTATCTCTCGCTCCTCTTTTCATGGGCCCTCATGACAGCTCTGCCAGGTCGAACTTCAGGGGAATAAAGAGATCCTAAAAGTTCGCCTAAAACAAAAAAATTATAATCATACAATTTAAAGTGTTTTCTTGATAAATTTGTGATAAATAAAACGGAACGATAAATTTTCACTTAGAGAAATGCTCACGGATGCTATTCGACACCTCCCTCACATCAGAAAATGTGTTGGAAAAAATTTAAATACCCTTGACCATTAATTTTTGCTTTGATAGATCGAATAATATTAACATCAATAGCAGGTGAAAAAAAACATTTTTTAATACAAACTAAAATAATTTAGAACAGTAACGAAACTAGCCACAGTTAGTGTTGAGAAGAGCGACACAATTCGAAGTCGATAATTTATGATGAATCACAACCTTTATTTTAAAAACAATTCTCATATTTGAAATGTGATCAAAAATAGAAGCCAATACGTCGTATTCAGTTTTTCCCGACGAGACATAATAGGTTAACTGCATGAAGAAACCAGCCGTTACAGCCCCTCCACCCTTTCTTCTCACACTCTCCCCCCCCCCCCCTCCCCATCACCCCCATCCACACCGCTGGACGTCGGTTATGCATATAATCGTCTAATTCAGGTCGGGGAAATTGGAAGGGGAATTTGTACAGGCTCTACTATTTTTCAGGGACCAATTTAGATGAATTAATTATAGGCGCGCAACTAAGATCACCAAGTTGTTAAGCTTTCCCATTACCTACCTCAGACTAACACTCAGTCTGTTGCTTAGGAACTTGCTTTACATGTGGAAAAAACCCATTTAAGACCCTCCTCTAGTCCATCGCTTGTTTTTGCACTACAACCCTGAATCTGCCATTTGCGTTCCCGGTGCTCCTCGAGTTCGAGTGCCGTGGCTATGACTTCCGGAGTTTTTGAGGTGGCGAGATCCTGCTTGTTGGCAAAGACCAGAACCGGAACATTTGGTATGCCCTCCAAAATCTCCTGAAAGGTATTATGGGACTCCTCTAGACGACGTGTATCTGACGAGTCGACGACATAAATAACGCAATCAGTGTTGTTGTAGTAGTCCTTCCAGAACTCTCGTATCGAGCGCTGCCCGCCGAGATCACACAGCTTCGCACGCATCCCATCGCGGGTGAGCTCCATCGTGTTGAAGCCTTGCGTGGGGCCCTCCGGCGCTGCAGGGGTTGCGGAACTCCCTTCATTCTGCCGTAGAGTATTCAGAATAGTCGTCTTCCCAGCGTTGTCGAGGCCGAGAATGAGCACACGTGGCTCGTCACTTCTCTTCATGCGAATGCGAACACTTCGAAGCATAGTTTCGGTGACAATAATAATAATAGTAATATTTGATAATACAGGCTATTTAAAATTATATAAATAAATATACAGATATTTATATATAGATGTATATTGTGCTTTCCTTGAATAAATGGTTGAACGGCTCAATCACGTTAAGTTAGTGGAAAAAATAAACTGATTGATTTCTTCTATTAATTCAATACTACTTGGATGATTACAATGATGGGGGAACAAACTTGAAATCAAATTAAATGTAAAAAAGATAACATGATGCCTTAATTGACAGAAGTAACCAAATAAAATTGCTGAAAGTCATGTGAACCTGAATGTTGATACACCATGAAGGCCTCATGTATCTGAAGTATTGAGCTCAAGTAGGCCTCAACATATTGGACATGATGGTGAAAAGCAGATGGGGAAAAAATTAAAATAATACGAAATTACGAATAAAAGTCATGGTAGCAGTCACACAGAAGATTTCTTATCTGCGTAATGTGGGGCATAAAAGGTCTTAAGGATATATATATATATATATATTGCCTGTGTACCTCTGAAAATTACGTATTCTTTGATTCATGGTTTTGCATGCAGTTAAAACACATTTTGTGCTCTAGGCACTGATGCAACCACCGGAGCGAGCTCTCCAGTTGTTCACGACTGTGGCTGACGCCTTGCAGGACGCTTGACAGCTCCTTTGTACGCATCTCCAGGTCCTCTACTTCCGTTTGAAGGATGGTAAGCTGGCGGCGGTGCAACAATTCCACCTGCTCAAACTTCAACTTTTCTTGTTGAATTTGCTGTTTGAGTTCCTGAGCCGCGTGTTGGGCGGTGATATCCATCTTCTCCACGATCACTGGCGCGGGATCGAAGCTTGGCAGCAAAGCATTCGACTCAGGGGTAAGTTGGCTACGCATGGGGTCCCTCAGTCGAGCCAACTCCACGGTGAATTCCAGCACTTCCTTTTCTATCACCTCCTTTTCCTGCTTCTTCGTTCGAAGATCCTCTTCCAGCTGACGAATCGTCTCCCTGAGGCCACTCACAACTTGGTCACCCGTGAAAGCTTGCCGAAGCTCCTCCAGCTCCTCCGATTTCTCGTGAAAAGCACGCCACTGAGCATCCAGCTTCAACAATTGCTCAGCCGCGTGGGCGCGCAACAGCGGCTCCTCCGTCTCGCAGTGGCGGGCGCGGGAGGACTCCACCACCAGCTGCAGCTCCACCTTCCGCTGCTCCTCCGTCAGAGAATCCAACTCACGCTTGAGCTCTTCCTCTTCGGCGTCCATCGCGTCAGCCGTCTTGCGAAGTTCCTTCGCGTCCTGCGTCGCGAGCATCATCTTGGTCTCGAACTCTTTTTGCGATACGGACATCATCCGACGGCGCTTGTCAACCTCATTCATGTGATCCACGAGCAAGGCCGTGGAAAGATCTTCACGGGGCATTTGTTAGGGATTAAAAAGACGACCGGTATTTGAATCCAAGTAATGTACCCACCTCGCCGTGCCACAGGCAGATGAGCGAGCTCTTTATGCGGCGGTAAATTTTTTCTCTTTTATACTCGGGTATGCAAAGTGAGAAAAAATTATAAAAAGTTGGAAAGGGATAGACTTTAAATGAACTGAAGGAAACAAGAAGGTTGAATGGCATTCCGCCAGAGATTCACGCTAAGTTTTGTGAGTATCGTTTGATAATTGCGTCCTATACCATGGACAGGATAAATCAGAATATTGTACATAGCGCGTGCTACTGATTTACATACAAAGCACTCAGTGAACTTTCACTCATAAAAATATTCCAGATGAACCATTTGGTTGTTCTGAAATCGATAAATGAATCTCACTCTAAGTCTTCTTCGAAAAGTTCACATTCCTGTTCGATCCAACGAGACATAAAGCAACCCTGCGAGGAGGCCAAATGGCGTTCCGAGATCGGCATTTTTTTATCTTCTCGCAATCCCATATTCAAAATGGATTCCTCCTTCTCGGAATCCTCCAACTGTATACAGCCCACCATGTTGGCATAGGAAGACCACAGGCTTTCCTCGCATTGCTCCATTATCTGCACCACAACTGCTTGACAAGCTGTATGCAAAGATGAGGGTGACATGTCCTCCAGTACCCATGACGAAACGACGTCAAAACTACCTCCAAAGAAAACGCCGTGCAATGAGAAGCAAAGCCACCGTTGTGTTCTCTCCAACGTCTGTAAGGAGCTTGATAAGAACAGCGGCTCCGCAACCAAACCATGTAGTTTAAGGCAGAAAGGCATCCCATGAGCACACAGAGAGGCGACAATCGGTTTCGCTCGCAGTTGTGCCTCTATCTCAGAGAATAGAAGCTCTTTATGAATATTAACCTGCGCTATGAATCCGCATGAAGTAGATAAAAGTATCTCTTCACCATTACTAACCTCTATACTTAAATCGAACACATAAGTAGAAGCGAGAAGTAACACACCACGCTCACTGCTAGCCTCAATGTGAGTCGGTATGGGTGCCATCGTAGTGCCGAGCGAGCTAACGCCGACAGCGCGAAGTTGCACATCCCCCACAGCTCTATCACACATGAGATCAAAGAAAAGGGCGTTATCGGAGCCGGGATACCCCTCCAACAAGATCAGACCTAGACGTACGAACGGTAGCGTACCGCTGAACCTAAACCCGCCGCGGTTGATGACGGCGACCAAGTCCTGGGAGAATTCTCCGTTACACTCGGCAGAGCCAGCACCGCGCAATTCATGTTTGACAGCATCCACCACCACCTTCATCGAAATTCGAATGTTCAGATTGCTAATGAAGGACCAATACTTATCACGGTGTGTATTGGTTTGTTGGGATTCGTCCCCGTTCGACGCATCGAAAAAGTTCTCGGAGAAGCGCAACACTTCCTCCAGTGGTGCCTGAACAAATTCCACGGCCATTTCCCTCCATTTATCCCAACGAACCCCTGGGGGGAGGTCATAGGAGCAGGTGTAGTTTTTCCCATTCGGCAGGAATAACCTCCCGGAGAGGGTCACGTAATCGATTGCGTAGGGCGACACCAGGGCGAGAGCAGAGTCGTCAAACCCCACATCCCGCGCCGCCGCTGCGGTCCCTAAGATCGATATATACGCGATGTAGGCATCCGGGATGAATTGACATGGAATGCAACCACTGGAAACGCCTCCTCGGAGCGTCAAAAGCGCTGGTGTGGAGGACAGCGACCCCACAAAACTTACCAAAAACGACTTTCCCTCTTCTTCTTTCTCGTCGCTGCTTGTAGGTGGGCGGAGGGTGGCTGGTGGTGCGGTGTTAAAGTAATACCGCGCGCCATGAGTAATAAAGTTGACCTCAAACTCCACTCCTTCATTCATTTTCGATGTTAAAGAGCTGCTTAGAAGGCGATGATTGTACACATCCCGCCTATGCGGCGTATTAGATTTTCCAGAAAGAGGGCGAGAGGAGTTGCTGCTACTTGGACGTGGTATGTTACTGGAAGAGGGACTGTTTAGTCTCATGCTCAGCTCAAATTCAATTGAATCCACTGTAATTCCATAAGCGTTGAGGAGACGTGCCTCGCTGCCCGGGAGCGTAAAGCGGATCACCGCCGTTTGGCTGTTAGCTGAGGGGGTATTAAACGTCATCAAGGCACTGCATTGATCAAGAACGGGTTGTGGGTAGATGCGCCACAACATGTCGAGAATAGGGATCGGACAGGACGCTAAGGCCATGCGCTGAATAACATTCACGCCGTAGAAGATGCGATAGGGAAAGGGACTCGATATCGACTTACCGCTAGAGCTTCCAACCACTTTGAGGGGATATTTGTCTGAAAAAACAACTTCATTGAGTGCGTAACAAATGATTACTGAATTGCCGTCGGAATGAGTACCACTCGTTGGTGGCGCCCTGAAACCGGCGTGATAAAGTGGTAAGAGACCCATGGAATGAATCGCCCGCCGGCACTGCGAGCCGTTCATGTAAAGGGAAATGACAGGTGATGCAAGATGTGGGCTCAACGCATTTATAGAAGGATTCTTAATCTGTCCCATATCACGCTGAAGTTCCAGTGATAGGCTCCAATAGACACTATAATTCACCGAAAGGCCCTCAACCCCATGAAACAGACCCTGAAGTTTCCCAGTAATCGATAGGCATGGATAAAACCATGTATTTTTCTTGCAGAATGTAAAAGTGGAGCCGAGATTCATAGGTTGCCCAATAAGTTCAACCAAGTGGCCAAAGTTACAACTGTAATTCTCGGAGGAGCAATAAAGAATGTAATTAAGGTCAGACTCAAGATTCGTCATATCAGGAATCACGGATCTAACCGATAACGGGAGGGACCTAGGGCTCAATAGGCTCCCCGCGATAATCTCTTTTCTTTTTCTAATGATAAATCGTTCATATTTTTTTTTTAAGGACCAAACGCATTCGGCGATGTTTCCAAACTTATCGATTTCCCCGGCCTCGAGCATCCCGCTCGCCTTACCTTTCGCTTGAGTATAACCTGAAACGCACTGCGCACAAAACTCCTCCTCGTGGTTGAACGCTTCGGCTTGCCACGTGGCGTAGGCGGTGTTGCTCATCGCCAGGCGGAGACCCTGCATCTGCTCGACAAACGCACTGCCGACGCCCCGCAGGGCGAACCATTGAACCCGGCTGACATCCACGGTGGTGCCGCTCGGGATGTGGCGAAGACGCAGCCGCCAATGCCGGAACGACTCCCCCGGGTGCTTCCAGGAGAGCGCCACTAGGCCATCAGAGAGGGCGGCCTCCGCGAGCGGCACGAAGTCCACCCCATTATGGCAACTCTCGACGACGAGGGAGAGAAAACGTGCACGCGCGGCCCCGTCGGATGACGCATGAGGCCCCTTGGCCTTCCCGCCGACGCGTTTCTTGAGAGGGTTGATGCGGCGCAGAGAGGAGGCTCGACTCCGCTGCTTCGCTGTGGGCCGCGGGGAAAGATCCTCCGCGGCCGCCTCGCCCTGCGATTGCAAGGAGCTGCGCATATCCGGCGCGCTCAGACGGGCATATACACACACGCTATCGAGGTGAAGAGGGGAGGAAAAACTCCAGCCGATCGTCGGCTCATTCTTCGTCGGGTTTCCCTCGTGGTCCATGCAGGGGAGGCTTCGCAAGATGACCTGGTCGGGGAAAGGAGAAACCGACGCACCCATCGAGCGCGCACATAGCTCGTCTAGTGGATAAATCTCTTCGAAGCCATCACAACTTGAAGTCATACCCTGAATGGCGTTCACATCGACTCGAAACGGTTCCTCCCTCCCAACTCCCAACCACTCGACAGACATGCAGATCTCCTGCTCCGTTGCCTCCCGGTTCGCCAGTGGGGATACCAGCTCTTCAGCTCCATCGTCCAAAAGGGGAGCGTTGAACGAGTTCACGTACTCACCGCGGCCGATACGACGCAGACGCCAAGAGGAACTAGGAGGGCCTGAATTCCAGCCTTTTAGCACGTTAGTCGGCATCAATGGATCCTGGCTCGCAATCCGACTCACCTCTCTCCATGTGATGCCATCTAAATCGAGCCGCTCCACCACACACTCACTTCCAGGAGGAAGGTCACTCACTTTCACGCCCATCATAGCCTCAGGACGAGATAACTGGAGCTGCAGAACAGTTTCTTGCACCCCATCCGCATTTTCCACCAACTTTTCTTGGTCTGAAGGAATTACCTTATAAAGAACAAATTTTGATGTCAGCCACCTCACCCGCTTTAGAAGCATGAAGCCATTCGGGTGGGAAGTAGAGGTGATCCGTAAACGCCAGAATCGGTAGTGCCCGACGGCTTGCCAGCACGCGGCGCTGACAAGCTGACGAAGACTAATATCAATATAGGAAAGACTAAGCCATTTAACCTGATCCTGACTGCACTCAACGCAGAAGCCTACTAGCATTGCGTCCGTTTTTGCACATTGTAATTCGACGCCACAGATGGCATTCTCAAGTATCGAAAAGGAAGTCATGTCGAGAACAACCGAGTTACTAACAGAGGTGCTCAAGCGGTGGTACCCATGGTTCTCCGTGGCTGCCATGTCAGTGTCGGAGTACGATGGTTCGGCACAAGCGCTAACCCAGAGCAAGGAAGTGCAAGGAATGGCATGGCTGTGGTCCGAGGATTCAAGTTTTAGTAAGGGGCACTGAGCAACGTAAAACATAAGCTTCTCAATCACTAAAGCAGAGGCAACTTTGAATTCCAACTTCCAAAAGCGTGAGGAGCCTAGTACCTCAGTAGTATCCCAGAACACTTTTAGGGATTCAAAAGGGCTTGAAAAGAAGCCACAGCGGCTCCACGTGACAGTGTCATCGCTACACAGAACCTCCACCAGCAACTGTGAATGACGCAACAGAGAGTTTGAACTACCATCAGCCTCTTGATTGTGAAGTCTGCGCATGATAGAAAGTCCAGAAAATGAAACAGGTGCGTTTGAACCATAATCAATCAAAATGTAGTGTGGCTTTGTGGTGTTCTCGACCACAGCGTCTGGGTTCGCCCCGAAGGCAACAAAACCACTACATGGAGCCTCGATGAACAGCTCCCTGGCTGAACTGATGAGTTGCCCGCTGGTACTCATTCGCGTTGGTAGCACACGACAGGTCGTGTGTGGAACCACCAAAAGTCGAATACTGGAGTAGAATATCACTTTCTGATCTTCCTTTTTCGTGGGCTCTGCGGGGGTATCCTGATCAGGGCTAGATGCATCACACACCGTGGACAACCGCCAAAAGCGATGGGAAACCCCTTTCACACAGGTCGGCGACCACGTCGTTCGAGCAAAGAGTGAGCTCTGACGATGACGACTCGCAGTACGCCAGTAGATGGCATCGTCGCTGTACTCCACGATCCACAGCCGATTCGCGTCGACGCGTCGACACACCAACTCAACGCCCAGTATCAGGAGCGGGTGGCTGCGTAAGTCCACCATCACAACCGCGTCGCGCCGCCGCAGGCCCCATGCTGGAAGGGCGTATTGAAGGCGGTGGAAAGCCCGGCTTAGGGGAATCGTACTTACCATCCACGAGGCCGACGACGACACGGTGTAAGGAAGGGGGTGGTGCGCCACAAGATCCTCGGCAAAAATAACAAAGCTATTGGGGCTCTGTGGGGTGGAAAAGATGCAAGAAATGTGTTTATCCCCTAATTCAGGGCAGTTTAGGTGCGGATTTTGGTCGAGGGGCATAGGCCCTGACGTCACAACACGGCGATCCACATGCCAGCACAGCGTGCTCAGGGCGTTAGCAGAGGATTGGGTTCTGTAGATCACACGTATCTCCTGTGGAACACGCCAGACATTGGTGATATGTACAAGATCCTTTTCTAAGTCTACCGGAATCCCATAAAATTCTTCCGCTTCCTGCCAGCACACAACAGGCCCTTCCGCACGGCCCTCTTGTAAATTCCAGTGTAGCCGGAAGCCATCGCGCAACAGGGTTACAATCCGTGCCGAGTACTTTAACAAGTGTGTGTAAAAGATCGCGTCGAGGCCTGTGTGGAATGGGTAGGGCATCTTGTTGAAGGCTGGGTGCCGGCGTAGCGCAACCGAGCGATTTCCCATTACCTCGTAGCGATTGAGGTCCATCTCCGAGAAGCAGCCACCGCAAAAAAAGAGAGCCGTAGACGCTACCCCGACATCATCGGGGCGAAGAAGAGGCAATACCGCGCGTCGCTCCCACCAGCCATGAGATGTTGGCGCCGCAAGCACCGTACTTGCGGCGCTGCAGCTTAGAATATTTTCCGGCTTGCCTACAACGCATGGAGCAACGATGCTGACCTCCGGTGCGTCCTCCTCCTCCTGAGGAGTAAAGGCCTCAAGGGCGCTGAGTTCGCACAGCGTAGGTTGCCACACTGCGCGATACCAGAGCACTCGAGCAATCCCGAAGTCACCCAGCTGAGCTACGGTGGGAGAGTCGACGTTGGTATCCAAGCCGATCCGCCAATATCGCATTGGGCACGTCTCCTTCCATGAGGCGAACACCAGATGCCCACGCACAGTAAAATCAAAGGCAACCCGCTGAAAGAGGATCCCACCTTCGCTAGACTCGACAAATAGCTTGACATCACTTCCCCCAACAAAAGGAAGATCTGAAAAGTTCGATATAGGATCAAAGAAAGCGTTCGTGACGATGATGACTGCCCCAAAGAACTCAGCCTGATCGGCACCGAAGTCAAACAGTATCCACGATTTTGAGGTTGACGATGGCGCCACCGTGTCGGGCTCCTCCTGTGCATCTTGATGGTGATAATAGTAGTAACAAACCTCCTCTTTATTCCCGGTAACATTTTTACCGATTTGCTCTGATGCTATTGGGGAGCTGAGAGTCATGAAAGAGTTGGGGAAGGTATTCAACATGGTGTGCGACGTCGGCGTCCATTGATGCGCTGTCACGACTACTCCCAGATTCGTAGAGTAGGACTTTGTTTTAACTGACGATGCATCGACATCAAAAGAGGGCAAATCATGTGAGTCAAAATCGATAGAGGTCGTCAATTCGGCGGCTCTAGGCTGATAGGGCTCCAAGGAAATGAGTTGGGGATTTGTACGTACCTTATGCTCCACCACGGCGGAACACGCTTGCGATAGCGCCTCTAAGGCGACCTGACGAAAGGAAAGTGGTAGTCGAGCAAACTTCGAGTCTCGCATAGGGATGACTGAAGAAATTGAAAGCCAGTGATCGACGTTAACAGCACTGGAATCCACCCTCATAATGATCACCTCTCCACATGTCATGGGGAGTAAAACGGTATAGACACCATTGGAAGTGCACACTTCAGAGGATGCCTTGCCGTGCCCAACCCCATTTGGGTGTTCCTGCAGTACAGCCATGGGAATTCCACCGGTGATGAAACGGTTCATTATTTCCTTTCCGAACGGGGGATTTCTAAGATATCTGTGCTTATTCACTCCTGAGACATCGCTGGAGGCGTCGCACATGTTTTGCTGGGCTTTTTGCTGGCTACCCATCCCCATGGAACGCAACAGTTTTTCTTCAGACAAAAAGGGTGCATCTTTGAGTGCACTCGAAACAGATCCAAGAAACCGTACCTCCCCCTTTTCCAAGTCATAAACAACATACTCCTGTGACCGACTGAAGAAGGCCACTAAAGGGGTACCAGGAAAAGGCAATGCCGCGGGGATGCCGCCGCTCTCTACCCTTGTGAAAATCTCAGGTAAATGGGTAAGTGGTTGATACTTGTGGTAGCAACACGGACCCAAGAGGCACTTCCGCTTTGCCGCATCCCAAATGGCAACCATCCCAGACGAAAACAGAAACACCTCACAAGGGCGCAGCGGGTGGTTAAAGGCGCAATCAACGCCATACATGAAAGGGAATGCACCCAGAAGCGTGGAATAGGGCTTTATCTTTTCCAGTGGCCGAACCACTCTCGACGTTGCCAGGTTGTACAGGCAGACAGCATTGCCTAAGAAACAGACGATAAGCGGGGATACCGTACCATCGTCGTCGCAAAGATGAAAAGCACTCCAGCGCTTCCCGAAACAGTCAAAAGAGAGTTCCTCACTTGCAACTTCTTCCTGCTTTCCAATTAGATCTTCCAAGGGACAACGAGGTGGTGGCTTTGTGCTCAGTCTACGGTCTGAATATGCACATAGAGAATCCAATTTTGTATCTTGTCGTTGAGGACCATTATAGGGTAATATCTTATTTATCAGTGTCGTGGATAGGGAAACAGGTTCTTCTTGCTCGCTCGTGGCGGGAGGCAGCAGTGGGATGGAAAACCAGTTCTCATGTGAATGCAGTCGAGACCTATCAACGGAAAGGACGCTCAATAATGGCGTATGCGTCCTTTCCATCGTATCCTCAGGTAGAGGACAGGAAATAGATCGATCGGAGAAATTTTTCAGAGCAGAACATAACCAACGGCATACATCCGCCCCAAACACCTCACTTAGAAGGAAGATCAGCTCTGAAGTAGACATCGCAGGGCGCGTTTGAGAAAGAAAGGCGGCCACAAATTTTGCTATACTGTGCTGTAAAACTGCGAAAACGGCGCCCGACTGACGCTCCGATTCTCTCAGAAAGTATAAAATCGGCGGAAGACGTCGCAATACAGCCCCCACGCAATGCATCTGGTTGGCCGTCAAGTTCGAGGAACTACCCTTGAGAGAACAATTTAACAGGCTACAAAATACCTTGTTCAGTCCAGTGGCATCAGAGTTCAACTGGTCAAAGAGCTCTCTCGCACACGGGGACACAACCTCTCTAGCTAATCCCACCGAAGGTAAAGGTGGCATGGAACCCCTACTGAGGTTCACAAAACTGTTTCGATCTAGGAAAATATACGCGTTCCCAGTTGTAAAGCGATTGAAAAGATTCTTTGTTATATAAAAAAAACCCCGATAACCTACGCGTGAGCCGAAGTGGCCTTGCAAAATCAAGTGCGGTTCATTGCTCAAGACACTCTGCCCGATGATCTTTACCGTGGTGTAAAAACCACCCCGAGGGGCGGTACTTTCACCCGCGATCACCCCGTTCGAAAGGTTAAACCAGCTTGGGGAGGCCTTGATCACCACGAGGATGCTCCGACGCTGCCGTTTGAACGTCCAGAGCGTCGCGCGGATGTTGTCGAAGAGGTTCCCGTGCGGGCCGTCCACCGCGTACACCCCGCCCCGCCTCCGCGCAAAAACCCCGCGCAGGATCGCTGCGATATCCCTCCCACCCCGCCCCCACGCCTCCCAATCCCCCACCACCTCACTCGAAAAGGAGGAGGAGGGGCCCCGTGGAAAAGGTGACGCCGCGGCCTCCAGGCAGCCAAACGTGCACACCACCTCACAGGCGGACTGGAGCGTCATCCCCACACTTCCACGAGGCTGCCGCGCGAGGTGCCGGCCGGCGGCGTAAATAAAATACGGATCAATCGGAACCCGTTCGATATCCTCCATCGCACTTGCCACGGTCAACGCGCAGGAGATTTCCTCCTCGCCGACGTCATACACCGTTAAAGAGGACATATCCAAAATGCTAAAGCTGCACTCGGGCAGCTCCTGACCCTTTGAGGAGCTCAAAGAGAGCTTAGAGGATAGAAATGGTTCGTTTTTGGTGGAAAAGCTTCGAATAACGCCTCGAAACCCGTAAAGTGCGAAGCGCGATATTTGGCGCAAGCATTTACGCGAGCAGCAGGCCGATAAGTTTGCGTACTGCGCCATGGTTCGGCAAATGCGCAGGAAGACAGATGCGCTGAGGACCGATTGGTATTTTTCTAGATAGCGATCTAGATCATGAAGAAATAGCGTCAAGAGCGCAGAAGCGACATGCTCCACATTCGTGTAAGCGAAAGCATAACCACAGAGAGGGCACACCCCATCAACACTCTTGGGCTGAGGGTTAATGTTGCCTAATTTTTCATCAAGAATTTCTGCAAAACTGTCTTTCGATGCTACACGGTCCTCAAACTTTCCATCGGACCCTTTCCCTAAAAACTCTTGACGGAACTTCTTGATGATAGCCAGGGTGGGAATTTGCCATTTTCGATTCGCCCGTTGAGGGAAAGGACACCTCAGACTCAAGGATGGATCACTCACCGACCCATCTCCGAACACATTCGTGCGAGCGTAATTCGCGTAGGAGAGTAAATCCAACGTGATCTTCGTGGCGCACTCCTCGGAGCAGACAAAAAAAACTCCATTAGACACGTCACAGACTTTCTGAAGAAGTGCAAAAAAGGTATACAACTCTACCGCCGTGATATGCTGCTTCATCGTTAGCGTGAAGTGGCTATGCAGAATGGAAAAAACGACGCTTGGGCCTGGCAAGGACGGATTTGCCGCGCATCCATCTCGGCCTGAAGCGACGGGTTTATCGCACGCAGCGCAGTATCTTGTCGTCATGGCGCCCTGCATGTTTTGATGGCATCGCTGCCTTATGACATCGCGATTAGGAGCGTCATCGTCGAGCTCGACCTCGGTAATGTGGGAATTCCGACAAACAAGATTCAAGATGCGTTTGCCCCCCATCACAGTGATTGGGTTTCCACGCAAGTCGAGTCTCTCCAAAGTCGGGTGAGCGACAAAAGCATCGCAAATATGTTTGATATCCTCCACCTGGAGTCGGCAATGCGTCAAGCCCAATACATGAATTGCGCACCGTTGTAGAGTCGCCGTGATGGCAGCAATGCCATTCTCCCCAAGGTAATCATTTTTGAAGGCGATAACGACACTTTCGCTTTGAAGCTGCCTGAGAAATGAAGTGTTCGCGTGAATGTTAAGTTGCATACAGATTTTCATGTAGTAGTGCCGGGCTTCTTCGCTTGAAAAAAGCGTCTCGGTAGGGTCTGGCGCGACGGCGGTACCTCCCGCGGCTGCCACTATCTCCGTTGCTTGGCCCTTTCTTGGTAGCGCAATTACAGACATACGAAAACTAAGCTAACCTTTGTCTAGGCTATGGATACTCTCGAAGCGGGGAAACTAAGCAACTTTCCCTTTTAAAGAAAAGATGTGATAAAAAGGAAGCCTCTGAGACTCATAAGTTCTATAGAACCGCAAACAATTAGAGTGCGCGCATGTCCAAACAACAAAAATTCGATGCGGCATGGAATCCGCAGAAAGCATGCTTTAGTCAGAAGCAAAGTGTTATCCTTTCTCCCCTTTTCTTCCAGTGAGGCATTCGAAACACTGAAGAAAGTGACACTTTGAAACTTCCATATCTTCGATCACAAAAGAATTAAGTATGTCGATAGATATTTTAGAGAAAAAAAGCATAAAACAGCAACGGTATTCGGAAAGATAAAAATATGGACATTAAGAGAACATAAATATGTCTCATTGGCCAACGGGTGAATAAGTAGATATAGAAGTTAGACTCTTTCCAGAGATGATTCCATTTCCCGTATGTGTAAAAGTATACACACCCTATGATACGTGGAAAAGATACTCAGACACAACCAAATAAATTTATCGTCTAACTAAAACTTATCAAATACTCATCGTTCTTTCGATTTTGATGATTATGCGTGCGTGTGTCCCACACGTAAAAGTTGGTATCCAAAAGCACCGAATGAGCAAAGGCTTCTCATTCCTTATCCTGCCCTAGTTCATCAAGTGTCACTTCAGCTGAGTTAGGAAAATTTGAGCCGTGAAAGCGGCTCCCCTCATGTGCGTCATGCGCATCGAGGTCCTCCATACTCATGGTATCCGTAACGACACTCGACCCCTTAGAGGATCCATCAAGGTGGAAAGGCCACGTACTACGCACGAGGTACGATGTTACCATGCCCTCCAGTAAAGTGGCGAGTATCGCTTCAAAGACCTCCGTCCCTGTCTCCGGGATCATGACTGAAAAGGTGGAGCAGTAGGCGCGCAGCACGATTTGCACGAGAAGCGCAAGCACCACGCGACCCGTTCGCGCGCCAATCCGGCGACGACGCATAACTAATTTCGCCACCGTCAAGATGACCGATGGAACCTGCCAAGAAAAGAAATCGAGGTTCCACTCCGAATCGGGGTCGCTGGAGAACGCGTACGACGCATAGCTCGCATAGCGGATTGATTGGAACCTGTCGATCTTGGAGAGCACATCAGACCAGTTGGTCAGCATGTAATCCAGCAAGAAGCGCGGCGTGTTGATCGCGGCAAGGTATTGGACGGGCACCCAAAGCATCGAAATTCCCACCTCAGCTATCATCGAAAGCAGGTAACGAATAGCATCTCGCTCACTGGTCTCGAGTCCGCCTTTTTTGCCTAAGATTTTTTCTCGTATAAACCCCCTGCTTCCGTAATACACAGAAGAGTGAATACATAAGCGTATGATTGATCCATAGCCCAAGCGCAGGGATTCCACATAGGAATTTATGTTTTGAAGATACTGAAACTCTACATTGGGTTTAAACATCCTGTACAAATTATTCTCTACTTGACTTCACCTATGCAAAAGGGATAGAGTAATATATATATATATATAATATATTTATAAATGAGATCTTTCTTTGCAGAGTTCGCGTTCCCCACTCTCAATATTAGCAACTGTCGATATGGTCAATAAATATAAATCTGTATTTAAATTATTTAGGTATCTATAAGTAATCGAAGAGTAAAATGGAGTGACACAGAGGGGGTCGGTAATATATATGTAGATATCCTCATCACTTTCGCCAAGGAAATCAGCTATATAAAAGCAGAAGAAAAAAAATGAAGCTGGAGGTTCAACGTTTTTACTAGTTAAATGAGTCAACGTGTATTGAAAAAAAAATAGTCAAACTCCATATCGATTACTCGCTTGTACGCAAAGGGGATAATTTATCCACACTACAGCGATATAACTGCAAGAAAGAGTGCATATTCTTTGGATGAAAGCAGAAGGGCTCAAAGGATCTATTCCCATCGCGGAAGGTTAATAAAGCAACAGAAAAGGGAAGATAAATTTTTCTTCGCACCTTTACAATAAGACGTGTCACTTTTTATCTCTCCCCTCCTCCCCCCTCAACTTCCTCTTACGCACATCCGTACACCTAGACAAGCACCCCCTATGCTGTCCCCCCTAAAGGTGGGACCTTGGATGGGGGTAAGGAAATGGTGCTTGAGACCAATAGATATGGCTTTGGCAGGGCACCGGAGGCTGGCGAGAGGAAAGAAAAGAAGCGCTTGCCGATCTCTAAAAGGACGATATACCCCGCTACATTCGCCTCTGCGGCAGTTTCCACACTGTCCGCCCAAACGACTGCCGCAAGGCTGCATGACTTAATATCCTGCCAGGACATCAAGTCGAGTGTCAGAGAGTTCAAGAAGTACACCTCGGTGGTTTTTGCGACGAGTCGAGCAGGCAAAAGAGGCGTTCGAGGAGTTCCAACGAAGTATGAAACAAGTTGTTGAGTTCGCATTTCTGCGAGAAGCGAGGCGTTACGCTTCAAGATCAGTGACTGCTTAGGATACCGCATTACACGCACACTTCGACCGAGCACAGAATTCTCCATAGCCGTCTCCAGCGCCACGTCCGAGCCCGCGACGATGACATGCGTAGCAGAAAAAATTGCCGCGAGTTCAATCAGCAGATCCTGACCGAGCCCTGTTGTCCAGCCCATCGTGTTGATGATCATACCACCGCACTGAAAGTGCGGCTTCGCGAAGCCAACCGCGGTCGCGGCCTGCGCGATGCACGCACAAAGATCCAAATACCGCTTACGCGTCGCGACCGTTACGACTTTGCTACCGAAAAAGAAACTAAGCGGCATCACGGCGTTGAACGCCTCATCCACCGGGACGGGCCCCTCCATGAAGACGGCGGAGACGCTGCCCGGGCAGGAGACGCCCTGCTGCCCGACGTCCGCGTCGACAAAAGTGATCCCGCACCGCCGCCCGCGAACGCCGAGGTTCACGAGGGCGCGGCAGAGGCTGCTCTTGCCCATGTTTTGATCCCCCACGACTAACACGCGGGGGCCCGCGTAGGCCTCCTCGTCTGGATTCCCAGCCTCCCCACGCCGGTCGTTGGGCGAGGCCGCAGGGGCTGGGCGGTGCATCCCGAGCTCCACAAAGGCATCTGCCCGGGCGGCGTCGAGGACCGCGTTCAGGTCCTCTACCGTGGAGTCTAACACACTGTGGTGAGCCACAAAGTCGCCCTCCACGTCGAAGCGGGCGCTCACGGGGACTTCAATGGGAATGCTACGCTTGTCGAAGTGGTAGCGGGCATTGCGTGTGAGATTCGCACAGAATATAGAAGCACTGCCGTCAATCAGCACAACACTACCGACACCGTTAAAGTGCAACACGAGGACCGCACACTCTACTGTAAAGTTTTGGTGTGCTATGGCTGCCGGCGGACTGACTCCATTGAGCCCTTTCATGACGGTTTTCCTTTGGGAAAAAAAGTGCGGTATCAAGAGGAAAAAGTATAATCAGGACTACAGGTGTCGAAGTCACACTTTAAACGTAACTCAGAAAGAAAAAACGTATAAATATATTAATGAAAACAAAACAGTATTGCAGGCGTTCTGAATCAGTTGAAAATCCTCGATAAAACACTCCCCTGAAAAGTGATACTGATTTAATGGATGCTTATATAAAACTATAGTTGCATAGTTAGAGATATCTTCTCCTAGGCACACGCATTGGCGAGGAATGGAATGGGGACGATTCCTGTTCCAAGGATAATGCATCATGGAAAGCTTTCATCTTACTTTTATGCCCAGGACATCATCAACTAATATAACTTTAAATGACCCGTAATAGGACTGAGGCGACTCGAGGGTGACGGACCTAGAGCGACCACCACTACTCCCTCACCAACCTCACCCATCTCTGGTGCTTTCTTGAGGTTATTCACCGTAGCAGTCGCTGCACACCCACCACATGTGCGGTGTCCCTGGCGAGAAGGAAGCTGTGAAGGCGCTTGCTGCCAGGTGACGTAGAAGGGCAGGCCGTCCGCCTCCGCCGCTGAGAGAACACCGTCAAGCACATCTCTCTGAGGGCACTTAACCACGATCTTACCACAGCCGAGCCGATTCCACCACTTGTACCACAACAGCCACTCATCCATGACGGGCGCCGCGTCTTGTGAAGCGCCGTCTTCCCTAACAAGAAATTTCTCGACAAGCCCAACTGCTGCGGTAACGGCAAGCCTAGCCACCTCACTTGCTAGTGGTTTACCAGGGCCCTGATGCACAACAAGAATCATTTTAAGATTTAGCTCCTCCATACGCATGGACTCGCTTTCTTCCTCCTCACCAGTGGTCCAGGAAGAGGTATCGCTTTCCTGTGAAGATTCTATGGACGTATCAGAGCTCTCCAGACAATCATCATTATCAGTGGGGCCTTTTCGGTCCCTAAGGTGAGAATCACAACCTGCTTTACTGGATTCATCTTGTTTAGGGTAGGGATGCGCGTCGAGGGGTTGATTCAAGAATGATTCTCTGTAGCTTCTGTAAGACATGTTGCTAGAATGTGCAGGTTTTCCGGCAGCTGTGTCGCCCCTTGAGAAGTAGTCTTTTCCAGATACTGCTTTGAGAAGGTGCAAAAGCGCAATGACGAATACCGCACCACAAATCAATCCCATGATAGAAACATTTAGGTTGGTTGAAAGAGAGTCATCCATGCTTGAGAAAGGTCCATGAAGCAGACAACGTTGGCTCGTCTTGTTAGACAATGCACGGGAGCAGAAAAGTAGCACCATTCCGCAATATCATCCTTAATGGCACCTCCCTTTCTAGTAACTATTAGCTTTCGTGGCTTGCTTTGCTACCGCAGTAGGCTACCCTTATGGCTAAAAAGTCGGCCCAAGCAGACGCCATTCGGTAGGAATTGGTAATATGTTTGTCGGAATGGGAAAGGTGGAGTATGTGAAAAAGGAAAAATTGAATCTCAACGCAAAGTCAAGCTTCTTACTGAAATGTGCCTTTTTGGATCGAATAACACTCTTAGTTTCTCTGCGATTCTTTCTTCGATCGCTATTATGATCTTCTATGAACTCACCTATTATCTGTGTATAATATACTTCTACAATGGAACGTGCACCCATAAAATCTTATATAAGAAAAGCAGACACTCTGACGCAGTACTCATCATCCTTCACTGGTATCATCAGTACCCCTTCTTGTACGAATAATTTTTATGCAAACCCCGTGAGGAAGACGAACCTGACTAAGTAGAAGCTTCTTCGGTGTGCTGTAGAGTTGAAGCTTCTCACCTGGGACGTTTGCATCAACCACCGCGTCTCGGTTCTCTGGATTGGCGACGAACTCCGTGTTTGGGTTATGCATGCCCCTGGTTTTGGGCACCGATCCACGTCTACCCTCTGTGGTTGGTGATTTTATCCGCTGCGACGAGACTGTGAAGCCCAACGACGACAGGGAGCGCTTCATACCCTGCTGCATGAGCTTCGCCTCGAATGATTGGCTTCCGTCGAGGGTGTTTAGCCTTCGCTTGCTACTTCCACCCTCGTTGAACCCGGCACCATGCAAAGGGCCCGAATGCGGAAGGAAGCGCGCCGACACGGGGATATTCTCAATCCATGCCGCGGCCGTGTTTGACGGGTAAGGCCTCCCGCGAGTTGACAGCTGCGAGTGCCCATCGCGAGCCTGGGAGAGGCCCCCCCCTTTGTCGCCCATGAAGATGTCATACGCAAAGTCAACGTAGGATCGACTCGTCAGAGTCCTCCGGTAGCCCCGAGGGGTCCTCGGACTGCCATTCCCAAAGTTTGCGAAGGAGGGAAACGCGGGAGGGCGAGCGGACTGCGAAGTTGTCGGCCGCGAAATGCCCCAAAGAGCCCCGCCAACCTCCCTGGCCGTTACTGACGCCCGTGTGATGTGCTGCGGCGGTATGCTTTGGAAGGTGGAAAGATGACCCCGTCTCACCTCCTCACGCTCCACGACCTCCGCAAGGGGAAGCTGTTGAACAACCGGTCGTGTTTTAGAAGCGAGTTCGACTAACGACACGTTCGACGGCTCTGGCACCTTCAAGGAGGAGGTCTGAGATGGAACCATCCCCGAGGTCGATTTAGACGGGGCCTTGCAGTGCCCACCGTGGCCTCCGTTCGAGAGGCCAGCCCCGCCTCGAGATGGAGCATGCCACCGTGGGCTGCTGGTCATACCGAGATCAGCAACACCCGCATGTGTACGTGGAGTTTCTCGATCCTGGGTAGTGGGAACTTGTCTACTACTACTAGTGCTAAGCGCATCAGAGGATTGCACAATAACAGGCGCTTCAGGCGAAGCACGAGATGGTATTCGTCTGCCTCGACCTCCCCTATGCATCGAAGTGGGATCCGCATAATTTAAAAGACGGCGTCGATTTTTTGCCGTCTCAGTCGTCGCGGTTTCCATAGCCTTTCTCGACATAATCTTGTCCATATCTCTACGAGCGTAGAATGCTGACGTGCGTTGGAATGGGGTTTCAGAGCTCGTGGCATGCGACTGCAAATCGGTCTTGGGACTGCCTGTGGAGTCGGAGCAGACGAGGGGATGATCATTCCTGAAAAAAGAGCTGTAACCTTTATCAATGCCCGCATTCATCACCCTCCCATCTCGCAGAACATCGTGGTGGGGTTTCTTGTCCTCCTTCTTTTTCGCTGGATGCAGTCTTAGCTGCTGCAGCAGTAACATGGTGCTTATCACGTCCTGTAGGAGAGCCTCTCGATCCTTCTTCCATTGATTTGTATCCGCCTTAGGAATCGGTTTGAGCGCAGACCTGGTCGCCTCCACTAGATTACCAGTAGGCTTTGTGGTTCGGCCATTTCGTTTTTTCCCTCGTCCTTTAGTTCGAGATGAATCCGGACAGGGTTGATCTGGTACGGAAGCTGTGGAGAGATCCGTGAGCAGCAAGCTTGGTGTGAGCTTGGCAATAGGAGATTGGGGTTGGATTTCATAGGGTTCATCCACCCCTAGTTTGTACTCTTCAAACAGGCTCGAATAGCAGGAGTTAGAGCGTGGCAAAGGGGGCAGCATGGCTGTTCGTCGTCGGTATCGGTTAGCGAGCTGCTGCTCCTGGCGAAGCTCATTTTGGTGAAAATTGATCCGATCCCGCAAGGGGAGCCCACGCGCAAAGTTCATCGCATCCTGCGCCGATCCGATAGAGGAAGAATTGGGAAAATGGTTCAATATCTTTCTCTCTAGAGAGGGTTCCTCTACTGATATCAAAGGCGAATCCTCGATGGTATCGCTTGGCTGCATCCCCAAGCCAAAACCCGACGACGCCGATACAGATATATTAACGGTATCCATCTCCACCATAGCCCCACTGCCCGTCTTCGGACAAACGGATCCCTCGTCAAGCGACGGGACGAGTTTGTTGGGTGAGACGCTAAATAAAGCGCACCGGATCCGCTCCACGGTCTCATCGATGCGTTGCTCAACCCTTGAGCGGGAAAGAAAGGCACCGTTGTCCTCCGAGACGATATTAAGCTGCAAAAAAGCCGAGTACAGCATAAACTCGAGGTCCCCGACCACCGAGGCCGCGTCGAACCCCACGTTGTCCGGATCGTACGTCAGCAGCCAATCCCCGACCACCCAACGCGACTGCTTCGATGCCTCCGAGGCGCCATCCCGCGTCGTCAGGAGCTGCCACACCGCATCCGCGCTCAGATTCCCGTGCGGCGGCAGCGACGGACTCGCGCGGCCGAACGCCTCGACGACGCCGAGGATCTCCACAAAAACCCCCTCCTCCATCGCCCCCCACCCGCCGCGGACGAGATCCCCGAGGGAGAGCCCCGCGAAGGCCTCCACGGCGGCGACGCAGGCCGCGCC
>HF955065.1:204745-216487 GCA_000582765.1 Phytomonas sp. EM1 | reverse complement strand
ACGGGTGAGGGAGGCGCAGTGGACGTCCGCGACGAATCCGGCGAGGTCGGGGAGCTGCTCATGGAGGGCGGCCCAATCCGGCCGCGGCGTCAACAGGGTGTGGTCGTCCTCCGGGTGATGGTGGTGCAGCTCACTCCGCACCGCCTCGAGGTGGAGGACGCGGCGATTCATGATGTCGACTTGGGTGCCCCGCACGGCGACGGAGCGCCGCATGCGGCGGATCATCGCCTTCGCCTCCTCCACCTCCCCGATCAGGTACTCCTTCATGCTCTCGAAGTCCGAGGCCGCGACAAAGGCGGCGTACTTCTCCTTGTACCGTTGCAGGTCGCTCTGCGCCTCGCCGGCGAGTTGTTTGAACTCATTCAGCTCCGCGATATGCCGCGTCATGCCCTCAATGGAGGTTTCTAAATCCTTCATGCGCCGATCGCACTCCCGCACGGTTCCGACGAGCACCACAATCTTTTCCAAATCCTCCTTGCTCGTGCGCTCCATCTCCCGAATACGATTTTGAGCCTGTTCGAGGTTTCTTCGGAGTTCAATAACATCGAGGACTCGGTAGCTTGTGGAAGACTTCTGCTGAGAAGAATTGTCTTCCTCAGACTTCTTCCGCTCCTCGAGCTCGGCCTCCGCCGCCTCGAGTTGTTTTTTTAAAAGAGAGACTGCCTGCCGCAGCGCCACTAGACCCTCGCGATGCTGGTTGCCGGAAGCAGCCGCCACCTCCTCTCGAGCGTACGCCTCCGTCAATAACTCGGCCTGGTATTGGATCACATTATCATAGGCGGTGCGAATATCGCAAAGGATCCCGGCGTACCCAGGAAGGGCGTTAATCAGAACTCCAAGGGCCTCACGGTACGGGCCCAGGAGATCCACCGGCTGCTGCTGCGAGGCGCCTCTGCTATGGACAAAAAGGAGCTCTTGGTCAAGATAGCGGCGGAGTTCATGCACTAAGATGGGCTCCGACGCCGCCTTCGAATGCGTTAGGGTAGAGCACATCTCGGGATACGCACGCGGTGATGCGTCGTTTCCTTTTCTACGACCCAGACTCCACTTGGAAAAGGAATCCGTCTTGCCGTGCTCTGTGGGATCAATAGACGAAAAAGACGTACGATGCGCTCGGCATAAAGTCCTCATCTTCTTCTGCACACTTCGCTCATTGCCAACAATCCTCTTGTTGGATGAAAAAAGAAGTGATGCGGGCACGGTTGAGCAGGCTTGCTGATCCTTGCTCAGACCCTCGTTATTAGTCTCCTGAGGAGTAGGGCTAGCGTTGTGCAAAGTGCCACTATCCCTCAGTGGTCCTACGAAGGTCGCAGCGCGCTTAGCAGAGTCAGACCGTTGGCTCAGTTTGTTTATTTTCGCCGAAATTGGTAATGACTTCTTCTTGACGATTCCGTCTCCCGCCGAGTCTAGTAGTAGTAAACGACGAGCCGAGGGGCCCAGCCCAGATAGCGTGTGAGAAAGGCTGCTTTGCGGAAATGTGTCTTGTAGAACCGACGACGAATTCAACTTATTTTTGAGATGAGGCAGCTGACCAGTCCCCTCATCACTGGAGATTCCCTCAGTACAGTTTGCTTTAAGCTTGAAGAGAGATGACGTCAAGGACGGAGATGCAAGATACTGAAGACCTTGCATCGGGACAGTGCTTGAATGAAAGCCTTCAGAAGTTTCGTGCATGATCTATTTGCCCTTTGTTTTTAAGCTCGTCTAAAAAGCGATTCCGATACTGTCGTGTAAGTTATAAATGATATGAAGTCTGAAAAAACAAAATCCCATACAAGTAGGGCGAAGGTCTATTAAATATGTGGGATGTCCTGGGCGAACTTATCCCTCCCTTTTATTGAGATTACTATGAATCTAACACAAAGGATGTTCACTGGAAACAAAAGGCACATATAAGGACCTGTAGAAATAGAAATTCTCATCCATCAAATTGGCACATATGAATGAAAATATTGAAAAACATTTGCATACCATCACTTTTGATATAATGATACTGCATCAGTTTTTTTGATATTTCGCCGTCCACATACGCAAAGTTCTGTAAATTGTACGATGAGAAATATTGATACTAATAAGAAAAATGCTTTCAGTAAAATTCTATATATAGCACACAGCATTGAAATGGATAAAGACAACATTCAACTCTGCTTCATAAAATTAAACGAAAGCATCAGATAACTCCTTTGTTTTCTCACCTCCACTCTCTTTAGCTCTAACACAGCCTGAATATAAGAAGGATGTTCAAAGAAATACAAAAAAGCATATAATTTCAACAGTTGACTTTGAAACGATAAAGGAAATAATGCATACACATATTTTGGGGGCAAAGAAATACTTTGCAATTGGATAAAACTTCCATAGTATAGCAATCTTAATCAATTAAGAAATCAAACAGTAGAATACAAAAAGAAGAACCAATGTGAATAAGCATCATCATTTTTTTTATGGACAAATGGGATAAAAACATGGCCAAATATATATATTAGGATTATTATTTGAATAGGTATGCCCATGCGTTGAAAATACCTGAAATATAGAACAGTAGCGAAAGAAATACCTTCCACAATCACGTATCATTGTGCTTAGTGGGATTCCCCAGTATAATTTGGGATAAATGAATAGGACTGCGTTAGGCTACCTCAAAGATAGCCCATACCAGGCCACCCTCAGGGGACATTAAAAAACGCAATGTCTCCTCAGTATCGTAGAGTTCTGTGCAGCTATCAAACGAATCGCTTAAAGTTGTCGTGCTCATCTCGGGACAATCCATGGGGACGAGTCCCATATCAGCTTGTTTTTCCTCAGGTTGAAACTCTTTGCAATCAAAAAGCACATGTTCCTGATCCTCTATCAATGTCTCCGTATAGTTTTTTTCGTCAAGCACAGAATTGGTTGGTTTGTTTCGCTTATTTTTCGGTTCACTTTTCTGATCAATAAAGGCATTCTTGCATTTGCTAATAATTGCTGCTGGCACAAGGTCAGTCTTCCCAACCAAATAGATTTCATATGAATACGGCGAGAGAAGCTTGCTCATAGCGGGGTAGACGGCAGAGGTACGTCGGTCACGCACTATCTTTGCCCTGTTGCCAATCCACTGGAAAAATATTAGGCGCCTCACGCGTCCTTCGGGGTTTGAGAAGGTGATGTTGAATAATCCAAAGAGCCATTTGTCGTCAGGAAGGTTTTTGACTAATTCAAATATACCACCGCAACCGTGGCTCACCGCCTGGAGCCTTACAGGATCTGGAGAGAAAACAACCCAATTTACGGTATTATTCTCTTCCCGAATGGCAGTCATAATATTCTTCGTTTTATTGCCTGACTCGTCGTCATTTTGATCAATACACTTTCCAAGGATGGTTTCTGGCTTTTTACGCCGTCTCGCTCTACGTGCCTGAATTGCTCTCAGTCGAGCTATTTTGCGCTCATATTCTTTTTCTTGATGCATTTTCGCTTTGTCTTCCTCCATACGATTCAGGTGCTCTTGACGAATCTTAGCCATCGAGAATTCCCCATCATCAACAATAAACATTTTTTTGAACTGACTGACTAATGATTCGAAAGAAAGGGAGGCTTTGTCTGTAGCAGAAAGACCGGCAACCCCTTTAAGATGCTCGCTCACAAATTTACCGATTTTCTCAACGCACCGTCCCCGCTTAACGATGTTACACCTAGGCCCTGTGTAAATCACGTACAAGAACTTGGTTCGTTTAAAAGTGCCACCGCCGAGAAGGAATTTAAGAAGGAGGAGTTGGACCCTTGTTTCATCTAAATGAGCTACTGCATTATCAATATCATTAGTACCACGGCGAACACAATCGACATACTCCATAGCGATTAAGTCAATTCACACTTTATATATAGCCTATTGAAACTCTCTATTTATGTGGATATATATGTATATAGAGATATATATATCAACTTGGTAAAAAATATGTATGAATTCCTTAACTCTCGCAGTCAACGAGTTCTATGATATTAAGAAAACAAACTAAACGGTTTGTGAATATTAACCCATCTATTTGTTTACCCTCGATATTTGTAATTAATTTTAATGTATGATTCGGAAAAGGAATCGAGAAAAAAAGATGAAGAAAAAATCAGCCCAAATCTCAGAAGTACTACAAAATAAGTACGGGTCTCAATTTCAATGCTTGCTTACAAAATCCGGAAAAAATGATCTCCCCATTCACTGAGCATCTTTGTTTCTGTAATTAAAGTAATATAGAAACCCTAGGTAATATTTATCTATATAAAAGCGTATATGTATTTATAAATAAGCACTAAGGCACTTAGAGAAGATGCAAATAAAATAAAATAAAATAAAATAGAATAAAAGCATTTTTGTTATCAAGTCTTGATATTGACTACTATCTGTATGATCACCTTAATCCAAGACTGAAACACTTCTTTTATGTCTCCTCTGGCGCGCCATTTTTATTGGTAATTCTTTTTTCCCCTTTTCAAAATGCTTAATCCGATATATTTTCACCAAATAAAAGATTATTATGTTATCGAATTCAAAAAAACACCTTGCTTTATTTTCCCTTATCTAATTTCTAGAGATTTCATTGTGTTTCATGTGCTTTGAAATGCACATAAAAACCTGTACGACTCGGAAAATAATTGCAAATCACATGAGTAAAAACTTACTCTTAAAATAGAAAAAGTTCAACTACCCCAGAAGACCAAGTAATGCATAAACAGTCCAATACCTCAAAAAAGTGCCTAAATTGGGAAAAAGATACGAGTGTGTACGTGAGTATATATGTATTGCTACCTTTATTGCGTTGAGCCTTCATTATTATATATTAGCAAACAAATGAATGATAACGGTTATTGGTTCTTGCGAAAGAGCTCATCAAGCTTGGATTCCGCCTGCGCCTTCACTCCGGCATTAGCATCAACATGGCGCACCTTTTGCTTCAGTAGTTCTCCCTTTGTGCGAAGAACTCCAATGTATTGATTCACGTATCTGTTTGCAACTCGCAATTGATCATGAATTAGGGGTTTATTCTTTTCATACAATACTGGCCCTGAAAAGGAAATAATGGTCACCAATAGGATGAAGGTGCTATCGCAGATGTAATTCCCAATATAGGCCATCACAAGGGAGGCCCCGAAGACTTTCGCGGAGAACATAACATCGCGCCAGATTACCACATCCACGAAGATCCCAAGAATCTTCGCGGCACAGGGCCGAATGGACTCGTATGCGGCGTCCATCTTTCCAGTTAAGTCCGAATACACAACATTGCTCTTTGTGGCGGTAGCAGCTGCTCCTAAAAGGAACACGAGTTGAATGCACCTGCACAGAAAAGTCAAGATTGTGTATTGCCAATACACAAAAAGGAGCCAAAAGCTGAGAATGCTACCTAGCACAACGGCAGAGGCAACGGGTCTGTGCCAAGCTATGATCTCATAGACGGTGGCATCCTTGAAAAGTGAAAGAATTCCGAACATGGATAAAGGGTTTTTTTTTTATGTGTGTATGTGTGTGTGTGTGCTAACGTGTACGCTAGGTATATAAGGGTACTCAAAGAATGCAAAAATTAACTAAAAGGTAACAATGTTATCTGAAGAAAAAAAGAAAAGGAAGAGAGCAACGATGAAGCATAAAATTAATCGCTGTTGTGTCCACGTAAATAAGAAATCAGACCCATTTGAACCGATTAGGATAAGGGGATAATGGCAAGAAAATAGAAGATTATTTTCCCTCTAGCTCTAACACTTGCATCTGCTGTGCCGAATTTTGGGATTGGTCGCACCGAAGCATGTCCACAATATCCTCACGGATCGCATCGCAAACGACCATGACGCCGATGCTTTTTCTACTCTCAGGCATTCTTCATAAAAATAACCTTCGACCTGGCTGTCTGCGTCATTCATTCATCCATCCACCCATGCCTTTGCATTATCGCCGCTGCTTGACAAATCAGGGGCATGATACAAGAAATGTGAGAATACAACTTATCGCATAAGTCTGCAATGCCGATTGGGTTGAGGGAAACGTCGGATTACCAGGGGCTTCACGTGAAGTCAAAAAAGGTGAATCACAACTGTGCGTTCAGGGGGGAGGAAACACTGAACACTTTGGAATATAGCGGGGCATATGGCAAGTTCAATGAAGTATTAAGACGCCCTGTGAAGAAACGAAATAGTGGGGAAAGAAAATCGGAATAATAAGGAGCCTGTTTAAAGGCTCACCATCACTCCTGTAAATCAATAATCTGAAGCCGCAATAATTATCACTTTCTCCCCCCTCCTTGAAGTTCTCCACGCCAAAACAGTCGAAAGGGAAAAAAGAAGGAGAGCTGGCGGCACCAGTTAGGTAAGAGTTTGGACTCTATAAAGCACCCCTTTAGCTTCTTTTTATGTTAGTAACAGCTTACTGCTCCTCCTACTTTCAGCACTTTTTGGTTTCTTTTCTTTTTCTGTAACCTTGTCTTTGGGGTGAAAAAACGGAAAAATTCGGCCCCTCAATCTCCCTAAAGATAACTTCTCCGTGATTTTCTCCTCTTTTTTTAGCTCCTGCCCCACGTTTCATCTAGTTAGAGCCAATGGAACGGCTTCCCTTTTCTTCTTCGTCTTGCTTCCTTTCAAAAAGAATTAAGCTGACAAAGATGGGCCGAACAAAGCTTCCTGATCTGCATCAAAAAGTTGACAGGATAAAGGGAAATGCATGCACATTCCAGAGCTTAGAACAAAACGGTCACGGAATTCGACGTACATAATTATATATCCACATATGTAGACATGGTTATGCTCGCTTACAGATAGCATGCCCTCCCTTGGCATGATGGAAGGGAAAAAAGTGTCTCCCCTTCTAATGAGCTCCACGTCCGCGCCCGCGCCCGCGGGCTCGTGAGGCGCCATACGGACTAAAGCCCATCCCACCACCCATCATCGAAGCGAGCATCGCCACGGCGGTCATCGCCGCCGCGCCGCGGCCACCACCCCGTCCCCCTCGGATCCCCATCCCGCGCTGGAAGGCGGGGACGTTATCCCGCTTCGGGGCCACCTTCAGTGGTTTGCCATGGAGGGTCTGGCCGTCCTTCAGGATGGCGGCCTGCGCCTGCTCTTGCGTCTCGAACTCGATGTAGGCGGTGCCTTTGGGCTGCCCGGTGTGGCGATCCTTCAGCATCGTCAGGCGCACCACTGCCCCGCAGGAGGAGAAAAAGACGCGGATATCCGCCTCCGTCGTGCGGGCGTCAAAGCCGGCGACGAAGACGGACGCGTTCCCTTTCCCCGCGCCGGAGCCGGACGCGGAGGTCGCGATGGCCGTCTTGCGGGTGCCCTCCTCCTTTGCCGCGGTATCCTGCAAGGCCTTGAGCTGGAGGTCCTCCTGGAGGCTTTCTACTTGGAGGCGCATTTCCTCCAATTCGGCGTCCATATCAGCGTCCGTGACGAACTGAATCTCGTTGCTTCCATCTTTAGGGCCGCTCATTATGACGTTTTTCTTTGATCCTCCGTGTCGAAAATAAATTATTTACTAACTTATGGGGTTACCCTTATTGTCACTTAAGGCACACAAATAAAGGAGATTATGACAAGATTTAAAGACGAATCGTTTAGTTTGCCCTAGGCTCATCGAGGTGTGTATTAAAAATCTCCATCATCAGCACATAGAAACTCAAACTTCAGAACATTGAAAGGTTATATATATACATATATATATAATTCACAGGTTGACGCATTTATCTGTATCAAGATATAGGCAATGAGAGTCACTATGATAACAAATAAAGCATCAGTCCCAAATTATCGGTCGATAGAGCTCATACTAGACTATAATGCATGAATAGCTCTAAGATTGAAGCGTCCAGAAAAAAAAAAATATTCATGACTTCAAAGGTTTGTTACTTGCCAGCATTCACTTTTCGAGATGTCGGCTAGCTGTTAAGTCATTTTGCTTCAGAATTTATGGAGAATATGTGCCTTCAGATAATCAATTTTGACTCATAGAAATGAAGACAAGACGGGTAGGTTAGCTTTCTCTACGAAGAAAATGCTTGCCATGCTTCAGTTTTGAGGGGTTGTTACTCCGATAAACACTTCAAATCCCCACGTTTGGACTACTTCTATAAAACACAAAGGTAGTATTCGTATGTCCTAATTTCAACGACGGAGCGCAAGGGATTCGATAAATTCGATGTCGCAGGGATTGATCCTATGGAATATCTTCACATCATTCATCTTAGTTCTAGGTGGAATGACTTCTTTGCCCTAAACGATGCCCAAGCTTACATTGACGGAGTAAGTGAAACCTTCGTATTCGAAAGCTTTGTCGTAAAGCACGTTACCTCCCCATCACTCATATTTTTACGCATTCCAAAGTAGTTGCAATGGGGACTCGTGGTGCGAAGCGTATGGCAATAAATCCTGAGAAACCCCCTCCTGTGGAAACTCGGAAAAGTCATCATGAATACATTGATGGGAATACCCTCTTCCTCTGTTGTGCTTGTAACATATTCATGTGTAAGATCGATATACTAAAATCCTGAGATCACTGAAAGGTCTAACGGAAGGGTTCCGAAAATGTTGGACAAGAACAAAGAACGCAAGACGTGTATAATACGATTTTAAGCTATAATAAAACTCATCATGATTTGAAACTTTTAATGGCAAAAAGAACCCATCGGGTGTTATTAACGATTGCGCAATGATCGCGATGATTTTACACACTATTTCATCAGCACAAAGACAAGTACACGCGCAAAAGAGAATTGAACTCTCTATGTGTAAGATTAGTACTCGTGAACCTGGACGCAGGTTGTCAGATCAATGCTTTTTCTTAATGCATAAAAAGCAACCCGATAGAAAACCCCCGATACAGGCGCCTCGAAAATCACACTGTTTATTCATATATTCTATAAAGTGCATATGGCATTACCGATATCTAAAAGCTGCAAGTAGTCATTGCAGCCATCTGAAAGGCGCTTTTCAACCTCACAAAGCTTCAACATTATATTCCCGCGCTGTATCGAATTGAAGGGGCATTCTCGGCCGACAAGATAGCGATGGAGCTGAGCTAGTACCTGCGCAGCAGCGAAGCCCTGTGAAACGACGCCACTGGTTTGATGTACCATACCATCCCTATCCTTGCGGACGAGGGCCTCGACGTATGGCTTGAAGACCTCCGGTGGCAAGGCACCTGAGCTAGACACAAAGTCCTCCTTTGTCAGATCTAGGCCGTGCGCTTTGTGGGCGGACTGTAGGTACATAATCGCAGTTCGCATATCCCCGTCGCTCACCTTGTCAAGGGCCTCGAGCGAGAAGTCCGAGAGCGTGATGCCCTCCGCCGCAGCGACCTGCCGGATGCGGGCGTAGAGGGTTTCCTTTACTAACGGACGGAAACGGAACTTTGCGCAGCGACTCGTGATGGGGTCGATGATCCGGCTGACGTAATTGCACAAAATACAAAAGCGGGTCACGTCGCTGTAGTCCTCCATCATTCGACGCAAGGCGGCTTGCGCGTCTGGCAAAAGCGCATCGGCTTCGTCTAAAATGATGAGTTTGAAAGAAGGTACAGGATAGATCTTACCGTCCGACTGAACAGTTTTGCGAGAGACGTTGCCCACAGATGAATGCGCGAAAACCTTGATCTTCTCACGAACCACGCTTATACCTCGATCGTCCGAAGCGTTTAGCTCCCGCACACGACTGGATATGTAATCAGGTCCAAAAAGCTCGTATGCGACGGCGAGAATCGCAGTTGTCTTACCCGTCCCTGGTGGTCCGTAGAATAGAAAATGGGGTACCATGGCACCCTCCTGTAAGCAATTTCGTAGGGCACTGATTACACTATCTTGGGATTGCACCTCGGCCAGGGTCCGTGGACGGTACTTTTCCACCCACGGCAATACGGAGCCGAGATCCGCCTGCTGCGCAGGGGCCCCTTCGCTCTTGATTCGCTTGTTCAGTGGTTCTCCGTTGAGACTCATGCCGATGACCCCTTTTAGGTAGGCTATTCACTCACCCCTTTCCTCTTTACGTAGCTCAGGTAGATCGATCCACACTGGTTAGCAAGTTGGCCTACCCTTATGCCCAAGAAAACTTCCTGAGATCGCGACCACCAAAAATGTTAATACCTAGAAGCAGACAGAAGAAAAGGATAAAGAGACGTTTTACATCTTAAAATCAAATAGAAGATATTTTCACACATGAAAAAAGAAAAATGCAGACGCACCACACTATTAAAATGAGTGCATATTTGTACTATACACATGCATGACCTCAATTAGGTAGAAACATACAATACAAAATTAAAATAGCAAAAACTGATGGAGGATAAAGGACTTTTAAAATTCTAAATACAGTACTATGGCAACTAATATAAAATCTAAAACCATGACTGATAGTATGTGGACATTATTGGTTATAACATTGCACCGTGGTGTAGGGCAATCCGCAAAATTACAAATCAGTGTAGTCCCATATAATCTTTTATCAAGGCTTTAGCCCCTCTATTTTTTGGTTTAGGTGAATTGCTCAGACGCGGTTCAGGAGGATCCGTCTATGTCTCATGAATGTAGTCACTATTTCTGCATCCTGTACCATCGACGCTGTGGTCAACATCACAGCCACCCACGGAAGTGCGTGCTAAAGAAAGAGGAACAATGCGGGATCTGGAGCCAGCAGCACTATTACCTGATAACCGCTGTCGAACATTCGACACATCTAATAAACCCGATGCGATGGGAACACTCTGCGCATGCTTCAGAGAGGCAAATTCCAGGTCCGATAAAGTACAATTCCCGACGCTCCGGCTAAGTGTATTCTCTGCATTTGCTTGAGCAGTTTCTTTTCTCATCGCCATCACCTCGGGAAGGGCGGTGGCACCCCGTTTAGGCATCGCTAACACAAATTTCACTTGCCCGGACTGTGGAATTCGACCACCCCCACTTTCTCCATCCATTGAAAGCAACTCGGCATCTGTTTTATAGATGTCATGTCTTCTCAGCGAGAAATTGGAATGACCACCTCGAAAAGAGTCCTCAGGGACGGCCGTTAGTTCCTCAGTCACCTGTGTTTTCTTCTTCTTTATAATTTCAGGTAGTCGTATTCGATTCGTTGAGGGCAGTTGAGGTTGACTTTCCCGGGAAACAACCCTACGGGCCGGATGGCGTGCGAGGGGGCTCCCCGCCTCCATCCCTAATTGATAGTCATCGGAGGAAGACTTTAGACCACCTACGGGGTCGGACAGAGAACCGGTATGTGAGGGAGACCCTTCGTTGCGTGGTCCAAAGAGCAACTTTTCCAATTCTCTGGGAACATTTAGTAAAGGCAGCAAATTCTTCTTCTCCACCTGCATCAGCTGGAGTGTTTTCTCATCCACGCTGAGCTCCACGTGGCAAACCTCCCGAAGAGTGATGCACAACGCCCGAGACATCTTACGAATCCTCGCGTCCCCGATGAGCACATATCGCTGCGCGGGCGCCATCACCAAATGCCCCAGTCGCCGCACCACCACCGGGTCGTTGGACGAGACGAGGCTCAGGACGAGGTACCCCAGGCACCGCCGCCGCAGCTCCGCCTGCGTCCCCGTCTCCAACGCCGCGAGAATCGACCGCGCCACCGCCAACGGGGCCCCGCCGCAGCGCACCAACGCCCGCAGCGCCAAATCCGCCGCCGAGGCGATCGCCGCGACGGTGACGAAAACCCGCCGCGCGAGGGTCGCCGCCCACAACCCGAGGGCGTTCCCCACCGAAGGGGACGCAGGGCCGTCGACGGCGCGCCGCA